>CANTUT010000284.1:5000-570071 GCA_947687605.1 Reutealis trisperma
CCAAAGAAACTAGAATTAAAATAAATTAAAGATTAAACTAAATTAATTAAATGTAGTAAATAAACAAAATCAATTGGAAAAGAATTAATGAATAGATTATCTAGATAGAAACTCCCCCTAGCTCCTTATGTATTTCATGGAAAGTGGAATCAATCAAATTAACCAATGAATCAAGTTGGCAATCCTAAAAAGTAGAATTAAACCCTTTTCAAGTGAATTAATCCCCTTTTCCCTAAGCAAATTAAATAGAATCTCTTCTTATTCAATAGGTTAGACAAAGCATTAAGATCAGGGATTTAAAAGCCAAAGGATTTTGTAAACCTATCTCTAGTGTCCCAAGCAATCCTCAATATTCATGAATGATCAAAACAAACTAAGGGTATCTCTACTCCTTAATAAGAAATCAGATATCAAATCAATAAGCTAGCAATTGTTAACCAGACTTTAACAATACAAATCATGAATATAACTCAATCAAAGGATGATTTGATTAAAAATCCAATCATTCAATCCATACAATCAGAACTAAGGTTCATCCCATCTAGATAAAAAGAGTTTTAGTTCATGGTAAATTGGAAGAATAATGAAAAAGACAAAAGAGAATGATCAATCAAATAATCCATAGAAAAGTTCTTAAAAATCTTCTCTTCGATCTTGAATCACCCATTTTAAATCTACTCCAATCTCATTCTTTCCTCTTGATTTCAGCTATAAACTCTTCCTTTCTTCTAAAAAAGTTCTCTTGCAATAAAACTCTCTGAAAAGATTCCCCTCTCTCCCTTATTTTTCTCTTTGAATCATCTTTTAAAGGTGTAACAATCATCTACATGGTATGGGACATGCTAGTGTTGCTAGGCATGTAGGCGTCTTTCTCTTTTATGAAAATCAACTATTCAATATAGGCTATAACACATCTAGGTACATGGGCAGAATAGCACAACACGCCTTAGTACATGCGTGTGCTACTTGCTGTGTCTTTAACTCCTTACCTAAAGTTCACTAACTTCAGTCCTTAGCTTTGTAATTTCTAGACAAATTGATTCGTGGCCTCCAGATTAGCTAAAACACTCAAAATGCTATGATAAACCACTTAACAAACAAATTAAACTCAATTTAAGAATAAAACGAAGCAAGAACAGGGGATAAAATATAATCAAATATGCACTTATCAAATCCCCCCACGCTTAAACATTTGCTTGTCTTCAAACAAATTAAATCAAGATAGCAATTCAAAATAAAATTTTCCCTCTTAACTTCAAAACAAAACATGAAAATGGACAACAACTTTCTCATAAAGAAAACTTGAAATCTTCAATCAAATACCAACTCTCAAACATGATAGTCATACCAAGAAATCTTCATATCAAATTCTTGAGTCTAAAGTACATAGTTAAAGATTTGTGCAAATGATTCCATAGCAATAAGAGTCAAAGCAAAGTAGATTTATAAAGATTTTCGCCTAGTACTTGATCACTTTCTTAGTTTTTTTTTAAAAAAACTTTTTTTGGAGCAAGACCTTGTCTGAATTGTCATACTAGCCTTTTAACACGAGTGTAAATATTTGTGATGTTGACTCCTGGTTACTCAGCTAGAATCACAAATTCAAATGGCTACTAGCACTATTCATAATCTCAACTCAAGATTTTATTTTAATGAGTCAAGAACAGCGAAATAGATTAAAAATTTAAAGCTTCTTTTTACTCTTTTACTTATTTTATTTTCTGAGAAAAGTAATCAAGTTCCCTAAGGTATTAGAGTTTTCTACCAAACCTTAAACAAAAGTCATAATGGAATCAAATAAGTATAAAAATTTAAGTAAGAGTTCAAACTCCAAATTATCAAATCAACTCCCTAACATGACTACCACATTCAATTGTTGATAAATGATCAAGTCAATCAATCCACACATAAACAAGTTATCGCCATTTAAATGAACATTCATCCAATAGGAGAGTCAATTCCACTTCATACTACTATCTCAATTCAATTTACTAACTCACAATGTACACCCTTAAACAATCCCCCCACACTTATTAAACACATTATCCTCAAGGTGTTAGAGAGAAAGAAAATAAAAATAAAAGAGAAAGGGGTATTACCCTGAAATTGGACATGCCCATGTCCTTAGCTGTGTGGTTGGGTGTTGTAATAACCCACACCTACCCTAGAAATTTACGTGACAATTTGTTTGACTTAGAACCATTAAGGTTGAGTGTGTGCTTTTATGGGAATTTATGTGCTATATGATTAATGAGTATGTGGCATGTTAAATTAATTTTAATATGCATACTATGAGTTATTATTATGAAATAAATGATTTACATGAAGTGCATTTGCATAAAATAATTTATTTTTCATAAAATGATTTTTTATGCAAAAAGACAATTTTTAAGCATAAAATAATTTTATGAGTATTTTAAAATAATTTTTAAATAAATATTTTGGGAGGAATTTTAATAAAAATAATAAGAAAAATATTTTTATTTTAACTACCTATAATCATCCCCTAAATTAAATAAAAAACCCAAATACCTAAAAGCCCACTACACAAAAACCCTCCTAACCTAGCTCATTAAGGGTAATATTGTAAGTTACCCAAAACCTTACATATAAATTGAAGAAAGTTGGCCAGCCCTAGTATTCTAGTAGCCACACTTTGTTATTTTAGTATTATGATAGAAAAAATCTCCCAAATAATTCTCTCTACTAAAATTCTAAAAACACCTTCAACTTTGTGATTTTTTGACCGTAATCGTAGTTTTTTTTTCTCTTTCAATTCCTTATCCAATTTCTATGAATTAAATTAAGAGAAAATTAATTTAAATTGGGTATTTACTGATTTTTATATATTTAATTCAGTTTGGGTGAGTTTTTGAAAGAGAAATTTAATTCTCTACTGAAAACACAAACCTTTCTACGCGGTTTCTCCAAAGGTGAATCCTACAACTCAAAATTGAAGTTTTTATGCATAAACACTACAGGGGGGGTGGAAATTCCTACATATTTTTTTTGTAAATTGATTTTTGATATGTTTAGATAAAAAATATTGGATTAAATCATATTTTTGCATATTACTGTAATGATTGAAAAGTTTCAAAAAATAAGGAAATTCAAAGTTTTCCTCCTAGAATTTGAAAGTTGGAAAATTCTATGAGTATATATGTATGTGGCTTCCAAATTTAAAGTTTATGAATTCTAAACTAATATTTGTTGTGATTGAATGAAAAATGATGGTTTAAACTACCTGTTTACATATTACTGTAATGACCAGAAAGTACCAAAAACAAGAAAACTCATGGTTTTTGCATTCTAAAACATAAAATTGGAATTTCGTGTATATGTGGTACCTATTGCTACTGATTCCTATAGATTAATATTCTAAAATAATTTTTGTTATGTTTACATGTAAAATATTGGTTCAAACCATGTTTCTACATATTACTGTAATAGATGGAAAGTGCGAAAAGTAAGAAAATTCAGTTTTTCCTTTAATGGAGCATTTGGCCTTCATTGGGATTCTTATCCCAATGTCTATAAATTTTATGTGATGTATTTTGTTAATTATTGACATGTATATATGAATGATAAATGGTTAAATTACATATTGATTAAAGGAATGACCCTAAATAAGTCTAGAAGCAATTTGGTATACTTAAGGTATCTAACCTTAGGTTGTGATTAATATGTGAATGTGATTAGATAATATGGAAGTAGGTTGTATGATGACTTGATAATGAATTAATGATCTTGAATTGATGAAGAGATTGATCAAATAAATTGGTCATAAGAGATAAACTTGACACTTGGAAGGTCATTGGTTAAGTTGATATACATGGAAGTGTTAAGTGCATTAAGATGATTATTAAAGTGAATTGATATTAAAATAATGATATTGTGTTGACCTTAGAAAGGTATTGACATGAATTATAATGTGTTTTCATATAGGCCTATAAGGGTTAAGTGTACAAGACTTTTAAAGTCAACAAGATATGTGCAAGTGAATGAGATGCGCTTATATGTGCAACTCTAAGTATATGTGAATGAGATTTTTATGGGATAGGATAACATCATGATTAAATAAATACTAAGTATTGAATTAAATATTGTGTTAGAGCTTGAGGAGTTTTAGAGGTTTAAAAGGGCTATGTGTACTAGGAACAAAGGAACCACAAGGTGAGTAAACATTGTATTCATATTACAAGTGTGAGTAAACATTATGTTATGTTACAAGTATGTGATATCATGTTATGTGAGCCTTTGAGATCTTTGAAACCCAAGTTCTTTCTATCCTAAATTATGATTATATGATTTCTTTGTTAATCTTAGGTTGTCAATGGACAATTGGTCTAAAGCCATTAATGTTTATTCAATGATATGAAAGACCCTTTGTAATTGTTACCTTACCTACTTTCTTTCTGGAACTACACTATTATTGTATCTTCTTTTCAAAATGTTAAACTACTATTGCTATTGTGATACATGTTATTGTTGCCTAAAGTGCTATTATCATATGTGATTACCATTAACTCTAGCTATGGTATCTTTAACCTTTTATGCAAAATCCTTGTGTTGATGCAGGAAATTATTGGAACTTATGCACATGGTCTTAATCCGATGGATAGGGGTAGTGTATCCACCTCAGTTAGAAGGGGTGGTTGTAGCTGTGGAGCCTAATCAGTTTCATGACTTTATAAGTTATGGGTTGGGAGTTGGAATTTGGTATGAGGCCACCTCTCCCTCAAGTGAATGAGCTAGAATAGTCATTTACTCTCTATAGGTGATAAGCATTATAAGTGTGATTTCTGCAAACTTGCTAAAGTGATAACCTTGCTAAATTGAAAACTTTGAAACCATGATTGTTAATCATGAACTACGTGTTATAAGCTATGGGATTCCTTTTTAAAGGAATATATGTTATTGTATGTGCTATATTGTTTACTCATTAAGATTATCTATCTCACCCCGTTTTCCTTATGTGGTTCCAAGTGAGCAAATGTGAGGAGGCAAGGTGATGGCTCAATGTCACATCCCAACTTTAGAGATATGATGGTCCTAGAAAACGAGGAGACATAAGGTCACCCATACCTATAAAACCCACTTACACATATATAAGTCATGCTTAGGATTGTACCAAACCTTATAAAATAACTCATTTAAAACATTATTTGAAAACCTTTAGTTGCGGAAGATAGTAATTAGACACTTCACATATAATCCTTAAAGAAATAATATTCATAATTAGACACTTCACATATAATCCTTAAGGAAATAATATTCATAATCCACTCAAAACCTTAGTAAATAACATCTCAAAATAAACATCAAAAATAGATATTCTCGGAGCATCTAACGACAACCCTTCATAGCATAGTATTATTAAAGACTTGGACAAAGAGTTCCCCCAAGCGAAGTAGAATGCTTGAGCTATCACCTTGCCTCCTCATATTGCTCACATGGAACCACACAAGGACAGAAAAATGGGTGAGATAGATGATCTCAATAAGTAAATGATAAAGCACGTATGTTAATATATATTCCTTTGAAAAGGAAACTCATACCTTATACACATAGTTCATGATTTACAATTTATGAATTAGGTTGCAATTTAGTATGGTTTTCAATTTAACAAGTTTGCAGAAATCACACTTATAACACATAAAGAGTGAAGGCTATTACTCTATCACTCGAAGATATACTGGAGAGGTGGCATTAAACTAAATTCCAACTCCTATCATATAGAAGGCGTGAAGCTAATTAAGCCCCATGGCTAGAACTGCCCCTTTTTAGCTGAGGTGGATACAGTACCCCTATCTAGTGGGTTAAGACCGTGTGTACAGGTTTCGATGATTACCCACATTGGCACAAGGACTTCTGCATAAAGGGTTAAAGGTACCATAGCTAAAGCTAATGGTAATCACGTATGCCAATAACATTTAAGGCAACAAAACATGTATCACAATAGCAATAGCAGTTTAACTTTTTAAACAAAGGATATAAGAATTGTGTAGTTCTAGAAAGAATATGAGTACAATCACAAGGAATTATCATTGGAGAAACAAAAATGGTTTTTAGACCAATTATCCTTTAGCAATCCAAGTTTTACAAAGAAATCATTTAATCATATTTTAGGATAGGAAGAACTTGGGTTTCAAAGATCTCAAAGGCTCACATAACATGATATCATATATTTGTAACATAACATAATGTTTACTTACAGTTGTAGATGAATACAGTGTTTACTTACCTTGTGGTTCCTTCGCTCCTAGTACATGTAGCCCTTTTGAATCTCTAAAAATCCTCAAGCTCTATCATAATGTTTAATTCAATACTTAGTATTTATTTAATTATGATGCTATCCTACCCCATAACCCCATGCACATATAATATTTACATACACTTAGAGTTGCACATAGAAGTGCACTCATCACTTGCACATAACATATTGATTGTTAAAAGTCTCATACACTTAGCCTTTATAGGCCCATATGAAAACACATTACAATCATGTCAATACCTTTCTAAGGTTAACACAATATCATTACTCAATATCAATTCACTTTAACAATCATCTTAGTACACTTAACACTTCCATATATGTCAACTTAACAAATAACCTTTTAAGCATCATGTTTATCTCTTATAACCAATTCCTTCAATGAATTTCTTCATAAATTCAAGATCATTAATTCATTAGCAACTCATCATACAACTACTTCCACATTATGCAATCACATGCACATATTAATCACAATATAGAATTAAGATACCTTAAGTATACCAAATTGACTCTTAGGCTTGTCTAGGGTCATTCCTTCAACCAACATGCAATTTAAATATTTATCACTCATTCATACTTGTTAATAATCATTAAAATACTTTGCAAAAAAAATTATGGACATCGGGATAAGAATCCCAATGTAGGTTGAATGCTCTATTAAAGGAAAACTGAATTTTCTTACATTTTGCGCTTTCTGTCTATTACAGTAATATGTAGAAACATGGTTTGAACCAAGATTTTTCATGTAGTCAAAACAAAAATCATTTTAGAACACAATGATATACGAATTGGTTCATATACAGATCCATATGCATGAAAATTTTCAACTTTAGGTTCTAGGATGAAAAATCATGAGTTTTCTTATTTTTGGTACTTTTTGGTCATTACAGCAATATGTAAACATGTGATTTAAATCATTATTTTCCATTCAATCACAAAAATTATTAGTTTAGAAAACTAGTACATACCAATCGGCAACCATGGACAATTCTCATGCATGAAAATTCCAAGTTTAGTGTTTAGAGTGAAAATCATGAGTTTTCTAGCTTTTCGTGTTTTTCGATCATTACAGTAATATGTAAACACATAATTTATATCATTATTTTTCATCCAAACAAAACAAATATTAGTTTAGGATCCTTCATGCTCAAATTGGCAGCCATATGTATATATAATCATAGAATTTTCTAACTTTTAAGTTCTAGAATGAAAACCTTGAATTTTCTTGTTTTTTGAAACTTTTCAGTCATTACAGTAATATGCAGAAATACGATTTAATTCAATATTTTTTATCTAAACACATCAAAAATCCATTTAGAAAATAAATATGTAGGAATCATCCCCCTGTAGTGTTTATGCATAAAAATTTCAATTTTAAGTTGTAGGATTCACCTTTGAAGAAATCTCATAAAAAGGTTTGTGTTTTCAGTAGAGAATTAAATTTCTCTTTCAAAAACTCATCTTAACTGAATTAAATCTATAAAAATCAGTAAATACCCAGTTCATATTAATTTTCTCATAATTTAATTCATTGAGATCAGATAAGGAATTGAAAGAGAAGAAAAACTTACAATCACGGTTAAAAAATTGCAAAATTGAAAGTGTTTTAAGAATTTCAGTAGAGAGAACTATTTTGAGAGAATTTTTTTGTGAGAATGCTGAAATAATAGATTGTGGCTGCTAGAACTCTAGGGCTGGCCAAATTTCTTGAATTTATTTGTAGGGTTTTGGGTAATTTCCAATATTACCCTTAATGAACTAGGTTAATAGGGTTTTAGTGTAGTGAGCTTTTAATTTTAATTTAGAACTGATTATAGGTAATTAAAATAAAATATTTTTTTATTAATTTTTGTAATATTTTACCCCAAAACTTTTATTTAAAAATTATTTTTAAAATACTCATAAAATTATTTTATGCTTAAAAATTGCCTTTATGCATGAAAATTCATTTTATTTAAAATAAATTATTTATGTTAATGCACTTCTTGTAAATCATTTATTTCATGATAATAACTCATATTATGCATATTAAAATTAATTTAACATGTCACATACTCATCGATCACATAGCACATGAATTCCTATAAAAGCACACACTTAGCCTTAATAGTTCTAAGTCAAATTAATTATCACGAAAATTGGTAGGCATGGGTTATTACACTGAAGCATTCTACTTTGCTTGGGGATTCCTTGTCAAAGTCTTTAATAATACTATGTTATGAAGAGATATCCATAGACGCTTTAGGAGTTTATTATGGGATATTAATTATTGATATTTTATTTAAGACTTTAAACATCATTTTCATATGAGGTGTTTTCAAAATATTTGTTAAACTATTCTTCCGCATATTGAGTTCCTATAATATTGGATATTTAAGTTAATGCATCGGGTCGGTACGATCCTAGGCAGGATTTATATATGTGTAAGTGGGTTCTACGAGCGTGGGTGACCTTCTGTCTCCCCTTTCTAGGACCATCATATCTCTGAAATTAGGATGTGACAAAGGTGATATCAGAGCTATAGTTTTTAAAAGTCTAGTTTAGACTTGTCTATGTATTGGGTTAAATAAGTATAATTGTATAGCATAGGAATTTTCTTGTCATGTCATTTGTAGTCTATCATTAGTATAGTTTTGCAAAAAATCCTAATAAGTTATAGTACTCTTTGTTTTTGTTTACTTATGTGCCTTACGATTCTTTTACCAGATGACCAAGAAGATTACCCTTACTCGATGACCGTAACCTAGAGCACCGCGTGTAGCCTATAAGAGGATAAGGAGAGGGATGTTTGAGAACGTCATCCCTGTGATCCACTTGAAGAGAGAAAAGACTCTTGACAAGGAGGCCCTTATGGAATGTCTAGGTTATAAATGGATTCAGAGTAAGAAGTAGAGGTTTGAAAGAGACTATTTAGAACTGATGGAAGAAAATTGATGTCTTAGGTCCTTAGTGCATGCTTTGAGAAAAGACGTGGAGAAAAGGCTTAAAATTGAGAGGGCTAAACATGTGGAACATGAGAAAAAGGGGAAGCATGAGAACAAGGGACATAAAGGCAAGCATAAAGGAGGAGGAGGTCTAGGGAAGGAACTATCGCTAACAACTTCAACACCTAGATAGCATAATGCTCAACCAATGCAAGGTTTTCCCAGTTATGACCAGTGTGGTAAAGTCTTATAGGCCATATGCAGAGCCCACATTGGAGCTTGCTGGAAAGACTTTGGCGCATATCTCAAATGTGGTCAAATGGGCCACTTCTGTAAAGATTGTCCATAAAAGGGAAATTCAGGAAATGCAACCTTGGCACCTCCACCACCTGGACCATCACAACCTCAAGGGCAAGGAGCTAAGAATAAGAGATACAATTAAGACTCCTGCTATTAGATGGTAACAATTAGCTTAAGGGCATAGGACTTATATGATATGAATAATATTATTTGATTGCTTAGTGACTTAGAATGGATTGATTCTATGAAATGGTTGACTTTAGATGGTAGAAAAGCTCATTATGCCATAAGTTATGTGTTACATGATTAGGATACTTGATCCATGCCATGATATGTGATATATGCCAGGTGATAGGTGTCCTATGATATGATATGATATGATGGGTTCTCATGTTAAATGCGTGCTAGGTATGATGATTTGATAATGGGGTTAAGTGGATTAAAAAGAGAAGTTAACTAAGTTTTGATCCAATTTAGATTAATGATTGATAGGTATAATGTTATGAGGTATAAAATGCTTACATGTTACAAAGGTCTAGTATATGAATTTTATGGAGTTATTAAATGATAATTTTGATTGATGCCATAAGAAGGGAAATGGAGATTTGTAATGATCATTATGGGAATGGAAGAAATCAGTTACGTTATACACACATAAGTATATGGTATGAAGTAATTGAAGTATATTAAGGAAATTGTGATTTAGATGCTACCATATTGACTAGAACAACAAGAATGTTAGGGATTTCTTTGTCACTTACGTAGATATCAAGTATAGTCAAAGGGAGAATATTAATCTAGTGTAACTTAAAAGAGGAAGGTATTATTCCCATTCAAATTTTAGTGCAAGAAGCTTGATTGATTCTAGTGCTACGTAATTATTTGCGTCTCCATATTTTGCTAAGAGTCTCAGCAGAGATAAGAAATTAAACAGTGAACCCTTAAAAATGTCAACCTCTTTGGGAATAATGATGGAAGTAAAGTATATGTTTAAGGACTGTGAGGTAGACATTGATGGATGAAAACTTCTTGTGGAGTTGTTAGAACTTGGTGTCCTAAATTCGATATGATTTTAGGAAGGGATTGGTTATATGAGTATGGAGCTTATAATAACTATAGAGAAAAGCAAGTAGAGTTTCAAATTAAGGATGGGGAGAAATTGTGTATCAAGGAGATACTTAAAATTAAGGTTTACTGGCATAACCATAAAATGGATGAGTATACTTAGGAAACAGAAGCATCCCCAGTTTTTTGAAAACATGTGAGCAAGTATTGAAATTCAAGAATGAATTTCTTTTAAGAGGGGGAGACATAAAAGGATAAGTATTCTCAGACTTGTAAGGATGATAAAAGGATAAGTATGATGCTAGTAGAGATTCTTTAGTAATGAGATTCCTTTGAGTATATAGACTGTGATTAGAGTATAAGGATTTGAACTTTTATAGAGTAATAGATGTTAAGGCCCTATGAATTGTAAAGTTGAGGATCCAGGAGGACTTGGTCTATGAGGATATAAAATGATTTAATTCAAAATTTTATATGATTTAAGATCAAATGTTCTAGATTTGATTTGATTATGTACTTGTGTCCAATGTGTCTGCATATAAGCATCGAGTTTTGCTTTACGGAATCATACATCATCAATCATACATCGTGACCCATATCAAGCATTGCATTAAGGTTACATGTTACATGTAAGGATGAAAATGTTTTGATTCTTACAAATGATTCTATGCAGTTTTGAAAATTTAATAGTTTTGAATATACTTGACAGGGATTTGAGTCATTTGGATAAGAAATCTTTTAAGGTGTTAGATACAATAATGTTCAATTAAGGTTACTAGAAAATTTGGTAGTGATCTTTAGTACGGGAATAATTTTTATTGAGATAACCTAGAATGGCATAGAGTTGGAAAGATATAAGAGTTGCATGGAGATTTCATTGAATGTCAATGGTATTAAAAGGATTGTTATTTTAATATGGATAAATTAAATGATTAGGAATGTGAAATATAGCAAGATGTAAGTGGAAAATCTAAAGTGAAATGATATTATGAGCTAAATGTATAAAAATTATGAGGCATTAGGTAATTAAATCATTATAATGATGTATATATTATACAGAAGAGAGTAAGTCTAAAATAGTTATAAGAGGTTTATTTGAGATTGTAAATTAATAGGATGCAAGTTTGTTTGGAATATGATATATATAAGAATGTTTGTTAAGTTTAAATATGTTTTAATTGATGAATGAAGGGAGTGCATAAATTGTAATGATAGCAAGGTATTAAACATGAAAATAACAATTGAGGTTATAATAGATTAAGTAATGATTATTAATATGGAAAGAGAATTACTAAATATCAATTGGAGTTATTAATTTGGAATTATCTGTTAAATTCTTATATAACTAATGTGACAAATAATGAATAGAAGTGGTGATTAAGGTATTAGTATAGATGTTAATAATAATAGTGATATAAGAAAAAGAAATGCTGGGGATTATATTTGATTAAAGGTGAAATTAAAGGTCCTATTACTTTTGTTTGAGGTTAAGGTATACCAAGATTGTTAAGGATTAGTTTAAGATTTGTTTGAACAAGAGATTAACATAGGTGTAGCTCAAGATGAAGGTTTATCAGTGTGATTTTGATAGATTGTAAGTATGTGCCTTACTGTATTCGATATGTTAATTGCAGATTAGATATTGTGTTTGAGTGGCGCAATAGTGTTGTGGAGAAGTTAAGCAGAGTGTGTTGTGCTGCTAGATTTGAAAATTTGAGGATGATTTTTTTTTAAGGGAGGAGAATATAACAACCCACACCTACCCTAGGAATTTTCATGACAATTTGTTTGACTTAGAACCATTAAGGCTAAATGTGTGCTTTTATGGGAATTTATGTGCTATGTGATTGATGAGTATGTGGCATGTTAAATTAATTTTAATATGCATAATATGAGTTATTATTGTGAAATAAATGATTTACATGAAGTGCATTAGCATAAAATAATTTATTTTTCATATGCAAAAAGGTAATTTTTAAGTATAAAATAATTTTACGAGTATTTTAAAATAATTTTTAAATAAATATTTTAGAGGGAATTTTAATAAAAATAATAAGAAAAATATTTTTATTTTAATTACCTATAATCATCTTCTAAATTAAATAAAAAAACCCAAATACCTAAAAGCTTACTACACAAAAATCCTCCTAACCTAGCTCATTAAGGGTAATCTTGTAAATCACCCAAAACCCTACATATAAATTGAAGAAATTTGGCCAGCCCTAGTATTCCAGCAGCCACACTTTGTTATTTTAGTATTATGATAGAAAAATTGTCCCAAATAATTCTCTCTACTAAAATTCTCAAAACACCTTCAACTTTGCGATTTTTTGACCGTAATCGTAAGTTTTTCTTCTCTTTCAATTCCTTATCCAATTTCTATGAATTAAATTATGAGAAAATTAATTTAAATTGGGTATTTACTGATTTTTATAGATTTAATTCAGTTTGGGTGAGTTTTTGAAAGAGAAATTTAATTCTCTACTGAAAATAAAAACTTTTCTATGCGGTTTCTCCAAAGGTGAATCCTACAACTCAAAATTGAAATTTTTATTCATAAACACTACAAGAGGGGGGGTGGCAATTCCTACATATTTGTTTTGTAAATGGATTTTTGATATGTTTAGATGAAAAATATTGGATTAAATCATATTTTTGCATATCACTGTAATGACCAAAAAGTTTCATAAAATAGGGAAATTCAAGGTTTTCGTCCTAAAACTTGAAAGTTAGAAAATTCTATGAGTATATATGTATGTGGCTGCCCAATTATATGTTTATGAATTCTAAACTGATATTTTTTGTGATTGAATGAAAAATAATGGTTTAAACCACCTATTTACATATTACTGTAATGATCGGAAAGTATTGGAAACAAGAAAACTCATGGTTTTTGCATTCTAAAACGTAAAATTGGAATTTCATGTATATGTGGTACCTATTGCTGCCGATTCTTATAGATTAATATTTCAAAATGATTTTTGTTATGTTTACATGAAAAATTGTGGTTCAAACCATGTTTCTACATATTATTGTAATAGTCGAAAAGTAAAAAAATTCAGTTTTTCTTTTAATGGAGCATTTAGCCTACATTGGGATTCTTATCCTAATGTCTATAAATTTATGTGATATATTTTGTTGATTATTGACATGTGTTTATGAATGATAAATGGTTAAATTGCATGTTGATTAAAGGAATGATCCTAAATAAGCCTAGAGGCAATTTGGTATACTTAAGGTATCTTAACCTTAGGTTGTGATTAATATGTGAATGTGATTGGATAATATGAAAGTAAGTTGTATGATGACTTGATAATGAATTAATGATCTTGAATTGATGAAGAGATTGATTGAATAAATTGGTCATAAGAGATAAGCTTGACACTTAAAAGGTTATTGGTTAAGTTGACATACATGGAAGTGTTAAGTGTACTAAGATGATTGTTAAAGTGAATTGATATTAAGATAATGATATTGTGTTAACCTTAGAAAGGTATTATGTGTTTTCATATAGGCCTATAAGGGTTAAGTGTACAAGACTTTTAAATTCAACATGATATATGCAAGTGAATGAGGTGCACTTATATATGCAACTCTAAGTATGTGTGAATGTTACATGTGCATGGGGTAGTTATGAGATAGGATCGCATCATGATTAAATAAATACTAAGTATTGAATTAAGTATTGTGTTAGAGCTTAAGGAGTTTTAAAGGTTCAAAAGGGCCACATGTACTAGGAGCGAAGGAACCACAATGTCATGACCTGTCTTTGAGCCGTGACTGTCCTAGGGTATAGGGAGACGTAAGGTCACCTAAACCCGTAGAACAACCTATAACTCATAAGCTGTTACTATTACATTATCCTTAACCCAAGATCATAGCCATAATTCTTATTCCTTATCACCAATTATTGTATTAATGACCTATGCACTAGTCACTTATCGTTTAAATTCATTTTCATGCTCATTGCTTTTGAACTCCATTTTTGAACAATCTAATTGCAACTCAAGTGAATATTATTTATGTATCTGAACTGTACTAAGATAATATCCAACCACACATACTAATAATATTCTAAGTAATACTATTATTATAGACTTTAATAAAATATGGAGCTCTAGAGTGAAACCTCCAAAATACAATATAATATGTACATGATGGTACCAAAACTAGCAATGCAATTCCCAAGCGAAGACATGGAACTTGGAATTTATCTTGCCGAACTAGCAACGGGTCCTGAAAATAAATAATAACTATGGGGTGAGACAAAGCTCAGTGAGTATAAAATAATACTATATAAAATAAACAATGATAGGTGGTTTAATGACAATTTCTTATAGCAATAAAATAAAACGGGTCAAGAGTTATTCTTATGGAATACTTTTCCATATATAATACATATTGTATTTTAGCAAAACATTTCCTTTCTTAGAATTGGGGTGTTTCCCCCATAATCAATCGAGTGGCGGCCTACGCCTTGCTCACTCCCCATTCCTAGTCACACGTACAATTGATCAGGCCGTACGTACTGGGGACCTTAAACCCTTCCCAGCTAAGGTTCGGATAATCTTTACCCTATCCGCGGGTTTATTACCATTGTGCACAAGGTTGATGTATTGCCCAACATCAGAGGGGTATTCTGCTTATCATGATATCATTATAACATTTTATTTCTCTATCCATGAAATGATTCAATGGATAATATATCAATAAATAATCAAAATCCCTATCATTGATCATATTATGAGATTAAGCAATAAGGCTCATTTTGTCCAAGTGCCATAAAGGATATTTAATTCAATAATCGGTAAAGTATATCATGCATGCCAAAGAATTGCAATGCATTTTAATTAGGGAAAGTGATTCAACATTCATGCTTATATTTAAAGCACAAGAGATATAATATTATTAGGTACTCACGTTTTGCTCCTTAGCTCCTATACCGATAGTTCTAATGTAGATTATAATGAGGCTCCTCGGTATCCCGAGCAATGCCTTTGCCTTTCGATTCTACAAATACACCCCAAACAATTGTATATTAATTCCTACTCCTTTAACTTGCTAATCTCATTCTAACTCAACTTAACATCAACTTCCTATTACTAATCACCAAAACACATTCCAATACATTAAACAATAACATACATAAACACATTAATTATTTAATCACTTTATTCCAAAATCCCATGTTGTCCAAATCCTTTCATCAAAACAATTAGGTTCCTTTTCCTTCCTAATTCCTTAATTAAATCCTATGTTTATCAATGGAAACCAATGCAATCAATTTTCTAACGTTTAGGGAAATTAACTTCAAAAATCAAAATCTCTACTTTGGTATATTCCAAATAGAGTTGAAAAATTATTTTCATCAACCACATTTCAAATTGACTTCATAAACATCAAATTGAATTAATCACAAGCTTATTTAACCAATAAATCTTAAAATTTCAAGTTTAAATCTTGGAACTCCCAAGGTGACTCAAAACTCCAAGATTTAGGAAAATTATCAAATTCATTTTCAAACTTCAAATTAAACATGGATTTATCAAATTAATACTCACACAATCAACATTCATACACCAATTGAAATTAATCTCTTTCAATTCCCATAAACCCTAACTTTACCAAATTGGGATGATTTGGGGAAAACCCAAAATTTCTCAATCAAATCTCAAATTAATCTTTCAAAGATGAAATTAATGTCATGCAAAGCCTACCACAACAATCAAACATCAAACTACACTTCACATTACACACTTCCCTTATATCATGCATTATGCCTTCAAGAATTTCAACTTTTGAATAAAATCTCTAAATTCAATTTGTACATTTTTAAACCACTTTTCAACATCCCAAATAACCTTAGATATTGTTAAAAAAATTTTTTGGACACTTCCCTTAAAAACCCTAGTTTGGCCGAACCTTATCTAATATCCTTCCTTATTGATTTTTCATGCTTCCTTTGTTATTATTCATCTATTAAACCCCAAATCCTTAACCCCAATTCTCATATTTCATCACTTAACATGCCAAACTAACTCTTCTTTAAATCATTCCACCAAAATCCAATCATAGAAATCAAAAGAAAAGGGATAATTGCTAACAATTTATCACACTTAGGCTAAGGAAAGAAAGGAATCACTTAAGTAATAAATCTCACCTTGAAATGCTTCAAATTTAGCTCTAAGTTGAGGAACAAGTTGGGAGGCTTTTAGTCTTTGGTGAGGGTGAAATTTTTGGTGTAGGTTACAAATGAAATGGTGTAACACATTTTCATTTTATATACAAATAGAATCAATGGTGGTGATTTAATCCTACAAGATCAATGGTCATATTTTTACTTAAGATGGAGGGCTAAGATTGATCAAGATGGATGGTTGAGATGGCCCTTAGGTGTATGGTGACTAAGCATCATAATAATGAATCCCATCATCACCAAAATGAACATAATCATGGTGATGGAAAAGTAGGAAGCTTAGGTGTAAAGTTGACTTAAGTCAACAAATATGGCTAATCTAACTCCTTCTCATCCCAACTCCTTATTAACTTATTCTAACCATAATTGATCAAGCTCCACTAAAATTAGAGGCCTTAGGGCCAGTCACTCCATGGGCTTGGGCTTTGAGTCCAAAAGCCCATCAACAAGCCCACCTGAAAAACATTTCCCGAACTTAAAATTTTTTTGTAACTTTTTCCCTTCCCTTTCACTTGGCATTTTAAATCATACCTCCCCATATCATAATAAGCTTAAACTAAGCCATATTTCCTAAATTAATTCAATAAAACATACAATAAATATTTATATTTCATAAAAATACACACTCAAGCACTTAGCACTAACAAGAGTTTCTTTCATTCTATCTCTATGTCATTGATACTATACCCATAAAATTTATATTTTATGGTATTATTATAACTCTGGTGAGCTATGGGGACCTTGGGTATTACACACAAGGTGAGTAAACATTATATTCATACTATAAGTGTGAGTAAACATTATGTTATGTTACGAGTATGTGATAACATGTTATGTGAGCCTTTGAGATCTTTGAAACCCAAGTTCTTTCTATCCTAAATTATAATTATATGATTTCTTTTTAAGCTTGGGTTGCCAATGACAATTGGTCCAAAGCCATTAATGTTTATTCAATGATATGAAAGACCCTTTGTAATTGTTACCTTACCTACTTTCTTTCTGGAACTACACTATTATTGTATCTTTTTTCAAAAAGTTAAACTACTATTGCTATTATGATACATGTTATTATTGCCTAAAGTGCTATTGTCGTATATGATTACCATTAGCTCTAGCTATGGTATCTTTAACCTTTTATACAAAATCCTCGTGCCGATGCGGGAAATCATGAAAACCTATGCATATGGTCTTAACCTGATAGATAGGGGTATTGTATCCACCTCAGCTAGAAGGGGTGGTTCTAGCCATGGAGCTTAATCAGTTTTATGACTTTATAAGTTATGGGTTGGGATTTAGAATTTGGTATGAGGCCACCTCTCTCTCGAGTGAATAAGCTAGTATAGTCATTTACTCTTTATGGGTGATAAGCATTATAAGTGTGATTTTTGCAAACCTGCTAAAGTGATAACCTTGCTAAATTGAAAACTTGGAAACCATGATTGTAAATCATGAACTATGTGTTATAAGCTATGGAATTACTTTTTAAAGGAAAATATGTTATTGTATATGCAATATTGTTTACTCATTGAGATCATCTATCTCACCCCGTTTTCCTTGTGTGGTTCTAGGTGAGCAAATATGAGGAGGCAAGGTGATGGCTCAAGCATTCTCCTTCACTTAGGGATACCTTGTCAAATTCTTTAATAATACTATGTTATGAAGAGATATTCATAGACACTTCGGGAGTTTATTATAGGATATTAATTATTATATTTTATTTAAGACTTTAAACATCATTTTTGTATGAAGTGTGTTTAAAATATTTTTTAAACTATTCTTCCACATATTGAGTTCCTATCATATTGGATATTTAAGTTAATGCATCAGGTTTGGTATGATCCTAAGCAAGATTTGTATATGTGTAAGTGGGTTCTATAGGCATAGGTGACCTTATGTCTCCCCATATTCTAGGACCATCATGTCTCTGAAATTGGGATGTGACAGGTGTGTAGTCTCCTACCTTTTCAATTTTTTTTCCAATTGCAAAAATAATACTTAGACACATATTAAATTACCCAAAAGCAAAAACAAGCAAAATTAAAGCAAATTAAAACAATAATGGGTTGCCTTCCATTCAACGCTTCTTTAACATGGTATTAGCTAGACGATCAGGAATGATTTCTCATTTCAAAACTTGGAGATGAAGTATCTCCTTAGCACTGTCCACCTCTCCCCCAAAATAAAGCTTCAATATTTGTCCATTCACTTTAAAGTCATCCTTTTTAGGATGAGTAAGCTCTACAACTCCATAGGGAAAGACTTGCTTTACTACAAACTGTCCTGACCATTTAGACTTCAACTTACCAGGAAAGAGTCTAAGTTGAGAGTTGTATAACAAAACCTGATCTCTAACATGAAACTCTTGATTTTGCCTGATGTGAGCATCATGCCATTGCTTAGTTCTTTCTTTGCTCGATTGGTCAATAATGGATGGCTTTATTCTTTCACTCTTAAGCATCTCAATATCCTCAAATGCCTTGCTCTTCTTTAATGGCTCGGTAGCCGCAAGATAGGCTACATGCTCAATGGTCTTAGTTGTCTCAATATCTTCTTATCCCTACATAAGACATAATTCCAAAGGTCCTTTGTGAACAATGTTAGAAATAAAATGAACAGTCTCAAGATTAGTTACATCATCACAAGCATCTACATCTTTAAGTACAAGTGGGTGTTTTATAACATTGGATATTTGCAAAACCATTTACTCATTCCTTACCTTAAGTATCAATTTACCATCATGCACATCAATGACAGCTCTAACAGTAGTTAGAAATTGTCTACCTAGGATAAGTGGCACATCAACATCTCAATATGCAATATCATAAAATCCACAGGAAATATAAATTCACCAACCTTCACTGGCAAATCCACAACTATACCCTTAGGGTAAGTGATAGATCAATAAGCTAATTGAATACTCATGTGTGTTGGCTTATGTTCACCTAGACCTAATTTTTTAAACATTTTGTAGGGCATAACATTAATGCTAACTCCCAAATCAGCCAATGCTTTGTAAATCTCCAAACTTCCTATAAGATAAGGGATAGTAAAACTCCCTAAATCCTTAAGCTTTTTAGGTAGCTTCTTTTGGATGATTGTTGAACACTCTTCAAAAAGTTGAACCATCGGCATGTCACATCCTAATTTTAGAGACATGATAGTCATAGAACATAGGGAGACATAAGGTCACCCCTGCCGTAGAACCCACTCATACATATGCAAAAATTGCCTAGGATCATACCAAACCTCATTTATTAACTTAATAAAACCTTTTTACAAAGGAAAAACCTTAAGTTGCTAAAGCTAAAAATATACTTTAATACAATCCATAGGAAAATAATAATGAGACTCCAAATAAAGTCACTAACATAATATTCTAAAATAAAGTTTCCATAATAACTCCTGAAGTGTCTAAAGACTCATCATAGCATCGTATTATTATAACTTTGATAAGGGAATTTCCCAAGTGGAGTAGGTAGCTTAAGTGATTGTCTTGCCTCCTTTTAATGCTCACCTAGAATCACACAAGGAAAATGGGTGAGATAGATGATCTCAATGAGTAAATAATATGACTTATACAATAACATATATCCCTTAGAAGATTTCATAGCTCATCATTCAAAATTTATGATTCACGGTTCATGACTTGCGATTTAAAAAGGTTTATAGAAATCAATTTATAACTCATAACATATAGAGTAAAGGCTACTACCGTATCCACTCATAACCCATAACTTATAGAGTGAAGGCTGCTGCCGTGTTCACACATAACTCATAACATATAGAGTGAAGGCTACTGCCATGTTCACACATAACTCATAACATGTTAAGTGAAGGCTGCTGCCATGTTCACACATAACTCATAACATGTAAAGTGGAGGCTGCTGCCATGTTCACTCATAACTCATAACATGTAAAGTGAAAACTACTGCCATGTTCACACATAACTCATAACATAATTCATAACATATAAAGGTAATAGTAGCATTGAAAGATACAATCACATGTAACATAATAGCAAATAAAATATTAGCTTATTTAATAAAAGATGAACAACAGTGTAGTTCCAGAAAGAATATAAGTTAGGGCAATAATCAAAAAGGTATTATCATTAGATAATCAAAAATGGTTTTGGACTAATTGCCCTTTGGTAAGCCAAGCTTACAAAAAAAAAAAAAAAATCATTAAAATAGAAAAGAACTTGGGTTTCAAGATATCAAAGGTTCATAAAACATGATAGCTTGCACTTATAACTTAAAACGTAATGTTTACTTACCTTGTGGTTCCTTCACTCCTAATACTTATAGCCTTTAAACCTCTAGAACTCCTTAAGCTCTCACATAATATTTAATTTAATACTTAGTATATATTTAATCATCATGCTATCCTATCCCATAACTATCCCATGCACGTATAACATTCGCATACACTTAGAGTTGCACATAGATGTGCACTCATCACTTGCACATAACATGTTGACTTTAAAAGTCTTGCCCATTTAGCCTTTCTAGGCTCACCTACATGGGCAGGGTTTTGGTTAATTTTAAGATTACCTTTAATGAGCTAGGTTAGGAGTGTTTTGGTGTAGTGGGCTTTTGGATATTTGGGCTTTTTAATTATTTTTGGGGCTGATTATAGGTAATTAAAATAAGAATATTATTATTATTATTATTTTCATTTAAATTCCCCCTAAAATATATATTTAAAAATATTTTAAAATGCTCATAAAAATTATTTTATGCTTAAAAATTGCCTTTTTGTATGAAAATTTATTTTATACTAATGCACTTTATATAAATTATTTATTTCACAATAATAACCCATATTATGCATATTAAAATTAATTTAACATGCCACATACTCATCAACCACATAGCACATAAATTTTCATAAAAGCATATACTTAGTCTTAATAGTTCTATGTTAAGCAAATTGTCACAAAAATTCCTAGGGTGGGTGTGGGTTGTTACATGACACCTCCTTAAGTTTCCTTTTCTTAGAAAGCACAGCTCTTTAAGAAATTTGGCATACTTCGGCATTTGTGAAAGAGCTTCCACAAAAGGAATGTTAATATGCAATTGTTTAAAGAGTTCAAGAAACTTACCAAATTGTTCATCCATCTTGTTCTTCTTCAACCTTATAGAATATGGAATGCATGGTTAGAACTCTTTAACCAAAGGTGTAAGATCCACTTTCTTTTTAACTTCCTCATTTTTGTCACCTCAATTATCAATTTCTCATTTTGCTTCTCAGGAGCTTTCAACTCTTTACCACTCCTCAATGTAATGGCCTTGAGTTGCTCTTTAGGATTAGTTTCAGTATTGCTGGGCAAGTTACCTTGAGATCTCTCAAATAATGCTTTTGCAATTTGTCCAATTGATTCTCCAGATTATGAATAAAAGCCTATTGATTCCTTAGAGTTGTCTCTATGGTTTGAAATCTAGTCTCCGAAGCTATAATGAAGTTTCCCAACATCTCCTCCAAATTGCTTTTCTTCTCTTGCTGAGGTTGGGATTGGCATCCAGGTGGAGGTCTCACATTGGATTGGTTATTCCAAGAGAAATTTAGATGATTCCTCCAACCGGTATTGTAGGTGTTGCTATATGGATTATTATGCTGTCTTGGTGCATTACCTACATAGTACTTGCTCGGGCTTGGCAAAATTAGTCCCCATCTGGCAGGCTTGACTTTCATGACTTGCCCCACAACATTCATAATAATGACTTGGGCAGGCTTAGCTGATAAGGCCAAAGTATCAATCTTTTTATTGATAGCCTCAAGTTGAGCCGCCAAAGCTACCACAGGATCTAATTGATGAACTCCAGTAGCCTTGGTTCTTCTTTAGTCTTGAGTGGGTTGCCATTGGTAGTTAGTAATGGCCATGTCCTCTATCAAATCCCTAGCTTGCTCTGGTGTCTTTCTATTAATTAAACTCCTAGCAGTTGCATTGACTGCTTGCTTACTTGCATAATTCAAACCATTGTAAAAAGTCTAAACTTGCAACCAAAGAGGTAGGCCATGGTGTGGACATTTTCTTAGAAAATCCTTGAATCTCTCTTAAGTGTCATACAAAGTCTCAGTATCACTCTGCATAAATGAAGAGATATCATTCCTCAACTTCGTCGTCTTGGAAGGAGGAAAATACTTTTTCAGAAACTTTTTAGCCAAACCCTCCCAAGTAGTAAAAGTTCCAGCAGCAAATGATTTCAACCGCTGCGTAGGTCGATCCTTCAGAGAAAATGTGTAAGAACCCACACCTACCCCAGGAGTTTTGTGATATAATTTCTTGAATTTAGACCTATTATGTCTAAGTAAGTGCTTTTATGAAATTTATGAGTTATGTGATCGATGAGTATATGGCATATTAGATTAGCTCTAATATGCATAATATGAATTATTATTGGTGAAGTAAGTGATTTATATGAAATGCATAAGCATAAAAATATTTATTTCACATAAATTGAATTTTCATGCACTAAGCAATTTTTAAGCATAAAATAATTTTTATGATCATTTTTTAAATATTTTTAAACAAATATTTTAAGGGGAATTTTAATAACAATAATAAGAAAAGTATTTTATTTTTAATTAGCTATAATTAGCCTATAAAATGAATAAAAAGCCCAAATTCCTAAAAGTCTTCTACACCAAAACACTCCTCACCTAGCTCATTAAGGGTAATCTTGGAAATTACCCAAAACCCTAAATATTTTAAGGAGAATTCAGCCAAACCTAGTTTAGACAGCCACCATTCTGATTTCTCTCATATTTCTAGTACAAAATTCTCTCAAAAATAATCTGTCAACAAAAATTCAAAAAATACCTTCAAACCTTACGATTTTGCAACTGTTTTGTAAGTTTTTCTTTTCCTTTCAATTTGCCATTTGATTTTTATGAAATAATCATGAGAAAATTATTTTGAAATGAGTATTTACTAATTTCTATTGATTAAATTTGGCCTAGGTGAATTTTTGAGAGAGAAATCAAATTTTCTATCAAAAATACAAACCTCTCTATGCGAATCCTCTGAAGGTGAACCTTAAAACTCAAAGTTTGAAATTTCATACATAAACTCTACAGGGGGGTTAGGGGGAGGGGTAGGGATTTGCATATGTTCATGTCCTAAATTGATTATTTTTTTTTTTGGTGTTTAGATGAAAATATCTAATTAAATCATATTTTGGATATTGCTGCAATGATTAGAAAAGTACAAAAAGCAAGAAAACTCATGATTTTCACTCTAAACCCAAAAATTGGAATTTTCATGTATATGGATTACCTATGGCTTCTAATTTGTGTGTATTTGAATTCTAAAGTGATTTTTGTTATGTTTGCATGAAAAATGATGGTTTAAATCATGTGTTTACATATTATTGTAATGATCGAAAAATACCAGAAATAAGAAAGATGCATGATTTTCATCCTAAAGCCTAAAGTTGGAAAATTTTCATGCATGTATACATATATAGGTGCCAATTTGTGAAAATTAGTGTTCTAAAATGATTTTTGTTTTTATTACATGAAAAATCTTGATTTAAACCATATTTT
This sequence comes from Reutealis trisperma, assembly GCA_947687605.1. Lineage (NCBI taxonomy): Eukaryota > Viridiplantae > Streptophyta > Magnoliopsida > Malpighiales > Euphorbiaceae > Reutealis > Reutealis trisperma. Next base: position 29,311 of record CANTUT010000284.1, read on the forward strand.
TGCATATTACTGTAATGAATGGAAAGTGCAAAAAGGAAGAAAATTCATGTTTTACTTGATGGTGTATTTCGGCCTACACTGGGAATTCAATCCCAATGTCTATAATTTTTATGTGATATATTTTAATTATTATTGACATGTACACTTGAATAATAAATGATTAAATTGCATGTTGGTTGAAGGAATAACTCTAGACAAGTATAGAGACAATTAGGTATATTTAGGGTATCTTAACCCTATATTATGATTAATATGTGAATGTGAATAAGCAATATGGGAAATAGGTTTTATGATGAAGTGATAATGAATTAATGATCTTGATTTGGATATGAGATTGATTGTGTGAATTGATCATAAGAGATAAGCATGAGAATTAAAAGGTTACTTGTTAAGTTGACATAAATGGAAAATGTCAGCATACTAAGTTGAATGTTAGATTGAATTAATATTAAGATTATGATACATTATGTTTGACTTTAGAATAGTCTTTAAATAGGTTATAATGTGATTTCATATGGGTTTATAAAGGCTAAGTATGCAAGACTTTGAAAGTCAGCATGTTATGTGCAAGTGATGAGTGCACTTCTAAGTGCAACTCCAAGTGTATGTGAATGTGATATGTACATGGGGTAGTTATGGGATAGGATAGCATGATGATTAAGCAATTGCTAAGTATTGAATTGTAATATATGATAGAGCTTGAGGATTATTAGAACTTTGAAAGGGCTATAAGTACTAGGAGCAAAGGAACCACAAGGTGAGTAAGCAGTATATTTCAAGTTACAAGTACAAGTTATCATGTTTTATGAACCCTTGATATCTTGAAACCCAAGTTCTATTCTACTTTTAATTATGACTATATGATTTCTTTATTAAGCTTGGGTTGTCAAAGGACAATTGGTCCAAAATTATTTTTGATTATTCAACTATAACATGGTACCTTTGTGAATTGCTGCCTTACCTTATTTTCCTTCTAGAACCATACTATTATTATCTTTTGCCCTACAATTTAAACTACTATTGCTATTATGTTACATGTGATTTCATTCTTAAATGCTATTTTTATAAATGTTTGCCATTAGCTCTAGCTATGGTATCTATGAACCCTCTATATAAAAATCCTCATATTGATATGATTAATCATTGGTACCTGTGCACTTGGTCTTAACCCGATGGATAGGGATAGTGTATCCACCTTAGCTAGAAGGGGTGGTTCTAGCCATAGTGCCTGATCAGTTCCATGACTCTTTACAAGTTACAAGTTAAGAGTTGGAATTTGGTATAAGGCCACCTCTCCCTTGGGTGTATGAGCTAATAGTCGTCACTCTTTACAAGTTTACAAGTTACTAGTTGATTTTTGTGAACCTTGCTTGTTTGCAAACCATGATTTATGAATCTTGGACCTTTATAAAAGGGATACATGCTATTTTCAAGTTTTGTTGTTTATTCATTGAGATCATCTATCTCATCCCTGTTTCCTTATGTGGTTTTAATTGAACAGTATGAGGAGGCAAGGTGATCGCTCAAGCAATCTACTCCACTTAGGAAATTTTCTTATCAAAGTTTATTACTATGCTAAGTTATGATGAGTCTCTAGACACTCTAGGAGTTCTTATTTTGGGAGTTTTGTTTGAAATATTTTTCATTTGATAACTCCTTTGGTGTCTTAAGTATTTTTTTTGTTAAGGGTTATATTAAAAATATATGATAACTATTCTTCCACAACTTAATGTTTTTCTTATAAATGGTTTTATTAAGTTCATGCATAAGGTTTATTACGATCCTAGGCTTTGCTTTTATATGTATAAGTGGGTTCTACGGGCGTGGATGACCTTATGTCTCCTCATGTTCTAGGATCATCATATCTCCGAAATTGGTGTGAGAAAGTTGGTATTAGAGCTATAGTTTTTGAAAGTCTAGTTTAGACTTGTCTATTTATTGGGTTAATTAAGTATAATCCTAGAGCATAGGAATTTTCTTATCATGTCACCTGTAGTGTATCGCTAGTATAGTTCCGCGAAATCCTAATTGGTTACTCTTTGTTATTGTTTACTTGTATGCCTTATAATTCTTTTACTAGATGACTAAGAAGATTACCCCTGCTCAAGGACTGCGACCTAGAGCACCGTGTGTGGCATGCAAGAGGACATGGCTGAAGATGTTTGAGAAAGTCATGTCTATTATTAATCCCAAGAGAGAGAAGACCCCTAATGAGGAGGAGGACCCCAAAGACTATTTAGACTGTGATTAGGTTTATGGTAAGATTTAGAAATTAGAGAGTGACTGCTTAAATTTGAAGGACGAAAATTGATGTCTTAAGCTTTTGGTTCATACTTTGAGAGAGGAGATTGAGCATATAAGGGTTGGGATGATTGAGCAGAGGATAGACTATTCACCGTCAAGATCCTTGTAGTTGATTAGTTGCCAGCGGGATAGAGATCTCCTTTATTACCAATGCAACAGTGGTCATATAGCTCCTGAGTGCTCTTCCATTGATCGGTTGCCTACTCAACCTTAGGGATTACCCAACGGTAGCCCTGGTGAAGGACACATGAGGAATAGGGCAAGCAGTTGGTAATGTTTGGCATAGCAGCATAGAACTTTTTATGATAGGAATGCTACTTCTTTTGATTGCCTAGCTACTTAGTATGGGTGGATTTCTTTATTGCCTACAATATGATTGACTTATTTATGATAGGAAAATTCATGATGCTATAAGTTATATGTTACATGATTATGATACATGATATGTGCCTTGATATATATGCTATGTGATATATGCTATACAATGTGTGATATGAGATATGGTAAGATATGATGTGTACTCATGTAAATTACATAGTAAGTACAATATAATAGTAGGGTTAGATGGGTTAGAAGGGAGTTAGTACTAAATTCACTTATCATGATAGCAGAATGCCTCCTAAGAAGAAGGTTTGCACAATTGCCTAACCTGTTAGGGCTAGTGAGGATGTAATCTTAGACATTGCTTTGAATGCTGCCTCTACACCTATAAGGTCAAGAGAGAGATCTAACTTAAGGGCACCAACCATGGGCTCTAACAAAAAAGCCTCTTCACAAGAGTTTCATGCCATACATAAGGAAATGAGGGACTTGCACAAGGGATTAGATGAGTTATGTGCTTAAAGGTGGGAAGTGCCACTAACACAAGAAAGGAATGAAGCTCTACCTCCTATGGTAATGGCACCTGCTCAGAGGGAAAGGAAACAACTACTTGATGAAGGGATGACCATCTTAGAGTTCAAGAAGCTTCAGCCACCTATCTTTTATGTTAAAAAGGGTGATGACCCTCGTGAATTCTTGGATAAGATGGACATGCTAGTTCGTTGATCATCTTTCTCAGATGCTCGGGTGATTGGGTTGGTGGGACTGCAACTCAAGAAGGAGGCTTGGTATTAGTATGAGAGAAATATTGAGGAGTGATTGTATGAAGTTGACCCACCTATGAGAGCAAAATTCAAGCAAGAAGTGATGGATCAATTCTTGCCTGAAGGGGAAAGGCAAGATAGGGCACGGTAATACGAGCAGCTAAAGAAGCCTAGAATGTCAGTCTTGGATTATGCTAAGGAATTTAATTGACTTAGCAGGTTTGTTGTCAACATCATGCCTATAAAAGCTAGCCACATCAATCGCTTCCTAAGAAGGTTGATCACACCTTTGTTCAACTTATTGGCAGTGACTGAATTCTCGACCATGGTTAAGCTAATAAATAAGGCCAAGATAACGGAAAAGAGGTATAGGGCTGAAAGGACTAAACAAGCTGAATGAGAGCAAAAGGGAAAGCATAAGAGCAAGGGGCATAGAGGCCAACATAGAGGAGGAGCAGGTGGTCCAGGGAAGGAATCATCACTAACCACTATAACACCTAGATTGCGGAATGGACAATCTAAGCAAAGCTTTCCCATTTGCAGCCAATATGGAAAGAAGCATCCTGAAGTGTGCCGAAGAATTTCTGATGTATGCCTAAAGTGTGGGAAAATGGGTCATTTCATCAAAGACTGCCCTTAGACAATGAATCTCGGGAATACAACCTCAGTGCCTCTATAACCCAGACCATTCCAACCCTAAGTGCAAAGAGCTAAGAGGGCCTGCTAATAGAAACATGCCAACAGTTGATAATAGGAGTAAGGGTCAAGTCTTTGCCTTAAATTAGTAAGAGGCCCATACTTTGCATACAACCATCACAAGTGTCATCCCCATCCAAAATTCTAGTGCAAAATGTTTGATTGATTTTGGTGCTACGCATTCTTTTGTGTTTCTATGTTTTGCTAAGAGTCTCGGTAGAAATAAGGAATTAATGATTAAACCCTTAGTAGTTTCAACTCTTTTAGATGAGATGACGGAAGTGAAATATGTATTTAAGGATTATGAGGGAGACATAAATGGGTGAAAACTTCCTATTGAATTGTTAGAATTGGATGTACTAGAATTTGATGTGATCATAGGAATGGATTGGCTATATGAGCATAGGGCTCATATTGATTGTAGAGCGAAGTTAGTGGAATTTTGAACTAGGGATGGGAAGGAGTTTAAGTACCAAGGAGATAGGGACAAGAATCCACCGAATTTGATATCAACCTTAGGAGCAAGGAGGATGTTGAGAAAAGGGTGCCAAGCGTACTTAGCTTACATTGTTGATACGGACAAAGAGGATGTTGTTTGAGGTAAAAGCATGCCAGTGGTGGATGAATTCATGGATGTTTTTCTCAAGGATCTACTTAGGATACCACTGGATTATGAGATCAAGTTCAACATCGAGTTGCTACTGGGCACACAACCCATATCAATACCGCCATATCGTATGGCACCAGTAGAGTTGAAGGAATTAAAGATGCAACTGCATGATCTACTCGATAAGGGTTTCATCCACCTGACTATTTCATCATGGGGTGTGCCAATGTTTTCTGTGAAGAAGAACGATGGCTCATTTCGTATATGCATCGATTATCGCTAGCTCAAAAAAGTTATTATGAAGAACAAGTATCCATTGCTAAGGATCGATGAACTTTTTGATCAATTGCAAGGAGTTGGTTACTTCTCCAAGATCAGCTTGAGGTTCGACTATCATCAACTAAAGATCTATGGAGAAGATATTTGTAAGACTGCCTTCCATATAAGATACGGTCATTATAAGTTCACGGTTCTACCATTTGAACTGATGAATGCTCCTGCTGCTTTCATGGACTTGATGAATTGAGTATGTCCTTGACAAGTTTGTGTTCATGTTCATTTACAACATCCTGATTTACTCTAAAAGTAAAGAAGAGCATGAAGAACATTTGAGGATTGTGCTTCAGACACTATAAGATCACCAACTCTACATGAAGCTATCTAAGTGTAAGTTTAGGATGGAGTTTGTCAATTTTCTTAGGCATATAGTGAGTAAGGAAGGAATTCAAATGGATCCCAAGAAAGTTGAAGCAGTAGCCAATTGGCCACAACCCACAACATTTTTTGAAGTTTAAAGTTTCTTGGGCATGGTGGGTTATTATCGTAGATTTGTTCAGGACTTCTTTAAAATAGCATCACCATTGACAAAGTTGACAAGAAAACAAGTTAAGTTTATTTGGAAGGAGTCCTGTGGGGAGAGCTTCCAAAAGCTTAAGAAGTGCTTGATATCAACTTTGGTCCTAGCATTGTCTAAAGGTGAAGAAGGATTCTTGGTCTACTACGATGCCTTAAAAGTAGGACTTGGATGTGTTTTGATGTAAAATGGTAAAGTCATTGCCTACGCATCATAACAAGTTAAGAAGCATGAAGTAAACTACCCTACTCACGATTTGGAATTGGCTACAGTAGTGTTCGCTCTTAAGATCTGAAGACACTACCTATATAGGATGAAGTGTGAGATCTATATAGATCATAAGTCTTTAGTACATCTTGAGCCAAAGAGACCTCAATCGGAGGCAGAGGAGATGGGTTGAATTATTGAAGTACTATGACTGCTAGATTCTTTAGCATCCTGGAAAGGTGAACGTAGTGGCAGATGCTTTGAGTCAAAAATTGATGGGAAGACTAGCCCATGTGACTATGTGTAACAACTCACATCTACCCTAGGAGTTTTCATGATAAATTGCTTGAATTTAGAATTATTGTGATAAATATGTGATTTTATGAAAATTTATGTGTGATGTGATTTATGGATATCTGGCATGTTAAATTAATTTTAATATGATATGAGTTATTATTAAGAAATAAATGATTTATTTGAGGTGCATTAGCATAAAATAATTTATTTTATATAAAATGAATTTTCATGCAAAAAGGGCATAAAATAATTTTATGAGTATTTTAAAATAATTTTCTAAATAAATGTTTTGGTGGAAATTTTACAAAAGAAAATAAGAAAAATATTTTATTTTTAATTATGTATAATCAGCCCTTAAATTAATTAAAAATTCCAAATACCCAAAAGCCCACTACACTAAAACACTCATAACCATGCTCATTAAGGGTATTAGTGGAAATTGCACCCCAAACCTTAATATTTAATGTAAGATTTGGCCAGCACCATATTTCCAACAGCCACCACTATATTTTTCTATATTTTGACAGAAAAATTCTTTCAAAATAATTCTCTTTATTGAAATTAAGAAAATAACTTTCAACTTTACGATTTCTCGCCCATATTCATAAGTTTTTCTTTCTTTTCAATTTCCCCTCTGATTTCTATAAAATAAATTATGAGAAAATTATTTTAAATTAGTTATTTACTAATTTCTATAGATTTAATTCAGTTTGGGTGAGTTTTTGAAAGAGAAATTAATTGCTTTACCAAAAACATCAACCTTCCTACGCGATTTCTCCAAAGGTGAATCCTATAACTCAAAAATTGAAATTTTCAAACATAAATTCATTTGTGGGGAGGGGGGGGGGGGCGGGGGGGGCGGGCGGCGGCGGTGGGGTTGGGTTGGGTTCTAATACATATTTAGATTCTAAACTGATTTTTGATGTGTTTAGATGAAAAATATTAAATTAAAACACATTTTTGTATACTACTGTAATGATCGAAAAGTTTTAGAAAACAAGAAAATTCAAGTTTTTCTAGCTAGAACTTAAAAGTTGGAAAATTTTATGATTTCATGTGTATATGGTAGCCAAATTGAGCATGATGGAGTTATAAACTGATATTTGTTTTGTTTGGATGAAAAATAATGATTTAAATCATGTGTTTATATATTACTGTAATGAACGAAAAGTGCGGAAAGCTTGAAAACTTATGATTTTCTATCTAAACCCTAAACTTGGAATTTTTAAGCATAAGCTTGTTATATGGCTACTGATTTGTATATATTCATGTTATAAAATGATTTTTGTTATCATTGAATGAAGAATAATGGTTTAAACCACATGTATACATATTGCTGTAATGACCGAAAAGTACCAGAAACAAGAAAACTCATGGTTTTTCATCCTGAAATCTAGAGTTGAAAATTTTCATGCAAATGGAATTATATATGGGTCAAATCCTACATGTCTATATTGTAACAAGATTTTTATTATGTTTACATAAAAAATCATGGTTCAAACCATGTTTTTACATATTACTGTAATAGATGAAAAGTGTGAAAAGTAAGAAAATTTAGGTAATTTTAGGTTTTCTCTTTAATGGGGCATTCAGCCTACAATGGAATTTTTATCCCAGTGTCTATAAATTTAATGTGATGTATTTTGTTGATTATTGATTTGTATGTATTAATGATAAATGGTTAAATTGCATGTTGATTGAAGGAATGACCCTAGACAAGCCTAGAGGTAATTTGGTATACTTAAGGTGTCTTAATCTTATGTTGTAATTAATATGTGAATGTGATTGGATAATATGGAAGTAGGTTGTATGATGAGTTAATAATAAATTAATGATCTTGAATCTATGAAGAGATTGATTGAAGGAATTGGTCATAAGAGATAAGCATGATGCTTGAAAGGTCATTTATTAAGTTGACATATATGGAAATGTTAAGTGTACCAATATGATTGTTAAAGTGAATTTATATTAAGGTAATGATATTGTGTTGACCCTAGAAAAGTATTGACATAATTGTAATGTGTTTCATATGGGCCTATAAAAGCTAAGTGTACAAGACTTTTAAAGTCAACATGTGATGTGCAAGTGATAAGTGCACTTTTATGTACAACTCTAAGTGTATGTGAATGATATATGTGTATGGGGTAGTTGTGGGATAGGATAGCATCATGATTAAATAAATACTAAGTATTGAATAAAATATTATGTTAGAGCTTGAGGAGCTTTAGAGGTTCAAAAGGGCTACGTATACTAGGAGCAAAGGAACCATAAGGTGAGTAAACACTGTGTTTATGGTGCAAGTGTGAGTAAACATTATGTTTCATGTAATAAGTGTAAGCTATCATGTTTTGTGAACCTTTGATACCTTGAAACCCAAGTTCTTTTCTATTTTAATGATTTCTTTGTAATCTTGGATTGCTAAAGGATAATTGGTCCAAAACTATTTTTGATTATCTTAAATACCTTTGCGATTATTGCCCTAACTTATATTTTTCTGGAATCACACTGTTGTTCATCATTTGTTAAGTAAGCTAAACTTCTATTGCTATTATATTACATGCAATTGTATCCTTCAATGCTATTGTTACCTTTATATGTTATGAATTATGTTATGAGTTATGTGTGATCATGGCAGCAGTTTTCACTTTACATGTTATAAGTTATGTGTGGACAAGGCAGCAACCTTCACACAATATTATGTTATGAGTGGACAAGGTAGCAGCCTTCACTCTATATTATGTTACGAGTGGACAAGTCTGCAGCCTTCACTCTATATTATGTTATGAGTGGACAATGCAGCAGGTTTCACTCTATTTTATGTTACGAGCGGACAAGGCAATAGCCTCTACTTTATATGTTATGAGTTATAAGTTGATTTCTGTAAACCTAGTTAAATCACAAGCCATGAACTGTGAATCATAAATTATGAACTATAAGCTATAAAACCTTCTAAAGGATATATGTTGTTGTATAAGTTGTATTGTTTACTCATTAAGAACATCTATCTCACTCCTTTTTCCTTGTGTGGTTCTAGATGAGCATTATGAGGAGGCAAGGTGATCACCCAAACTACTTACTCTGCTTGGAAAATTCCCTTATCAAAGTTATAATAATACCATGCTATGATGAGTTTGTAGATGCTTCAGGAGTTGTTATAGGAACTTTACTTTAAGATATTATGTTGGAGAATTTACTTGGAGTGTTATTATTATTTTCTTATGAATTGTAATAAAGTACATTTTTAGCTTTTGCAACTTAAGGTTTTTCCTTTATAAAAGGTTTTATTAAGTTAATGTATAAGGTTTAGTATGATTTTAGGCAATTTTTGCATATGTATGAGTGGGTTCTACGGGCATGGATAACCTTATGTCTCCCTATGTTCTAGGACTATCATGTCTTCGAAAATGGGATGTGACAAATGTGGTATTAGAGCTATAGTTTTTAAAAGTCTAGTTTAGACTTGTTTATTTATTAAGATGGTTAAGTATAATCCCAGAGCATAGGAATTATCTTATCATGTCACTTGCAGTCTATCGTTAGTTTAGTTCCGTGAAATCCTAATTAGCTATAGTACTCTTTGTTATTGTTTGCTTGTGTGCCTTATGATTCTTTTACCAGATGGCCAAGAATGATTACCCCTTTTGAGGACCATGACCTAGAGCACTGTGTATGGCTTGCAAAAGAACATGGAGAGGGATGTTTAAGAAAGCCATACCTGTGTTCCACCTGAAGAGAGAAAAGACCCTTAATAAGGAGGACCCTATGGAGTGTCTAAGTTATAAATGGATTCAAAGTAAAATGCAAAGGTTCGAAAGGGACTGTTCAAACTTGATGAGGAAAATCAATGTCTGAGGTCCCTAATGCATGCTATGAGAAAAGATGTGGAATAGATTAGGGCCAAAGATGTTTAACAGATGGGAGACTATGCATCTGATGTTCATCCTGATGAGGGGCACAGTTGAGGTTTATATTGGTAATGGATAATTATTGGCCTAGGTGGATAAGACTTTTACAATGCAAATGACATTAATTGATTGCTTAATGACTTAGTGTGCATTAATTCTTTTTGCCTATGACATGATTCACTTCTATATGATAGGAGAATTTATGATGCTATAAGTTATATGATACATGATTATGATATATGATACATGCTATATGCTATGTGACATATGCTATATGATAAGTGATATGTGATATGTGTCTTATGATATTATATAATGGGTGTTCATGATAAATGCATGAAAAGTATGATATTTTGATATTGGGGTTAAGTGGGTTAGAAAGAGAAGTTGATTAAGTTTTGATCCAATTGAGATTAATGATTGATAGGTATAATGTTATGAGGTATGAAATGCTTACATGTTATAATGGTTTGATATATAAATTATATGGAGTTATTAAATGATAATTATGATTGATGTCATAGGAAGAGAAATGATAGTTGGTAATAATTAGTAGGAGAACAAACCAAATCAGTTACATTATATATATGTGTGTGTGTGTGTGTGGTAGGAAGTAAGTAAAATATATTAAGGAATTTGTGGTTTAGATACTACCATATAGACTAGAAGAATAAGAGAGCTAGGGATTTCTCTATCACTTATGTAGATATCAAGTATAGTAAGAGAAGGAGTATTTGTCTAGTGTGATTTGAAAGAATAAGGTATTATTCCCATTCGATTTTTTAGTGCAAGATGCTTGATTGATTCTGTTGCTATGCATTCATTTGTGTTTTGCTAAGAGTCTCGGTAGAGATAAGGAATTAATTAATGAACCTTAGTAGTGTTGACTCCTTTGGGTGCAATGATGGAAGTAAGGTATTTTTTAAAGATTGTGAGGTAGACATTGATGGACGAAAACTTCCTATGGAGTTATTGGATCCTGATGTGCTAGAATTTCATGTGATCTTAGGAATGGATTAGCTATATGAGAATGGAGCTTGTATTGACTATAGAGGAAAGCAAGTAGAATTTCTGGCTAAGGATAGGGAGAAATTTATGTATCAAGGAGATACCTATGATTAAGGTCTACTAGCGTAATCATAGAATGGATGAGTATATTTAGGAAGTTATGGAAGGGATGAGGCAAAAGCATCCCCAATTTTTTGAGAACATATGAGTAAGTATTGAAATTTGAGGACAAATTTCTTTTAAGAGGGGGAGATATAAAAGGATAAGTATTCTTAGGCTTGTAATGATGATAAAAGTATAAGTATGATGCTAGTAGAGATTCTTTGGTGATGAGATTCCTTTGATTATATAGGTTGCGATCATAATATAAGTATTTGAATTTTTATAAATTAATAGATGTTAAGGCCATACAAACTGTAAAGTTGAGATCTATGAGGACTTGGACTATGAGGGTATAAAATGATTTAATTCAAAATTTTATATGATTTAAGATAAAATGTTCTAGATTTGATTTGATTATGTACTTGTGTCTAGTGTGTCTGTCTATAGGCATCGAGATTTACTTTACAAAATCATACATCATCAATCATACTTCATGAACCACATGAAGCATAATATTAAGGTTGCATGTTACATGCAAGAATGAAAATGTTTTGATTCTTATAAATGATTCTATGCAATTTTGAAAATTTAATAGTTTGAATATACTTGAAAGGGATTTGAGTCATCTGGATGAGAAATGTTTTAAAGTGTGAGATACAATAATGTTCAATTGAGGTTACTAAAAAATTTGGTAGTGATCTTTAATACAGAAAGAATTTTTATTAAGATAAGCTTGAATGGCATAGATTTGGAAAGACATAAGAGTTGCATAAGGATTTCATTGAATAGCAATCATATTAGAAAGTTTATTATTTTAATATGGGTAAGTTAAATGATTTGGAATGTAAAGTATAGAAAGATGTAAGTGGAAATCTAAAGTGAGATGATATTATGAGCTAAATGTATAAACATTATGAGGCATTAGGTAATTAGGTCATGATAACGATGTATATATTATAGAGTAAGTTTGAAATAGTTAAGATAAGTTTATTTGGGGAAGTAAATTAATAAAATTCAAGTTCATTTGGGATATGATATATATAGGAATATTTGTTAAGTTTAAATATGTTTTAATTGATAAATGATAGGAGTGTAAAAATCATAATGTTAACAAGGTATTAAATACGAAAATATCTATTGAGGTTATAATAGATTAAGTAATAATTATTAATATGAAAAGAGAATTATCAAATATCAATTGGAGTTATTAATTTGGAATTATCTGTTGAATTCTTATATGACTAATGTGACAAATAATGAATGGAAGCGGTGATTAAGGTATTAGTATAGATGTTAATAATAATAGAGATATAAGGAAAAGAAATGCTTGGGATTATATTTGATTGAGGTGAAATTAAAGGTTCTATTACCTTTGTTTGCGGTTAAGGGATGCAAAGATTGTTAATGATTAGTATAAGATTTGTTTGAACAAGAGATTAACATAGGTGTAGCTCCAGCTGAAGTTTTATCAGTGTGATTTTGATAGATTGTGAGTATGTGCCTTACCGTATTCGATATGTTAATTGTAGTTAGATATTGTGTTTTAGTGGCACTGTAGAAGCATGGTGGAGAAGTTAAGTAGAGTGCGTTATGCTGCTAGATTTGGAAATTTGAGGATGGATTTCTTTTAAGAGGGGGAGAATGTAACAACCCACAACTACCTTAGGAGTTTTCGTGATAAATTGCTTGAATTTAGAGTTATTGTGACAAATAAGCGATTTTATGAAAATTCATGTGTGATGTAATTTATAGATATGTAGCATGTCAAATTAATTTTAATATGCCTAATATGAGTTATTATTGAGAAATAAATTATTTATTTGAGGTGTATTAGAATAAAATAATTTATTTTACATAAAATGAATTTTCATGCAAAAAGGCAATTTTTATGGATAAAATAATTTTATGAGTACTTTAAAATAATTTTTTAAATAAATGTTTTAGAAGAAATTTTACAAAAAATAATAAGAAAAATATTTTATTTTTGATTACCTATAATTAGCCCCTAAATTAATTAAAAAGCCCAAATACCCAAAAGCCCACTACACTAAAACACTCCTAACCTAGCTCATTAAGGGTATTAGTGGAAATTGCATCCCAAACCCTAGTATTTAATGTAAAATTCTGCTAGCACCATATTTCCAGTAGCCACCACTCTATTTTTCTATATTTTGATGGAAAAATTCTCTCAAAATAATTCTCTCTATCGAAATTAAGAAAACACCTTTCAACTTTGCGATTTCTCGCCCGTATTCTTGAGTTTTTCTTTCTTTTCAACTTCCCATACAATTTCTATGAAATAAATTATGAGAAAATTATTTTGAATTGGTATTTACTAATTTCTATAGATTTAAATCATTTTGGGTGAGTTTTTGAAAGAGAAATTAATTTCTCTACTGAAAACATCAACCTTTCTACATGATTTTGCCAAAGGTGAATCCTATAACTCAAAAATTGAAATTTTCAAACATAAATTCATTAAAGGTGGGGGGGGGGGGGGGGGGGTGTTGGAACTACTACATATTTAGATTCTAAACTGATTTTTGATGTGTTTAGATGAAAAATATTGAATTAAAACATATTTTTGCATATTACTGTAATGACCAAAAAATTTTAGAAAATAAGGAAATTCAAGGTTTTCGTGCTAGAACTTAAAAGTTGGAAAATTTTATGATTTCATTGTATATGGCTGCTGAATTGAGTATGATGGAGTTATAAACTAATATTTGTTTTGTTTGGATGAAAAATAATGATTTAAATAATGTGTTTACATATTACTGTAATGAACGGAAAGTTCATAAAGCTTGAAAACTCATGATTTTCTATCTAAACTCTAATCTTGGAATTTTTATGCAAAAGCTTGGTATATAGCTGTCAATTTGTATTTATTCATGTTCTAAAATGATTTTTGTTATGATTGAATGAAGAATAATAGTTTAAACCACATATATACATATTGCTATAATGATTAGAAAATACCATAAACAAGAAAACTCATGGTTTTTCATCCTGAAATCTAAAGTTGGAAATTTTCATGCAAATGGAATTATATATGGGTTGAATCCTACATGTCTATATTGTAAAAATATTTTTATTATGTTTACATGAAAAATCTTGGTTCAAACCATGTTTTTGCATATTATTGTAATAGATGGAAAGTGCAAAAAGTAAGAAAATTCAGGTTTTCTCTTTAATGGGGCATTCGGCCTACAATAGAATTTTTATCCCAATGTCTATAAATTTTATGTGATGTATTTTTTTGATTATTGACTTGTATGTATGAATGATAAATGGTTAAATTGTATGTTGATTGAAGGAATGACCTTAGATAAGCCTAGAGGCAATTTGGTATACTTAAGGTATCTTAAACTTATGTTGTGATTAATATGTGAATGTGATTGGATAATATGAAAGTAGATTGTATGATGAGTTAATAATGAATTAATGATCTTGAATCTATGAAGAGATTGATTGAAGGAATTGGTCATAAAAGATAAGCATGATGCTTGAAAGGTTATTTGTTAAGTTGACATATATGGAAGTGTTAAGTATACTAAGATGATTGTTAAAGTGAATTTATATTAAGGTAATGATATTGTGTTAACCTTAGAAAAGTATTGACATAATTCTAATGTGTTTTCATATGGGCTATAAAGGCTAAGTGTACAAGACTTTTAAAGTCAACAAGTGATGTGCAAGTGATGAGTGCACTTTTATGTGCAACTCTAAGTGTATGTGAATGTTATATGTGCATGGAGTAGTTATGGGATAGGATAGCATCATGATTAAATAAATACTAAGTATTGAATAAAATATTATGTTAGAGCTTGGGGAGCTTTAGAGGTTCAAAAAGGCTATACTAGGAGCAAAGGAACCACAAGGTGAGTAAACACTGTATTCATGTTATAAGTGTGAGTAAACATTGTGTTTCAAGTAACAAGTGTAAGCTATCATGTTTTGTGAACCATTGATACCTTGAAACCCAAGTTCTTCTCTATTTTAATGATTTCCTTGTAATCTTGGGTTGCCAAAGGACAATTGGTCCAAAACCATTTTTTGTTATCCTATGATAATACCTTTGTGATTGTTGCCCTAACTTATATTTTTCTTGTACTACACTATTGTTCATCTTTTGTTAAGTAAGCTAAACTTCTATTGCTATTATATTACATGTGATTGTATACTTTAATGCTATTGTTACCTTTATATGTTATGAATTATGTTATAAGTTATGTGTAAACATGGCAACAACCTTCACTCTATATTATGTTACAAGTGGACAAGGCAGTAGCCTTTCACTTTATATTATGTTATGAATGGACAAGGCAGCAACTTTCACTGTATATTATGTTACGAATGGACAAGGCAGCAGCCTCCACTCTATATGTTATGAGATATAAGTTGATTTCTGTAAACCTAGTTAAATTGCAAGCCATGAACTATGAATCATAAATTATGAACTATAAGCTATGAAACCTTCTAAGGGATCTATGTTATTGTATAAGTCATATTGTTTACTCATTGAGATCATCTATCTCACTCCTTTTTCCTTGTGTGGTTCCAGGTGAGCTTTATAAGGAGGCAAGGTGATCACTCAAGCTACCTATTTTGCTTGGGAAATTCCCTTGTCAAAGTTATGATAATACCTTGCTATGATGAGTCCTTAGATGCTCCAAGAGTTGTTTTGGGAACTTTGCTTTAAGATATTATATTGGAGAATTTACTTGGAGTCTTATTATTATTTTCTTATGGATTGTGATAAAGTATATTTTTAGCTTCCACAACTTGAGGTTTTTCCTTTATAAAAGGTTTTATTAAGTTAATATATGAGGTTCGGTATGATCCTAGGCAATTTTTACATATGTTTGAGTGGGTTCTATAGACGTAGGTGACCTTATGTCTCCCTATGTTCTAGGACCATCATGTCTCCAAAAATGGGATATGACATTGTGTGAAAAAGGTTGATCGTGAAAGAGTTAAAGGGATTATTTAGTCAGGGCTTGAGGCTGGAGATTGGAGAATCGTGAGCTTTAGTGGCTCATTTTCAAGTAAAGTCAAAACTAATGGAGGAGACAAAGGATTTGCAAGATAAGGACCTATACTTGGTTAAGTTAAAGAATAAAACACAGGAAGGAAAGAACCAAGATTTTGAACTGGTCAATGGGATTCTAAAGTGTGGAGAAAGAGTATGTGTGCCTGATGTCAATGAACTAAGGGAAAGGATACTTAAGGAAGCACATCAGACGCCCTACTATTCTCATCTTGGAACAACCAAGATGTATCATGATGTAAGAGAAAGTTATTAATGGCCTAGACTGAAAAAGGATGTGGCTAAGTTTGTGGCATCATGCCTAACTTGCCAACAAGTCAAGTATGAACACCAACAACCCTTTGGACTACTTCAAGAGATTCAACTACCTAAATGGAAATGGGAGTGTATCACTATGGACTTCATAGTTGGATTACTTAGAACCTCCAAGGGTTATGACTCTGTATGGGTCATAATAGATTGATTGACAAAGTCTGTCCATTTTCTTCAAGTCAAGACCACATACTCTGCAGCCCAGTATGTGCAATTATACATTAATGAGATCATGCAACTATATAGAGTACCGATTTCTATCATTTTAGATTGAGGCACTCAGTTTACCTCAAGGTTTTGGTTGAAGTTACAAGAAGCAATGGGAACGCAATTGGATTTCAGCACCGCATTTCACCCTCAAATAGATGGACAGTCTAAAGGATAACTTAGACACTTGAAGACATGCTAAGAATGTGTGTCCTAGACTTTGGTGGTAGCTGGGATAGGTACTTGCCTCTGATCGAGTTTGCCTATAACAATAGCTACCATTCATCAATTGGCATGGCACCATATGAAGCATTGCATGGGAGGAGATGTTGTTCTCTAGTTTGTTAGGTTGAACCTAGAGACAAGTATATAGAGATGCAAGAATTGCTTAAAGAGACTACCGAGAAGGTACCTTTGATTCAATAGCTCCTGAAGACGGCTTTCAGTCAACAAAAGAGTTATGTAGACCCTAAGTGAAAGGATGTTCAATTTACTGTGGGGGATCATGTCTTCTTGAAGGTCTCCCTAATAAAAGGTGTTATGAGATTTGGTAAGAGAGGAAAGCTATCATCTCACTTCATTGGTCCTTTTGCAATCTTGGATAGGATTGGGGAAATGTCTTATAGGCTTGCCTTACCCCTAACTATAGCGTATGTGCACCTGGTATTCCACATCTCAATGTTAAGGAAATATATGTCGAATCCATCCCATGTCTTGTCACTACTAAACTTCATGATATATGAGCAACTGACCTATGAAGAGCTACTAATAGCCATAATGGAATGATAAGTAAAAAGGTTAAGGAACAATGAGATATCCATAATTAAGGTTTAATGGCGAAATCATGGATTGGACGAGTGTACTTGGGAAACCGAGGAGGACATGCGATAGAAGCATCCTCAGCTTTTTGAAAGCATATAGGTGAGTATCTAAATTTGAGGATGAATATATATATTTTTTTTTGGGGGGGGGGGGGTGTGCGGAGAGAATGTAACAATCCACACCTACCCTAGGAGTTTCGTGATCTAATTTCTTGAATTTAGACCTATTACGTCTAAGTAAGTGCTTTTATGAAATTTATGAGTTATGTGATCGATGAGTATATGACATATTAGATTAGTTCTAGTATGCATAATATGAATTATTATTGGTCAAGTAAGTGATTTATATGAAATGCATAAGCAAAAAAATATTTATTTCACATAAATTGAATTTTCATGCACTAAGCGATTTTTAAGCATAAAATAATTTTTATAAGCATTTTAAAAATATTTTTAAATAAATATTTTGAGGGAGAATTTTAATAAAAATAATAAGAAAAATATTTTATTTTTAATTAACTATTATCAGCCCATAAAATAAATAAAAAACCTAAATTCCCAAAAGCCCACGACACCAAAACACTTCTCACGTAGCTCATTAAGGGTAATCTTGGAAATTGCCCAAAACCTTAAATATTTAAAGGAGAATTCAGCCAGCCCTAGTTTAGAAAGCTACCATTTTGATTTCTCTCATATTTCTAGAAGAAAATTCACTAAAAAATAATCTCTCAACCGAAATTCATAAAATACCTTCAAACCTTATGATTTCGCGACTGTTTCGTAAGTTTTTCTTTTCCTTTCAATTTGCTATTTGATTTTTATGAAACTAATCATGAGAAAATTATTTTGAACTGAGTATTTACTAATTTCCATTGATTAAATTTAGCCTAGGTGAATTTTTTGAGAGAGAAATTAATTTTTCTACTGAAAACACAGACCTCTCTACGCGAATCCTCCAAATGTGAACCCTAAAACTCAAAATTTGAAATTTCATGCATAAACTCTACCAGGGGTTGGGGGGGGGGGGGGGGGGGGGCATTTGCTTATTTTTATGTTCTAAATTGATTTTTATTGTGTTTAGATAAAAAATATTGAATAAAATCATATTTCTGGATATTGCTGTAATGATAAGAAAAGTGCGAAAAATAAGAAAACTCATGATTTTCACTCTAAACCCAAAAATTTGAATTTTCATGCATATGATTACCTATGGCTGCCAATTTGTGTGTATTTGAATTATAAACTGATTTTTTTTTTTTTTTTTTTTTTTTTTTTTTTTATGTTTGGATGAAAAATAATAGTTTAAATCATGTGTTTATATAATACTGTGATGATCAAAAAATATCGGAAACAAGAAAGATGCATGATTTTCATCCTAAAACCTAAAGTTGGAAAATTTTCATGCATGTATACATATATAGGTGCTTATTTGTGCAAATTAGTGTTCTAAAATGATTCTTGTTTTGATTACATGAAAAATCTTAGTTTAAATCATGTTTTTGCATATTACTGTAATGAACGAAAAATGTGAAAAGGAAGAAAATTCATGTTTTACTTAATGGTGTAATTCAACCTACATTGGGAATTCAATCCCAATGTCTATAATTTTTATGTGATATATTTTAATGATTATTGACATGTATACATAAATAATAAATGATTAAATTGCATGTTGGTTGAAGGAATAACTCTAGATAAGTCTAATGACAATTAGGTATACTTAGAGTATCTTAACTTTATATTGTGATTAATATGTGAATGTGAATAAGTAATACGGGAAATAGGTTTTATGATGAAGTGATAATGAATTAATGATCTTAATTTGACTATGAGATTGATTATGTGAATTGATCATAAGAGATAAGCATGACAATTGAAAAGTTACTTATTAAGTTGACATAAATGGAAAATGTAAGCATACTAAGTTGAATGTTAGATTGAATTGATATTAAGATTATGATATATTGTGTTTGATTTTAGAAAATTCTTTATATAGGTTATAATGTAATTTCATGTGGGCCTATAAAGGCTAAGTATACAAGACTTTGAAAGTCAACATGTTATGTGCAAGTGATGAGTGCACTTCTAAGTACAACTCTAAGTGTATGTGAATGTGATATGTACATAGGGTAGTTATGGGATAGGATAGCTTGATAATTAAGCAAATGCTAAGTATTGAATTGTAATGTATGATAGAGATTGAGGATTATTAGAACTTTAAAAGGGCTATAAGTACTAGGAGCAAAGTAACCACAAGGTGAGTAAACATTATGTTTCAAGTTACAAGTACAAGTTATCATGTTTTATGAACCTTTGATATCTTGAAACCTAAGTTCTATTCTGCTTTTAATTATGACTATATGATTTCTTTGTTAAGCTTGAGTTGCTAAAGGACAATTGGTCTAAAACCATTTTTGATTATTCAACTATAATATAGTACCTTTGTGAATTGTTGCCTTACCTTATTTTCCTTATGAAACCACACTGTCACTATCTTTTGCCCAACAAGTTAAATTGCTATTGCTATTATGTTAAATGTGATTGCATTCTTAAATGCTATTATTATAAATGTTTTCCATTAGCTCTAGCTATGGTATCTATGAACCCTTTATGCAAAAATCCTTGTGCCAATGCGGGTAATCATTGGTACCTATGCACATGGTCTTAACCCGATGGATAGGGGTAGTGTATCCACCTCAGCTAGAAGGGGCAATTCTAGCCATGGAGCTTGATTAGTTCCATGACTCTTTACAAGTTACAAATTGGGAGTTGGAATTTGGTATAAGGCCACCTCTCCCTTGAGTGTATGAGCTAATAGCCATCACTCTTTACCAGTTTATAAGTTACAAGTTGATTTTTGTGAACCTTACTTATTTGCAAACCATGATTTATGAATCTTAAACCCTTATAAAAGGGATACATGCTATTTTAAAGTTTTATTGTTTACTCATTGAGATCATCTATGTCACCCCTCTTTCCTTGTGTGGTTTTAGGTGAGCAATATGAGGAGGCAAGGTGATCACTCAAGTAATCTACTCCGCTTGAGAAATTTCCTTTTCAAAATTTATTACTATGTTAAGTTATGATGAGTCTTTAGACACTCTGAGAGTTCTTGTTTTGGGAGTTTTGTTTGAAATATTTTTCATTTGACAACTCCTTTGGAGTTTTAAGTATTTCTTTTCTTATGGATTATATTAAAATATATGTTAACTATTCTTCTTCAACTTAAGGTTTTCTTATAAATTGTTTTATTAAGTTCATGCATATGTGTAATACCTAAGGTTTCCATAGCTTATTAGAATTATAATAATAGCATAAAATGTCAATTTTTATGAATATATTACCAATGACATAGCGATGGGATGAAAGGAACATTCTATGGTGCTAAGTGTATGATTGTGTATTTTTATGAATTGTGAAGTGTATGATTGTGTATTTTTATGAATTGTGAATGTTCATATATATTTTATTGAACTAATTTAAGGTAATATGTCTTTGTTTGAGTTTATTATGATATGGGAATTTAGGATTTAAAATTCCAAGTGAAAGGAAAGGGAAAAAAAAGCCATGAAAAATTTTTGAGTTCGAAAAACGTGCTCGAGTGGGCTTGATAATAGGCTTTGGACTCAAGGCCCAAGCCCATAGAATGGCCAGCCCACTAAGGCTCAAAATTTGGTGGGATGTAACTAAACTAAGGTTAGAATAAGTTAAATAAGGGTTAGGGTGAGGTTAAGTCACCATTTTGGGTGATAGCCACCTTTATTGACTTTTGTCAACTTTAACACCTAAGCTAATTCACTTTCCCATCACCATGTCCATATGCATTTTGGTGATTATTGAACTCATCATTTGTCACATCCCAACCTTATAGATATGATAGTCCTAGAACATGGAGAGACATAAGGTCACCCACGCCTATAGAACCCACTTATATATAAACAAATCATGCCTAGGATCTTACTAAACCTCTTACAATAACTCATTTAAAATATTTAGATGAATACCTTTAATTGCGGAAGTCTAAAATAAATCATTACATATAAAATCCATAAGGAAAATAATATATATCAACAAGTATCAATCAAAATTCCTAGAGCATCTAATGACAAGACTCCATAAATTAGTATTATTGATAATTTGGACAAGGAATTCCCCAAGCGAAGTAGAATGCTTGAGCCATCACCTTGCCTCTTCACATTTGCTCACCTGGAACCACACAAGGAAAAAGGGGTGAGATAAATGATGTCAATGAGTAAATGATAAGGCACATACATATCACATATTCCTTTGAAAAGGAAACACATAGCTTATACACATAGTTCATGATTTATAATTCATGAATCAAGTTACAATTTAGCAAGGGTTCAATTTGGTAAGTTTGCAGAAATCACACTTATAACTTATAAAGAGTGAAGGCTATTACTCTATCACTTGAACATATAAAGGAGAGGTGGCCTTATACTAAATTCTAACTCCTATCACTTATAAGGCATGAAGTTGGTCAGGCTCCACGGCTAGAACCACCCCTTCTAGCTGAGGTGGATACACAACCCCTATCCATTGGGTTAAGACCTTATGCACAAGTTCTGATGATTACCCTCATCAGCATGAGGATTCTGCATAAAGGGTTAAAGGTACCATAGCTAGAGCTAATGGTAATCACAATTAACAATATCACATAAGACAACAATAACATATATTCCAATAACAATAGTGGTTTAGCTTTCAAACAAAAGATACAATGATAGTGTAGTTCTAGAAAGAATATAAGTTAGGGTGTTAATCATAAGAAGTTCTCATTGGGTAAACAACTAGTGTTGGACCAACTGTCCTTTGGCAACCCAAGCTTGTCAAAGAAATCATATAATAATATTTAGAATAGAAAGAACTTGAGTTTCAAAGATCACAAAGGCTCACATAACATGGTATCACATATTTGTAACATAACAAAATGTGACTTGCACTTGTAGAATGAATACGATGTTTACTCACACTGGAAATAGGAATATAGAGTTTACTTACACTTGAAGAATGAATATGATGTTTACTCACCTTGGGGTTCTTTTGCTCCTAATGTACGTAGTCCCTTTGCCCTTCTAAAGCTCCTCAAACTGTAACATAATAATTAATTTAATACTTAGTATTTATTAACTCATGATGCTCCTATCCCATAACTACCTATGCACATATAGCATATACATACACTTAGAGTTCACATATAGGTGTACTCATCACTTGCACATAATACATTGACTTTAAAAGTCTTGCACACTTAGGCCTTATAGGCTCACATGAGAACACATTACAATCATGTCAATACCTTTCTAAAGTCATCACAATATTATTACCTCAATATCATTTCACTTTAACAATCATCTTAATACACTTTACACTTCCATACATGTCAACTTAACAATTAACCTTTCAAGTGTCATGCTTAACTCTTATGATCCTTTTTATTCAATTGTCACTTCATCAACTCAAAACCATGTATTTATTATCAAGTCATCATAACATCTAGTTCCATATTTCCCAATCATATTTGTATTCTAATCACAATATAAGGTTAAGATACCTTAAGTATAACATAATGCATTTAAGCTTATCTAGGATCATACCTTCAACTAACATGCAATTTTATCATTCATTATATATACATACATGTCAATAATCATCAAAACACATCACATAAAATTATAAAAATTGGGACAAAAATATTCATGTAGGCTGAATGCATCACCAAGGTAAAAACTAAATTCTTTTTCTTTTGGCACTTTTCGTCTATTTCAGAAATATGTAAAAACATGGTTTGAACCAAGATTTTTCATGTAAACACAACAAAAATCATTTTAGAATTTTAATCCATATGAATCGGCCACACTTGGTGTTGTTTATACATAAAAATTCAACTTTTGAATTATAAAGCATAAAACCATGAGTTTTCTTGTTTTCAGTATTTTTCGGTTATTTCAGAAATATATAATATAACAACCCACATTTACCCTAGGAGTTTTAGTGACAAATTATTTGAATTTAGGCTTATTGTGATAAATTGTGTGACTGTATGAAAATTCATGTGTGATGTGATTTATGAGTTTGAGGCATGTTAAATTAATTTTAATATGCCTAATATGAATTATAATTGTGAAATAAATGATTTGAATAAAATGCATTAGCATGAAATAATTTATTTTTCATAAAATAAATTTTTATGTAAAAAGGCGATTTTTAAGCATAAAATAATTTTATGAGTATTTTTAAAATATTTTTAAATAAATATTTTTGGGAAAATTTTAATGAAAATAATAAGAAAAATATTGTATTTTTAATTACCTATAATTAGCCCTAAATTAATTAAAAAGCCCAAATATGCAGAAGCCCACTACACAAAAACACTCTTAACCTAGCTCATTAAGGGCAAACTTGGAAATTGCACCCCAAACCCTAATATATAAGCAAAATTTCGGCCCCCATCAGTTTTGGCGGCAGCCACACTCTGTTATTCCAGTATTTTCATAGAAAAATTCTCCCAAAATAATTCTCTCTACTGAAATTAAGAAAACTCCTTTCAGTTTCGTGATTTCTTGACCGTAATTGTAAATTTTTCTTCTCTTTCGATTTCTAAACTGATTTCTATAAAATAAATTATGGAAAAATTATTTTGAACTGTTTGATAAGGTTTTCTAATATATATATATGTGTGTGTGTGTGTGTGTGTGTGTGTGTGTATACACACACACACACACACACACACACACACACACACACATATATATATATATGTGTGTGTGTGTGTGTGTGTGTGTGTGTGTGTATACACACACACACACACACACACACACACACACATATATATATATATATATATATATAGATATACATACATATATATATATATATATATATATATATATATATATATATATATATATATATATATATATATATATATATATATATATATATACATACATACACACACACACACACACACACACACACACACACACACACACACACACACACACATATATATATATATATATATATATACACACACACACATATATATATATAGATATATACATATATGTATATATATAGATATATACATATATATACATATATATATATATATATATATATATATATATATATATATATATATATACATATATATATATATATATATATATATATCTATATATCTATATATATACATATATGTATATATCTATATATATATATGTGTGTGTCTATATATATATATATGT
Source organism: Reutealis trisperma (assembly GCA_947687605.1). NCBI lineage: Eukaryota > Viridiplantae > Streptophyta > Magnoliopsida > Malpighiales > Euphorbiaceae > Reutealis > Reutealis trisperma. The sequence goes on from CANTUT010000284.1 coordinate 54,039, forward strand.
GTGTGTGTGTGTGTGTGTGTGTGTGTGTGTGTGTCTATATATATATATATATATATATATATATATATATATATATGTACATATATATATATATATATATATATATATATATATATATATATATATATATATATATGTACATATATATATATATATATATATATATATATGTACATATATAAATGTACATATATATATATATATATATATCTATATATATATATATATATATATATATATATATATATATATATATATATAAAGGGTTTATTTAAGTTAATGTAAGAGGTTTAGGTACAATCCTAGGCAGTATTTATATAAGTATAAGTGGGTTCTATAGGCGTGGGTGACCTTATGTCTCCCGCTGTTCTAGGACCGTCATGTCTCAGAAGTTGGGATGTGACAGCATTACTACTTTTGGTATTATGATGTATATACTATGTTGTATTTTGGAAGTTTCACTCTAGAGCTCCATGGATTGTTAAGGTCTATAATAATGATATAATTTAGAATATTATTAGTATGTGTGTGGTTTGGTACTATTTTATTTTAGTCCAAGCACTTAAGTAATATATGAAGGAGTTGTAACCAAAATACTGGAAAATAGAGTTCAAAAGTGATACGTATGAAAATGGATTTAAAACAGCAAATGTTCATCATATAGATAATTAATATAGTAATTGGTGATAAGGAATGGTTATTTTGGTTTTGATCTTGGGATAAAGATAACGTGGTTTTCATCTGCAATTAATAACTTATAAAAGGGTTCTATGAGTTTAAGTGATCTTATGTCTCCAATGCCCTAGGACAGTCATGGCTCAAAGATGGGTCATGACTTCAACTTAGTATGGTATTATTATAACTTTGACAAGGGAATTTCCCAAGTGGAGTAAGTAGCTTGAGCAATCACCTTGACTCCTCATAATGCTCAGCTAGAACCACACAAGGAAGAAGGGGTGAGATAGATGATCTCAATGAGTAAACAATAAGGCTTATACAATAACATATATCCCTTAGAAAGGGCTCATAGCTCATAATTTATAGTTCATGATTCATAGTTTGCAATTTAGAAAGGTTCACAGAAATCACACTTATAACATATAACACATAGAGTGAAGGCTGCTGCAATAATTACTCAAACACATAGAGTGAAGGCTATTGCCATAATCACTCAAAGAAATAGCCAATGATTACTCGCATCGGTATGAGGATCATATAGGCGATGATTACTCACATCGGTACAAGGACTTCTACATAAAAAGTGTTATAAGTACCATAGCTAAAGCTAATGGTAATCACTTATAACAATAGCACTTAACAAAAGAAATAGCATGTAGCATATTTGCAATAGCAATTAAACTTATTAAATAAGAGATAAAAGAATAGTGTGATTTAAGAAATTATGAAGGATCTTTCATATCATTGAACAAATAATAATGGCTTCGGACCAATTGTCCTTTGCCAACCCAAGTTTAACAAAGAAATCATATAATCAAATATAAAATGAAGTGACCTTGGGTTTTAAGAAGTCTTAAAGGTTCCCATAACCCAAACATGATAGCTTGTACTTGTAACAATAGCATAATGTTTACTCACCTGGTAGTTCCTTTACTCCTAATAATCGTTGCCATTGAACCTCTAAAACTCCTCAAGCTCTAACATAATATTTAATTCAATACTTAGTATTTATTCAATCATAATGCTATCCTATCCCATAACTACCCCCATGCACATATAACATTCACATACACTTAGAGTTGCATATATAGGTGCATTTCATCACTTGCACATAACATTTTGACTTTAAAAGTTTTATATACTTAGCCTTTATAGGCCTATACGAAAACACAATATAATTCATGCCATTACCTTTTTAAGGGCAACACAATATCATTTTCTTAATATCAATTCACTTTAACAATCATCTTAATACACTTAACACTTTCATATATGTCAACTTAACAAATAACCTTACAAGTGTCATGCTTATCTCTTATAAGCAATTCATTCAATCAATCTCTTCATCAATTCAAGATCATTAATTAATTATCAAGTCATCACACAACCTACTTCCATATTATCCAATCACATTCACATATTAATCACAACATAAGGTTAAGATACCTTAAATATACCACGTTGCCTCTAGTCTTGTCTAGAGTCATTCCTTTAACCAAAATGCAATTTAACCATTTATCATTCATACATACATGTCAATAATCATCAAAATATATCACACAAAAATTATAGAAATTGGGATAAAAATTCCAGTGTAGGCTAAACACATCAAGGAGAGAACCTGAATTTTCTTACTTTCCGCACTTTTTGTCTATTACAATAACATGCAGAATTATGGTTTGAACCAAGATTTTTCTTGTAAATATAATAAAAATCATTTTAGAACATTAAACCATAGGAATCGACACCTATTAGTATAACATATGCATGAAAATTCCAATTTTATGTTTTAGGTTGAAAAACTATGCATTTTCTTATTTCTAGTACTTTCTAGTCGTTACAGTAATATGTAAATAGGTGTTTTAAACCATTATTTTTTATCCAAACAAAAAAAATATCTATTTAAAACTCCATCATACATAAATTAGCAGTCACATACATATGTAATCATAGAATTTTCCAACTTTTAAGTTCTAGAACGAAAACCTTGAATTTCCTTATTTTCTGAAACTTTTCGGTCATTACAGTAATATGCAAAAATATGATTTAATTCAATATTTTTCATTTAAACCCATCAAAAATCCATTTAGAATACAACAATACAAAAATTTCCCCCCACCCCACCCCCTTGTTGTGTTTATGCAATAAAATTCCAACTTTGAGTTTTGGGATTCACCTTTGGAGGATTTGCGTAGAAAGGTTGGTGTTTTTGGTAGAAAAAGAAATCACTTAGGCCAAATTTAATAAATAAAAATCCATAAATACTTAGTTCAAAATAATTTTCCCATGGTTAGTTTCATAAAAATCAATTAGCAAATTGAAAGGAGAGAAAAAACTTACAAAACAGTTGTGAAATCATAAAGTTTGAAGGTATTTTGTGAATTTCAGTAAAGAGAATAATTTTGAGAGAATTTTTCAGCCAAAATAATGAAATAACATAATGGTGGCTGCTGGAATGAGGGGCTGGCTGAAATTCCCTTTAAATATTTCAGGGTTTGGACAATTTCCAAGTTTACCCTTAATGAGTTAGGTTATGAGTATTTTGGTGCAGTGGACTTTTGGGTACTTAGGCTTTTTATTAAATTTTAGGGCTGATTATAGGTAATTAAAAATAAAATATTTTTTTATTATTTTCATTAAAATTTTTCCCAAAACATTTATTTAAAAATATTTTAAAAATGCTCAATAAAATTATTTTATGCTTAAATATCTCCTTTTTGCTTGAAAATTCATTTTATGCAAAATAAAATTATTTTATGCTAATGCATTTAATATAAATTATTTATTTCACAATAAAACTCATATTAGGCATATTAAAATTAATTTAACATACCATATGCTCATAAATTACATCATACAAGAATTTCCATAAAATCACATATTTTGTCGCAACAACTCTAAATTTAAGCAATTTGTCACGAAAACTCCTAGGGTAGATGTGGATTATTACAATATTATTAGTTTAAATTTAACTTAACTTGTTAACACTTTCATTTTATTCATTGTAGTGCTCCTTTATTACTTTTAAGATTGAAACATACTATACATATACTTGTTACTAATTTCAATGCTTTCCTTTAGTTGTTCTCCAATGTCTCACTTAAGGAAAGATAATTCTTTTCCTTCCAATGTCACATTCAACTTTCATAATAGTCAATTTGAATCAATTTCAACAATTTAAAATATTCATGGAAACTAGTTCTACTCCCACCATCAAATTCCATAAATGAACTTAGTTCATTAAATTTGGGAAAATCATTTCCATTCATTGGATTTCAAAATTAACATTATACAAATTATGTTAGGCATTCTTAAACTTAATTTCCCCTTCAATTTCATAAATTTAAGTTCAATTCTCAAAATTCCCAATTTTTCAATAAACACTAGAATTTGGAGAAAACCATCAATTGCTCATCCAATCTTCAAATTAATCATAGATTCATCAAATTATCATAACATAAAACCTATGTGATCCTTCAATTATCAATATCTAGCATTAAAACATCAAGTATCCTTTTAGACTAAGTTCATGCAATTAAGATTTTCAAGTCTGGGATCAAGCTCCCCCTATACATTTTAACATTTCCAAACCATTTCCCTTCATCCAAAATAACCTTAGATATCTTCAAATAGAATTTAGAACACTTCTTTCACAATTTTATTAAGGTGGCCAAACCTTCCTCTTATGTTCCCTTAGGTGAGTTTTATGTTTCTTTGCTCATTTTCACTAGTTAAACTTTGTGTTTCTAAGTCTAAATCTCATATTTAATCAAAGGACGCATAGAGCAAATATTTCCTAATTATACTTCCTTTTGGATGAATCATATAAATGGAAGAAAAGAACTATAACACTAAAGTCATACTTAAAACACATAGAAGAAGAGATGAGTATAATTTCTCACCTTGAAAGCCTTGGTTTGTATTTCTATGATGGGAACTAAAACTTAGAGGGTGTTTTTCCTTTGGGACTTAATTTTTGTGTTAACTTTGCAAAAATGGTGGAAATTTGTACATCTTATGGTATATATATGAAAGTTGGATGGTAAGGATTTAATCAAACTAAATCCAATGGTTAAGATTTAATGTAAATGAATAGCTAAGATTTGATCAAGTTGGTTGGCTAGGATTTTCTCTACAATGGTGATGTTCATCACATGGCTTTGGAAGTAGCAAATGAATATAGACTTTGGTGTGGATGAAGGGAGAATTTTAAGTTGGAAAAGGAATTAACTTAGTAAAAAATGGTGGCTTTTATGTCATATTTTATGGCTAGCTTTTCCAACATCAACTTAACCTTAGTTAACCATTTCTAACTCTTGTTAAGGCTTATATTCATCCATTTATGGGCCCAATAGGCCAACTATCCAATGGGCTTAGGCTTTAGAGTCCAAAAGCCCATTAGTAAATTCATGTACGCACATTCCAAACTTGGTAACTTAATACATTTTCCATTTCATTTCTTTCACCTTAATATGCATATGTCTACCTTCTAATATCACTACATACTTTGCACATTGCTAGATAAATTCTATACACATTTTAATACACATGTACTAGCCTTTTAATTGCATTTTTCAAGTGTATACATCATGTAGGCTCATTGGGTCAAACTAAGTTTGACTTCCATTGTGCCATTGCAACTTTAATCAAAATCAACTTCTCATGTTACTATTCTCATCTTCCAATGTTTAGGAGATGACAATGCCCATTCATCAGCACTTTAGATTCACATTTCAAATGAATTATTATCATAGTCCCATTAAGTGAAACTAGGTTTGACTTCCATTTTATCAGAAAAATGCCAATCAAAATCGATTACATTCCTTACTCATTGTCACATTATTCATTTAGAATTCACCTCTTATGACATTCTTATGGTTCTTGATGTATTAGGAAGGCTTTGAATGGTACGGTATATGGACATTATAGTGTCATCATTAGTGTTCATATTTGCTTAGGGAAACTTTGGGTATTACATTCTGCCCCCCTTTAGAAAATTCATCCTTGAATTTTAAAAACAAGTACTCTTAGTCCATAAAGCAATTTATAACACTATGACTATATGTCTTAGTTGGTTTCTTATACACATTTATTATTGTTATAAGTTTTCTACCATTTTCTCGCCACCTCACTTATTCAAAATTTTTTTTCTCTGATGATTTCTCTTTAATAACCACTCTTGTATCGTAAGATCTATTATGAAATTGATGTTATATCGATTTTCTAACTCATCAAATATGTAATATCTTTCTCATCTTGTGTACTATAAGTATATTTCCTCTTGTCAAACTTATTATAACTTAAGAATTCTTAAAGCACTATACATATATCTTATAATTTCATTTTGTACCTCTAGAAGGGTATCTTAAAATGTTATAATCCCTTGTCTAGTGATCATAGTCACTCTTAACATTTGTTACCAGTTACAAGTACTAACTCTTTAGACAAATTAGTTCCATTTTTGCTCTTTACTTACTATTGAAGAGTTCATTCCATAATTAATCAATCCATAACTATGTATGTCTACAAAGAATTAATTAGTTATTTTATCAAGCCAAACTTCCAATCAATTTATCCTTTGTTCAAGCTTTCTCTACAACTTTGATCATTTTATCATCTCTTGAACATATAATAACTATACAGTATATGCATAGTTATTGACAAATGAAAAACATAACAGAACTCATATGAAATCTTTCATTAAATGATACATCTTATCTCCACATACCAATTCCATAATTTTACATTGAATCTTTATAATTCTATAGAATCTCAAAGCAGCACATAGATATTCTTAAATTCTTTATCATTACTAACTATCTCGATTACCCCCAAATTTTATTATTCTAGCCATTTTCATACTTGCTATTGTATATGTCCAAATACACACTTATACTGTTAGATATATATAGTTATTTCCTTATATACATAGTTAATCTATGTTATCTTCACATTTACAAACATTATCCCTTACTTTAAATTTAGGACTTGATTCCTTTTCACTTTCTCTTTAATTTCAACAATTACAATTCCTTATTCCTTGAGCCTTGTATTTGCTGGTGATTTTCAACTTTTCATAAAATAATTTGATAGTATTTGCATTTCATCTTTCCTTAATCATATTTTTTTGTTGGGCAATTATTTCTAACTTCTCAACACTAGATCTTGTTGCACATTATCATATGGAGGGATCTATACACTCACATAATGAAGTAGGATAAATTTCCACTAACCATTTCACAAATGGTATTGATGCATCTATATAATAAAATTCCAAAACTTCTTTGGTTTCAAAAATTGCATTATCATTAAAGCACTTTGCAATAAGATATCTACTATCAAGTAACCATCTTGTATCATACTCTTTTTTTTTTTTTTTTACTTGTAAATTTATCTCAATACATCTCATGTATTTGCACTGCTATTCTAATCCGGCTCCATTTTAATTCCTTATATCATATAGTTTAATCTTCCCTTTTCTCTTCTCAAAGAAAATTAATTTATTCCTTAGTAAGATCTTCATATTGAGCTTAATAAGGAATGCACATTCCTTTAAATTTCTAAGTTCTTTTATAATGCATCTAATCAAACTTAATCATTGTACATGTCATGTACTTCAATGTTAATTCTTATTGACATTCATACTTATACATTTTTTTCCTTTACTTGTTTTCCTTACTTGATTCTCAAATTATCACTCACCTTTCGTTCTAATTCCTGACTTATACTTCAATAAGTATAATGGGGAATACAATTTCATTTGATCATCACCATTTATTGGTATATTCTAACATGGTTATTTAAATCCTTATTTCTATCCTTTAAGAATTTGAGGAAGGTCCTTTACCCTTAGACATTTAAATTCTAACTATAGCATTGTAGGAAGGGAGTATCTATTTCTTTGATCATCTTATTTCAACTTATCGTCTCTTATCTAGCATCTAGACTTCCATATCTAATAGTGGATCTTATTTACTTTTCTATTAAGAGGCCTTGTCCCTATTAGGTGAATATCATCTTTTCATTATAATAGAGTTTAACATTCACATTAACATTTCAAGTCAAGCCCTTACTATAGAGAGATTGTTCCACTTCCTAGTGTTCCTCATTCTATAAGTCATATTCTTCTTGATAGGTACCATATCATATTACATATATCTTTATGCACTTCATATCAAATCACTCATTTCTTAATATCCCCTGTTCTCTTGTCCCTAAGTCTAACTTCATTTGGTACAAACACCATCCTCAATAAAATCCCATCAATACTATTTTCCTATACTCATATGTCTTTCGCATTTTTTTTGACTCTGTATCACTCGTGAACATTTACACTTCTTATTTTTATTTGTTGTTATTTTTTTTTACTTAACATTGAAAATATACTTTTAACCAACTGATTAGATTGAATAAATAATTCATTAGGACTATTCCTAATTGCAACACTTTATTGGCTAATTTTTTTTTCCATATTCAAGTATTCATCCTACTTGAATTGTACTTTTCTATCACTTACTCGTCTCTATAACTTTTCTCTACGTTCCTTTCTATAATCTTATCCTTGTCAATCAAGTCTTTTATCCAAATCATTTCATTCCTTATGTCACATTTTCTTTAACCTTTATAACCTCCCTTGCCTCATAATTCTCTACCTAAAAAAAAATTAATCCATCTCACCCTTACTTTATTGAGTTACTTTCAAAGCTTACTATTTCTTATGGTATTTATTTTAACTCACTCAATTCTATCTCATTTTTAATTCAATTCCATCATAACATACTTCTTTTGGATGGGATTTGTCAAATCGGTCAACTTGATAATCTCTTTTTTTTTTTTGTCATAAGTTCTATTTCCTTTAGTTTGTTTTAATTCTATACTGCATATATTCTAGTATTTCCTTATGCATTCCTTACTTTATCATTCACTATGTTTACCTTTCCACATTGCAATTACTTTGCTTGATCCCACTCAAGTTGTTTTTCTATTTAACGTATAATCCTCCAATTTCATACCTTTCTTATTTTACAGGCACTCTCCCATTGTGAACTCATTCTTGATATAAGGTATTTTATCCAAAATCAATCCACATTTTTTTTTTTACATCAATTTGTTTTTAGCTTAGACTTATCCTTTTCAAGTCAAATCATTCTTAGTTCCTTACTTTCTTTTTAGAAACTATTCCTTAATCATATATTTCTTCTTATAATTGTCAATTTCATACACCTTTCTTGTAGAATGATCCAACATCAATCATATTCTACTTTGGTCCTTCACCAACCTCACAACTTGATTCTCTTAGTGATTTTAAAAACTTTTCTATTACACATATCTAATCACCTTTCTTACAAGTCACCTTAGCACATACACAATTGATCACTTCCTTCTTAGAATATAAAGTGATCTTCCTTTAAATCACACTAGATTAATATTATTTCTTAGACTATACTTGATATTTTCATAAGTGACATAGAAATCCTTACCTTTCTTATTGTTCTGGTCTATAAGGTAGTATCTAGGGCACAAATTCGATAATACCTTCTTTAAACTATCTCACATTTATCTTAATAGGTAACATCTATATAAACCATTTGTAGTCCCATTTGACCACTGTTAAGTATTATCGTTCATTTTATAACCCTAATGGTTCATAACCTCTTACAATTTCATATAAACATATCATTTCGCAATGGCACATACCATCGATTCCTTTGCTTACACTTATCATAAACCAAGTCATTATCTCTTAGATACCTTTCATAACACATTCAAGAAAACATATAACATTAGAATTCAATTTACCTTCTTAGTGGTCTCATTATGAGAACACGAAGGAGGAAATTCTTAAAAGTGCTAGTTAGGATGATTTAGCCTCAATTTCAAGAGTATAAGAATGAATCATTTTTTAAATTAGACCCTTAAGATGTACATCTATGTTTAATGACAATAATTCAAATGGGAAAAGTCAACACATAGGGGGGTCAAACATAATTACAAAAAGAAATTTCAGAATGCTTTGAAAATTGAAGGCAAGCTCCAGCATGATTAGGCACACGCTCGTGTCCCTGCTCATGTCTAGCTACTACTTGGGTATGCAAATCTCATCTATTCACATGGCTAGGGACACGCCCGTGTCCCTGCTCGTGGCTGGCTACTGCCTTGGTATGCCAATTCCACTTATTTACACGGCCGTGTCCCTGCTCGTGCTAGCTTTTATAGAATTTATTTCCTCTTCTGATTTCCATTATTTTTCAATGGTTTCAAGCTATAAACTTATTATAGTTGATATTCCAACTCAATCATGACTTATCATTTGTTTAAGAACCAATTTCTAATTAGAAATCTCAACTTTTGTCTAAGATACTTCCCTTATTCTTTCTAAATTGGTGCTTAAATTTTCCATATAAACTTAATAAGTCTCATGCAAATAAAGGAGTGATGCTTGATTAGCAAAATCCAACTCTTTAAATTTCATTTAACATTAGACCATCCATTCCTAATCCAATGTTATAAATTCCCAGAGTCTCTCTCATTATTATTATATAACTTGCGTTAAGATATCTCGTATCCTAAACATTGCACATACTCTAGTATATGCAAGGATAAACATATTCATATCACTATTCACATTTTATGAACTTTTCATGAAATCACGTTTAGATCTTTACTTAATAACATTTAGCTAACAATTGTAGTGCGCATATATCATAAGCACAAAGGTTTTAATATACCTTCATCATTATTCACACTATGTACATAATTTTTTTTTTCAAAACATTACTTGTACTAAACCATATCAATAATTGATAATTAATTATAATAGGAAATTTATTCCCAGTAAGACATATACATATTCATTTAGACACTTTTCACATAAACAATCATTTTCTCATATACACATTTTATCCTTACCATCTCATTCCGATATAGCATATAATTCAGTTACATATATCAGTCTATCATATTATTATTCCTTTTTGCTTAGTCATGATGCATGTATTATAATCAAACTAAAAGAGTTAATCTTCTATGAGTTGTGCAGATCTAGACTTATCAATAGACTTCAATGACAAGAAGGAATTCCTATGCTCCATGGTTTAACATATAACCCATAGTATCTATAAAGTCTATAGTAGACTTAAACCTTTGCTTTGATACCAACTTTGTCATGATCCACTTTTTGAGCCATGACAGTCCTAGGGCATAGGGAGACATAAAGTCACCTAAACTTGTAGAACCCCACTTAACATATAATATTTTACCTTCTATCATGTAGGACCTTATCCTAAGATTGTAATGTTATTACCTTTCCTTGTTACCCATTACTTGCTTATCATCTCCTTATTAACTTATAATATTATTTACGAACATAACTTGTAAATTTTGTAAAGTTGTTTTTCATATTATTAACCAAATGTTCACACTTCATACATTATTATAATAACAATTACAATACAATTCACATTACATGTACACCTTATAACATATCAGTGCAAACCCTTCGGTAACCATAGAGCTCTAATAATGATCTTCATAATTAGGAATGACAACACTTGGATTTAGCAGAGCAGCTTCCAAGTGGAAGGATGGGGCTTGGAATTTACCTTGCCGACTCTTTAACTTTGCCTGCAAAATTTAAAACACTAAGGAATGAGACAAGCTCAGTGAGTACATAGTAATACAATATGTATATATAGTAAGTACAAGGACCATTATTAGGAAGGTCTCTTTATGGCATTGGAACAAATTTAGTCATTGTTGACATTATGATTCAATTTCTCATTGAGATAGAAACAACATCTTTAGCAAAAATAATACTTTCTTGGAAGTGGAATGCTTCCCACACTTATAAATTGAAGAGTGGCTGCCTAAGACCACATTATACAAGATTGATCAAGTCTTATGATTAGGCGTTCCCCCCTAACAGAGGTTGGGTACTCTTGCCCTACCCACAGGCTTATACCAAGTGCATATGGTTCAGTGTATTTCCTCATACTAAAAAGGATTTCTGCTTATCTTTAGGCATCAATAGAAAGTTCATATATTGTTTACAATAGAGAATTCAATGATTCACATTATGAGTTCAACATAAAGGTTTCACAATAGTCAAATGTCATCAAGGAATATCATATCAAATGGCTTATTGTTCAATAAACAATTCATGCTCATTAAGGAATTGTAATATTTTAACGATCATGGTTTGAATAACAAAGGTTCAAAGCAAATGGTGCAAGTCATATTACATTATTAAGTACTCACCTTGGACTCCTTTGGTCCTATTAACGTTTAGCTCTGATGTTAGTAGTGCACCTTGCACTCTTGGACAATATCATTGTCCTTGTCTTTAGATTCTACACATTGCATTTCAATCACACATTACTCACTTCTTTGTTATATCATTAGTTTAAATTTAACTTAACTTGTTAACACTTTCATTTTATTCATTGTAGTGCACTTTTATTACTTTTAAGATCAAGACATACTATACATATACTTGTTACTAATTTCAATACTTTCCTGTAGTTGTTCCCCAATGTCTCACTAAAGGAAAGATAATTCCTTTCCTTCCAATTTCACATTCAACTTTCATAATAGTCAATTTGAATCAATTTAAGCAATTTCCAATATTCAAGGAAACTAATTCCATGCCCACCATCAAATTCTATAAATGAACCTAGTTCATTAAATTTGGAAAAATCAGTTCCATCCATTTGATTTCAAAATTAACATTATACAAATTATGTTAGATATTCTTAAACTTAATTTCCCCTTCAATTTCATAAATTTAATTTCAATTCTCAAAATTCCCAATTTTTCCATAAACCCTAGAATTTGGAGAAAACCATCAATTCCTTATCTAATCTTCAAATTAATCATAGATTCATCAAATTAACATAACATAAAACCTATGTGATCTTTCAATTATCAATATCTAGCATTAAAACATCAAGTTTCCTTTTAGACCAAGTTCATGCTATTAAGATTTTCAAGTCTTTGATCAAGCTCCCCTTATACATTTTAACATTTCCAAACCATTTTCCTTCATCCAAAGTAACCTTAGATATCTTCAAATAGAATTTAGAACACTTATTTCGCAATTTTATTAAGGTGGCCAAACCTTCCTCTTATGTTCCCTTAGGTGAGTTTCATGCTTTCTTTGCTTATTTTCACTTGTTAAACTTTGTGTTTCTAAGTCTAAATCTCATATTTAATCAAACGACACATAGAACAAATATTTCCTAATTATACTTCCTTTTGGATGAATCATATAAATGGAAGAAAAGAACTATAACACTAAAGTCATACTTAAAACACATAAAGGAAGAGATAAGTATAATTTCTTATTTTAAAAAGCCTTGGTTTGTATTTCTATGATGGGAACCAAAATTTAAGGGTGTTCTTCCTCTAGGACTTAAGTTTTGTGTTAACTTTGCAAAAATGGTGGAAATTTGTACATCTTATTGTATATGTATGAAAGTTGGATGGTAAGGATTTAATCAAGCTAAAACCAATGGTTAGAATTTAATCTAAATGAATGGCTAAGATTTGATCAAGTTGGATGGCTAGGATTTTCTATATAATGGTGATGTTCATCATATGGCTTTGGAAGTAGCAAAAATGAATGTTGACTTTGGTGTGGATGAAGGGAGAATTTTAAGTTGGAAAAGGAATTAACCTAGTAAAAAATGGTGGCTTCTAAGTCATATTTTGTGGCTAGCTTTTCCAACATCAACTTAACTTAGTTAACCATTTCTAACTCTTGTTAAGACTTATATTCATTCATTTATGGGCCTAATGGGCTAGCCATCTCAATAACTTAATACATTTTCCATTTTATTTCTTTCACCTTATTATGCATATTTCTACCTTCTAATATCACTACATACTACACATATTGCTAGATAAATTCTATACACATTTTAATACACATTTACTAGCCTTTCAATTGCATTATTCAAGTGTATACATCATATAGACTCATTGAGTCAAACTAAGTTTGACTTCCATTGTACCATTACAACTTTGATCAAATTCAACTTCTCATGTCACTACTATCATTGCCCAATGCCTTAGGAGATACCAATATCCATTTATCAGCACTTTAGATTCATATTTCAAATGAATTATTAACATAGTCCCATTAAGTCAAATTGGGTTTGACTTCCATTTTATCATAAAAATGCTTATCAAAATCGATTACATTCCTTACTCACTGTTGTGAACCCTCAAATTTGCACCCTTAGGATTCGACTGCAGCTTGACACTTGCTAAGATTAGTGCGCTATATATACGGCAGTCCCACTAACTGGTTAGCGGGCAGGGGTCAAGGGGACAGCGCCCCGTTGAAAAATAAATTTTCTGAATCTTTCACTTTTAGACAACCAACACTCAATCATGAACCTATAGAATCAAACTAGAGCCAAATCATATCAAGAACGGATGAAAATGGGCCGAAAAATGAGGTGCTACAGCCTGCGGCTAGCTGCGAGTTGGTTGTGATAACCATAGCCACCACTGCGGTTGCCACAAGCATCCCTGCAATAGCTAATTTGGCTGCCATAAAGGCTCTACGGTTATCGCAAAATTCCTGCGATTACTGCAGCCTCTAACGAGTTACCGTAGTGCATTTTTCCTACTTCCCACACCAAAAATTCACCTTTTTAAGCCCTCAAACTCCCCCTATAAATACCTTACACCTCCTAACAACTTCCAGACACAATTATATGCTTCTATACTCTACCTAAAGCTTTCTAAACCCTATTCCTAAGTCTTCCAATCATCAAAACCCTCTTTCTAAACTTCTAAATCTCTAAAATCCCATTCAAATACTTCTTCCATCACTTCAACCTTATTCATAAGCCTCCTAATTACCTCAAAACCTATCTCTAAACTTCCTAATCAAGAAAAGGTGAAATTCAAGTTATTCCTTTCAAAGGGAATTTGTGGTACTCAATCAAAGATGTGATTCAAGTCCCTCCAAGGAGAATTCACGCTATTTAAGAGTCCTTCTTCCAAAAGGAGTGCTTGTGCTATCCTTAAGGAAAGGTGGAACTTGGATCAGGTGCTAAGCTTATTCCCTATGCTCCTTACCACCGAAAGCCAAAGGTAAAACTTCATTCCTTTTCCTTTTTTCAATTCCAATTTCAAGATTTATATTTGAAAAGATCTAATTTTTACTAATTGAAATCTGACCTAATTAATAAATCTCCTAAGCCCTTAAAATCAATCAAAACATGATAATAAAGGCAATGACTTAAAAAAACCCTCCTCCTCAAGAAGGAAGAATTGCGTGGGGTTTGATTCCCATTCAAATGGATACGCAGACTTATCATCTATAAAGTGTTCAACTCTACTAAAATTAACAACTTCTTCTCTCTATCACCTTCTTCACATACTCTATGATCAAAATTGTTTTTCTTAAATAAAAGTCTAAGATTTAATTCCTTTTATTATAATTGTTTTGTTACTTTTTTCTTATTTTAGTTGTTTAGATTATATTTGGGGAATGTGTGTTTTTCCTAGAACCTATAAGGGCTAGAGGAAAGATCCCTTGAGTTTGATATTTTGACTTGTAATAGTTTTAAGTAGTTTTCCTTTATTTTTCTCATTTTTGTAATTGTCATTGTCTTGAATAATATTTGTTTCATGCATCATATTATATCTATTCATGCATACATAAAAACTTCTTTTTAAAAGCTATTTTATATTTAAGCCAAACTAATTTTTTTGTATTGTTTTAGCCAAAACCTAGTCCTCGAGCTCTCTTTGCTCATTCGAGGACTAGTGCTTTTCCTTAAGATAAATGGTATAATATTGAAGTAAATCAAATTGGGTTTTTCCTTTAATTATCCCAACTAAAATAAATAAAATTAAAGTGGTGACTCTTTTGCAAATTACAACTTATAAAATATAATTTTCTAAACTCATAGCGAGTTCCTATTGTGATGTTTCTCCCAATGAGTATTTTGATTCTCTTTTAGCGGATTAGACCGGTGCTCGGGCGAGGCATCATAGCTAGCAACTTCACTATGGACTCTAAAATCTTTTCTTAAAATAAAAGATGAATGTGGACTACTCTTGGTAAAATAAAAAGTTGGCTTTTATTACAAAATGGCTTTTTCATGCATCACTACATTGGGCTTCTTGTCCAAAACTCTAGTTTCATAGGAAAACAAAGGATAGAAAGTAACATCGAGTGGGCAAACCTCATTGGGTCTATTCACTGATAGTGCAATCATCCACCCCGCGATGAATCCTTTGATCATTTCTAAGGTGTAATGAGTATGCATGTACTGTTGGACACATGCGAGGCTCCTTGACTCACATGTGCTTAGGTATATCGCTGCTCTAATGTGATGGGTACCTTGTACAAAGCCACCCTTACCCTTTCATGTAATGAACATAGATCCTGACCTTAGGTTGTATGTACCATAATCTTGGCACTCTTATGAAATGTTTTCCTCATGCATATCATGTGTCCATATTGTATAAATAAAACATGCATTTATCTCAAGTCTAGATCAAACCTTGAACTGAAGAAGGGTCAAACATTTTTATCTCCCTTCAAACACCTCCCCCATAAACATTCTCACCTCTATCCTATTCACCTTTGCCCCGACAAATCTTAAGCCATCACCCTAGACCTTATCCCATAAACCATAAGCCATCTGTCACACCCCAACCTTAGAGATATGACGGTCCTAGAACATGGGGAGACATAAGGTCACCCATGCCCATAGAACCCACATACTCATAAACAAATCATGCCTAGGATTATACCAAACCCCTTACAGTAACTCATTTAAGACATTTAGATGAATACCTTTAATTGTGGAAGTCTATAATTAAACATTACACATAAAATCCATGAGGAAAATAATATATCTCAAAAGAGTATCAATCAACATTCCCGGAGCATCTAATGATAAGACTTCATAAAATAGTATTATTAATAACTTGGACAAGGAATCCCCCAAGCGAAGTAGAATGCTTGAGCCATCACCTTGCCTCCTCACATTTGCTCACCTGGAACCATATAAGGAAAAAGGGGTGAGATAGATGATCTCAATGAGTAAACAATAAAGCACATATATTATATTCCTTTGAAAAGGAAACATATAGCTTATACACATGGCTCATGATTTATAATTCATGAATCAAGTTACAATTTAGCACGGGTTCAATTTGGCAAGTTTGCAGAAATCACACTTATAACTTATAATGAGTGAAGGCTATTGCTCTATCACTCGAACTTATTAAGGAGAAGTGGCCTTATACCAAATTCCAACTCTTATCACTTATAAAGCATGAAGCTGATCAGGCTCCACAGCTAGAACCGCCCCTTTCTAGCTGAGGTGGATACACTACTCCTATCCATCGGGTTAAGACTGTGTGCACAAGTTTTGATGATTATCCGTATTGGCACAAGGATTTTGCATAAAGGGTTAAAGGTACCATAGCTAGAGCTAATGGTATTCACATATAACAATATCACATAAGGCAACAATAACATGTATCTCAATAATTATAGTGGTTTAACTTTCGAACAAATGACAATGATAGTGTAGTTCTAGAAAGAATATAAGTTAGGATAATAATCACAAGAAATTCTCATTGGATAACAAAATAGTTTTGGACTGGTTGTCCGTTAGCAACCTAAGCTTGTTAAAGAAATCATATAATAATATTTTAGAATAGAAAGAACTTGGGTTTCAAAGATCGTAAAGGCTTACATAAAAATATATCACATTCTTATAACACAACATAATGTTGTTCACACTTATAACATGAACATGATGTTTACTCACACGTATAGAAAGAATATGATGTTTACTCACACTTGTAACATGAATATAGTGTTTACTCACCTTGGGGTTCCTTTGCTCCTAGTATATGTAATCCCTTTGCACTTCTAAAACTCCTCAAACTATAACATAATATTTAGTTTAATACTTAGTATTTATTTACTGATGATGCTCCTATCTTATAACTATCCCATACACATATAGCATATACATACACTTAGAGTCCACATATAGGTGTACTCATCACTTGCACATAACCCGTTGACTTTAAAAGTCTTGCATACTTAGGCCTTGTAGGCTTATATGAAAACACATTACTATCATGTCAATACCTTTTTAAGGTCATCACAATATTATTACCTCAATATCAATTCACTTTAATAATCACCTTAATACACTTTACACTTCCATACATGTCAACTTAACAATTAACCTTTTAAGTGTCATGCCTAACTCTTATGATCCTTTTTATTCAATTGTCACTTCATCATTTCAAAACCATGTATTTATTATCAACTCACCAAAACATCTAGTTCCATATTTCCCATTCACATTTACATTCTAATCCCAATATAACGTTAAGATACCTTAAGTATACCTTAAGTATACCAAAATGCCTTTAAGCTTATCTAGGGTCATACCTTCAACTAACATGTAATTTTATCATTTCTTATACTTACATACATGTCAATAATCATCAAAACACATTACATAACAATTATAAACATTGGGACAAAAATATTAAGGTAGGCCGAATGCATCACCAAAAGGAAAAACTAAATTCTCTTTCTTTTCGCACTTTCCGTCTATTTCAGAAATATGTAAAAACATGGTTTGGATCAAGATTTTTTGTGTAAACACAAGAAAAATCATTTTAAAGTATTAATTCATGTGAATCAGCCACACTTAGTATTGTTCATACATAAAAATTCAACTTTTGGGTTATAGGGTACAAAACCATGAGTTTTCTTGTTTTTGGTATTTTTTGGTCATTTCAGAAATATGTAAATAAGTTGTTTAAACTATTATTTTTCATTCAATCTCAGCAAATATCAGTTCAAAACATGTCCATGGATGATTTAGCAGCCATAGATAGTATTTATACAAAAAAATTCCAAGTTTTAAGGCTTAGGTGAAAAATCATGAGTTTTTGCGCTTTTCGTTCATTACAGCAATATACAGACGCGTGATTCAAATCATTATTTTTCATCTAAACAAAACAAATATCATGTTAGAATGCTTTCTCACACAAATCAGCAGCCACATATTAATTTAGTAATAGAATTTTCCAACTTCTAAGTTCTAGCACAAAAACCTTGAATTCCTTTGTTTTTTGAAACTTTTCAGTCATTACAGAAATATGCAAAATTATTATTTAATCCAATAATTTTCATCCAAACAAATCAAAAATTAGTTTAGAAAATAATAATGCACAAATTTCCCCCCTCTAGTGATGTTTATGCATAAAAATTGTGATTTTAAGTTATAGAATTCACCTTTGGAGAAGTCTCGCGGAAAGATTTGTGTTTTCGGTAGAAAATAAATTTTCTCTCCCAAAAACTCACCCAAACAGAATTAAATCTATAAAAATCAGTAATCAACCAGCTAAAAATAATTTTTCCATAATTTTTTTTCATAGAAATCAGTTTACAAATTGAAAGAAAAGAAAAATTTATGATTACGGTCCAGAAATTGCGAAACGGAAAGGTGTTTTCTTAATTTCGGTTGAAAAAAATATTTTGAGAGGATTTTTCTGCCATGATAGAGAAAACTAAAGTGGTGGCTGCTGGAAGACTTAGGTTGGCAGATTTTTTCAATATATATTAGGGTTTGGGTACAATTTCCACTAATACCTTTAATGAACTAGGTTAGGAGGATTTTGGTGTAGTGGGCTTTTGGGTATTTGGGCTTTTGATTTAAATTTTGGGCTGATTATAATTAAAAATAAAAAGAATATTTTTCTTATTATTTTTGTAATATTTACCCCTAAATATTTATTTTAAAAATTATTTCAAAATACTCATAAAATCATTTTATGCTTAAAAATTGTCTTTATGCATGAAAATTCATTTTATTTAAAATAAATTCTTTTATGCAAAAGCATTTCATGTAGATCATTTATTTCACAATCACAACTCATATTATGCATATTAAATTAATTTAATATGCCACATGCTCATCAATTACTTAGATTACTAATTTTTCACAAAAGCACACACTTAACCTTAATAGTTTTAAATCAAGCAAATTATCTTGAAAATTTCTAGGGTAGGTGTAGGTTATTTCATTCTCCCCCTTTAAAAGAAATTCTTCCTCGAATTTAAACCCTTACCTAACTACTCTTGAAAAGTTGAGGATGCGTCTGCCAAATCTCTTCCTCTGCTTCCCAAGTGCACTCATCTATCCCATGATTTTGCCACTGGACCTTAATCATGGATATCTCCTTGTTTCTTAACTTCTTCACTTGTTGATCCACTGTAGCTATTGATGACTCCTTATAGGATAGTTGTTCATCCAACGTAATGTCTGGAGGTAATAGAATGTGAGATGGGTCTGACACATATTTCCTTAGCATTGAGATGTGGAACACTAGATGCACATGCGTCATAGTTGGAGGCAGGGCAAGTCTATAAGATACCCCTCTAACCTTATCTAAGATTTTGAAAGGACTAATGAACCGAGGTGATAATTTTCCCTTCTTGCCGAATCTCATAACTCCTTTCATTAGAGAGACCTTTAAGAATACATGATCTCCCATGGCAAATTGGATTTCTTTTTGCTTAGGGTCCACATAACTCTTTTGCTGACTGAAGGCTATCTTCAGTCAATCTTATATTAATGGTACCTTCTCGATAGTCTCTTTAAGTAATTCAGGCATTTCTACATGCTTGTCTCTAGGTTCAATCCAACAAATTGGAGAACGACATCTTCTCCCATACAATGCTTCGTATGGTGCCACGCTAATGGACGAATGATAGCTGTTATTGTAGGTGAATTCAATCAAGGGTAAATACTTATCCCAGTTACCGCCAAAGTCTAAGACACACATCCTTAGCATATCCTCGAGTGTCTAAATTATTCTTTTGGACTGGCCATCCGTTTGAGGATGAAATGCCGTACTGAAATCTAGTTGTGTTCCTAATGCTTCTTGCAACTTCTGCTAGAACCTTGAGGAGAATTGAGTTCCTTGATTCGAGATGATAGAAATTGGCACACCATGTAGTTTCATGATCTCATCTACATACAACTGTGCATACTGAGCCGTAGAATATGTGGTCTTAACTCCTAAAAAATGAGCAGGCTTTGTCTGTCTATCCACTATGACCCATATAGAGTTGTATCCTTTGGAGGTTCTAAGCAAGCTAACAATGAAGTCTATAGTGGTACGTTCCCACTTCCATTCAGGTAGTCGAATCTCTTATAGCAATCCTGAGGGTTGCCAATGTTCACACTTGACTTGCTGGTAATTTAGGCGGGACGCTACAAACTTAGCCACATCTTTCTTCAGTCTACGCCACCAATAGTTAGCTTTCACATCATGGTACATCTTAGTAGTTCCAGGATGAACACAGTAAGGTGTTTGATGTGCCTCCTTCAATATCCTTTCCCTTAATCCATCCACATTAGGCATGCATACTTTATTCTTGCACTTTAAAATTCCATTAACCATTTCAAACTTAGAGTTCTTTCCTTCTCTCATCTCATCCTTCAACTTCATCATGTGTGGGTCCCTATCTTATGAATCTCTTATCTCTTCCATTAACTTAGACCTTACTTGAAAATGAGCTAATAAAACTCTTGATCCTCCAATCTTCAGTTTCAATCCTTGATTGAACAATTCCTTTAATTCCTTCACGATCGGCCACTTTCTCACATCCATATGCGCAAGGCTTCCCATCGACTTTCGACTCAAGGCATCTGCCATTACATTTACCTTCCCGGGATGATAGAGAATCTGATAGTCATAATTCTTCAATAGTTTAATCCATCTCCTTTCTCTCAGGTTGAGGTCTCTTTGGCTCAATATATATTGAAGACTCTTATGATCCATGTAGATCTCACACTTCATCCCATACATGTAATGTCTCCAGATCTCTAGAGCACTACTATAGCTAATTCTAAATCGTGAGTAGGGTAATTCACTTCATGTCTCTTTAGCTGTCATGATGCATAGGTGATAACTTTACCATTTTGCATCAAGACACACCTAAGTCCTACTCTCGAAGCATCACAATAGAAGTGAACCCTTGTTCTCCTTCTGGTAATGTCAAAACTGGAGCCGATATCAAACACTTCTTGAGTTTCTGAAAACTCTTCTCATAGGACTCTTCCCAATTGAACTTAACTTACTTTCTAGTCAACTTGGTCAATAGAGCTCCTATCTTAGAAAAGTCCTGTATGAATCTATGATAATATCCTGCCATGCCCAAGAAACTCCATACTTCTGAAACTATTGTGGGCCTTGTCTAGTAGATCATGCAATTGCGTCTTTAACTCCTTTAGCTCCATTAGTGCCATACGATATGGTAGTATCGATATAGGTTGTATACCAAGTAGCAGTTCAATGTTAAACTGGATCTCACGATCAGGTGGTAATCCGAGTAAATCTTCTGGAAAGACATCCATGAATTCATCCACCATTAGAATGCTCTTGTCTCGAATGGTAGCTTCCTTGTCAGTGTCGATTACATGGGCTAGGTATGCTTGGCATCCTTTCCTTAACATCTATCTCACTCTTAAGGCTGATATCAAGTTTAGAGGATATTCATTCCTATCTCCTTGGTACACAAACTCCTTCCCATCTCTAGTTTGAAACTCAACAAGTTTCTTTCTACAGTCGATATGATCTCCATGCTCATACAACTAGTCCATCCCTAATATCACATCAAATTCTAGTACATCCAATTCTAGCAATACAACCAAAAGTGTTTGTCCATTAATGTCTACATCACATCCCTTATACTCATACTTTACTTCCATCACTTCCCCTGAAGGAGTTGATATTATTAACGGTTCACTCGTCAATTCCTTATCTATACCCAAGTACATAGCAAAACAAGGTGACACAAAAGAATGGGTAACACCAGAATCAATTAAACATTTTGCGCTAGAACTTTGGATGGGGGTGATACCTATGATGGCTGTGTGCGAATCGCGAGCCTCTTGTTGATTTAACGTGAAGACTTGAACCTTGCCCTTATTTTCTGTCATCGGTGCATTCCCAACCGCTGGTCCTTTGTCTTTGACTCCTTGTCCTTGCATTTGGAATGGTCTAGATGGTGGAGGTGATGTGCTCACATTCCCTTGACTCCATCTTTGAGGACAGTCCTTTATAAAGTGTCCCATTTGCCCACACTTAAGGCACGCACTAGAATCTCTTCGGCAAATTCCAGGATGCTTCTTTCCACATTTGCCGCAAGTGGGAAATTCTTGCTTAGTTTGATTGTTCCATGGTCCAAAGGATGAAAATTCCTTCTTTGGGCCTCCTCCATTTCCATTCTGTCCCCCATGACTTTTGTTCCTATGCCTTCCCTTCTGGATTCATTCAACTCATTCAGCTCTCTCCGCCTTATACCTTTTCTCTAGTATCTTAGCCTTATCTATAAGCTTGGCTAAGGTTGGAAATTCTATTACTGCCAATAAATTAAACAGAGGTGTGATCAGTCCTGTTAGGAAATGATTGATGCGACTTGCTTCAGTTGGAATGATGTTAACGGCAAATCGGCTAAGTCAATTAAACTCCTTAGCATAATCTGACATTGACATCCTTGGCTTTTGCCTTAGTTGCTCAAACTGCAATGCTCCATCTTGCCTTTCTCCTTATGGCAAGAGTTGATCCATTTCTTCTTGCTTAAACTCTTCCCACATAGGTGGGTCTGCCCCATAAAGCCATTCTTCAATACTTCTCTCGTACTAATACCAAGCTTCGTTCTTGCGTTGGAGTCCTACCAACTTGATCACTCAGGCATCTAAGCAAGATAAATGATGAACTAGCTTATCCATCTCATCTAAAAATTTATGCAGATCATCTCCTTCCTCACCATAAAAGGTAGGTGATTGTAGCTTCTTAAACTTCGCTATGGTCATCCCTTTGTCAGGTAGCCGCTTCCTCTCTCTTTGAGTAGGTGCCACTACTGCAGGTGGCATAACTCTATTTCTTTTTTGAGTTGGTGATGCTTCCCACTTTTAAGCTCGTAGCTCATCCAATTCCTTGTTGTCACATCCTAACCTTAGAGATATGATGGTCCTAGAACATGGGGAGACATAAGGTCACCCACACCTGTAGAACCCACTTACATATAAATAAATCATGCCTAGGATCTCACCAAACCTCTTACAATAACTTGTTTAAAACATTTAGATGAATACCTTAAATTGCAGAAGTCTAAAATAAATCATTACATATAAAATCCATGAGGAAAATAATATATATCAATAAGTATCAATCAACATTCCCAGAGCATCTAATGATAAGACTTCATAAAATAGTATTATTGGTAACTTGGATAAGGAATTCCCCAAGCGAAGTAGAATGCTTGAGCCATCACCTTGCCTCCTCACATTTGCTCACCTGAAACCACACAAGGAAATAGGGGGTGAGAAAGATGATCTCAATAAGTAAATGATAAGGCACGTACATATCACATATTCCTTTGGAAAGGAAACATATAACTTATACACATAGTTCATGATTTATAATTCATAAATTAGGTTGCAATTTAGCAAGGGTTCAATTTGGCAAATTTGCATAAATCACACTTATCACTTATGAAGAGTGAAGGCTTTTGCTCTATCACTTGAACACATAAAGGAGAGGTGGCCTTATACTAAATTCCAATGCCTATCACTTAAAAGGCATGAAGCTGATCAGGCTCATAGAACCACCCCTTTCTAGCTGAGGTGGATACATTACCCTTATCCATTGGGTTAAGACCATGTACATAAGTTCTAATGATTACCCGCATCGGCATGAGGATTCTACATAAAGGGTTAAAGGTACAATAGCTAGAGCTAATGGTAATCACAATTAGTAATATCATATAAGGCAATAATAACATGTATTCCAATAATAATAGTGGTTTAGCTTTCGAGCAAAAGATACAATGATAGTGTAGTTCCAGAAAGAATATAGGTTAGGGTGTTAATCATAAGAAATTCTCATTGGATAAACAAACTAGTTTTGGACCAAATATCCTTTGGCAACCCAAGCATGGCAAAAAAATCATATAGTAATATTTAGAATAGAAAGAACTTGGGTTTCAATGATCATAAGGGCTCACATAACAATATATCACATTCTTATAACATAACATAATGTTGTTCACACTTATAACATGAATATGGCATTTACTCACCTTGGGGTTCCTTTGCTCCTAGTATATATAGTCCCTATACACATCTAAAGCTCCTCAAACTCTAACACAATATTTGATTTAATACTTAGTATTTATTTACTCATGATGCTTCTATCCCATAACTACCCCATGCACATATGGCATACACATACACTTAGAGTCCATACGTAGGTGTACTCGTCACTTGCACATAACACGTTGACTTTGAAAGTCTTGTATACTTAGGCCTTATAGGCTCTCTTGATATCACATTAAAATCACATTATACCCTTTTAAGGTCATTACAATATTATTACCTTAATATCATTTCACTTTAACAATCATCTTAATACACTTTACACTCCCATACATGTCAACTTAACCATTAACCTTTCAAGTGTCATGCGTAACTCTTATGATCCTTTTTATTCAATAATCACTTCATCAACTCAAAACCATGTATTTACTATCAAGTGATCATAACATCTAGTTCCATATTTCCCAATCATATTTGTATTCTAATCATAGTATAAGGTTAAGATACCTTAAGTATACCTTGAGTATACCATAATGCATTTAAGCTTATCTAGGATCATACCTTCAATTTACATGCAATTTTATCATTTATTATACATACATACATGTCAATAATAATCAAAACACATCACATAAAAATTATAAACATTGGGACAAAATGATTCATGTAGGCCGAATGCATTACCAAGGTAAAACTAAATTCTTCTTCTTTTCACACTTTTTGTCTATTTTAGAAATATGTAAAAACATGGTTTGAATCAAGATTTTTCATGTAAACACAACAAAAATCATTTTAGAATTTAAATCCATATGAATCAGCCACACTTGGTGTTGTTTATACATAAAAATTCAACTTTTGAATTATAGAGCACAAAATTATGAGTTTTCATATTTTCGGTATTTTTTGGTCATTTTAGAAATATGTAAATAGGTTGTTTAAACTATTATTTTTCATTCAATCATAGCAAATATTAGTTTAGAACACATCCATACATGATTTGGCAGCCATAGATAGGATTTATACAAAAAAATTCTAAGTTTAAAGGCTTAGGTGAAAAATCATGAGTTTTTGCGCTTTCCACTCTTTTCGTTCATTTTAGCGATAAATAGACACATGATTCAAATCATTATTTTTCATCTAAACAAAACAAATATCATATTAGAGCACTTCCTCACACAAATCAGCAGTCATATGTCCATTCAATAATAGAATTTTCCAACTTCTAAGTTTTAACACAAAAATCTTAAACTCTTTTGTTTTTTGAAACTTTTCGGTCATTACAGAAATATGCAGAAATATTATTTAATCCAATATTTTCCATCCACACAAATTAAAAATAAGTTTAGAAAACAACAATACACAAATTTCACACCACCCCCCCCCCCCCCCCCGCCCCCCTGTCGTGATGTTTATGCATAAAAATTGTGATTTTAAGTTATAGAATTCACCTTTGGAGAAATCTCGCAGAAAGAATCGTGTTTTCGGTAGAAAATAGATTTTCTCTCCCAAAAACTCACCCAAACAGAATTAAATCTGTAAAATTAGTAATCAACTAGTTCAAAATAATTTTCCTATAATTTATTTCATAAAAATCAGTTTAGAAATCGAAAGAGAAGAAAAACTTACAGTTACGATCAAGAAATCGCAGAATGGAAAGGTGTTTTCTTAATTTTGCTGTAGAGAAATTTTTTGAGAGGATTTTTCTACCAAGATATAGAAAAAATATGGGGATGGCTGCTAGAACTCTCTTCTGGCCGAAATTTAGATTATATATTAGGGTTTGGGTGAAATTTCCACTAATACCCTTAATGAACTAGGTAAGGAGGATTTTTGTATAGTGGGCTTTTGGGTATTTGGGCTTTTATTTAAATTTTTGGGCTGAATAGAATTAAAATAAAAAAAATATTTTTCTTATTATTTTTGTAATATTTCCCCCAAAAATATTTATTTTTAAATATTTTAAAAATACTCATAAAATTATTTTATGCTTAAAAATTGTCTTGTCCATGAAAATTCATTTTATTTACAATAAATTCTTTTATGCAAATGCACTTCATGTAAATCATTTATTTCACAATAGCAACTCATATTATGCATATTAAAATTAATTTAATATGCCATATACTCATCAATCATTTAGCTCACTAATTTTCACAAAAGCACACACTTAACCTTAATAGTTCTAAATCAAGCAATTTTATAACGAAAATTCCTAGGGGGGTGTGGGTTGTTACATTCTCCACCCCTTAAAAGAAATTCATCCTCGAATTTAAATCCTTGCCAAGTTTCTCTTGAAAAGCTAAGGATGCTTTTGTCGCATCTCTTCCTCTACTTCCTAAGTGCACTCATCTATCTCATGATTTCACCACTGAATGTTAGTCATGGGTATCTCCTTATTTCTTAGCTTCTTTACTTGTTGATCCACTATAGCTATTAGTGACTCCTCATAGGATAGTTGTTCATCTAACATAATGTCTAGAGGTAAAAAAACGTGAGATGGATCTGACACATATTTTCTTAGCATTGAGATATGGAACACTGGGTGCACATGCGCCAAAGTTGGAGGTAGGGCAAGTCTATAAGACACCTCTCCAACCTTATCAAAAATTTTAAAAGGACTAATGAAATGAGGTGATAATTTCCCTTTCTTGCCAAATCTCATAACTCTTTTCATTAGAGAGACCTTTAAGGACATGTGATCTCCCATGGTAAATTGGATTTCCCTTCGCTTAGGGTCTGCATAACTCTTTTGCCGACTAAACGCCGTCTTTAGCCGTTCTTGAATTAATGGTACTTTCTCGGTAGTCTCCTTAAGCAATTTGGGCATATCTACATGCTTGTCTCCAGGTTCAACCTAATAAATCAGAGAACAACATCTTCTCCCATACAATGCTTCATATGGCGCCATACGATGGACTAATGATAGCTATTATTGTAAGCGAATTCAATCAAGGGTAAATACTTATCCCAACTACTGCCAAAGTCCAAGACACACATCCTTAGCATATCCTCAAGTGTCTAAATTGTTCTTTTAGACTGGCCATCCGTTTGAGGGTGAAACATCGTACTAAAATCTAGTTGTGTTCCTAACGCTTCTTGCAACTTCTGCCAAAACCTTGAGGTGAATTGAGTTCCTCGATTTGAGATGATAGAAATTGACACTCCATGTAGTTTCATGATCTCATCTACATATAATTGTGAATACTGAGCTGCAGAATATGTAGTCTTAACTCCTAGAAAATGAGCAGACTTTGTCAATCTATCCACTATGACCCATATAGAGTCATGTCCTTTAGAGGTTCTAGGCAAGCCAACAATGAAGTCCATAGTGATGCATTCCCGCTTCCATTCAGGTAGTTGAATTTCTTGTAGGAATCCTAAGGGTCGCGGATGTTCATACTTGACTTGTTGGCAAGTTAGGCAGGATGCTACAAACTTAGCCACATCTTTCTTCAATCCAGGCCACCAATAGTTAGCTTTCACATCATGGCACATCTTGGTAGTTCCAGGATGAGCACAGTAAGGTGTCTGATGTGCCTCCTTCAATATCCTTTCTTTTAATCCATCCACATCAGGCATGCATACTCTATTCTTGCACTTTAAAATTCCATTGACCACTTCAAACTCATAATTCTTTCCTTCTCTCGTCTCATCCTTCAACTTCATCATGTGTGGGTCCCTATCTTGTGAATCCCTTATTTCTTCCATTAACTTAGGCCTTACTTGAAAATGAGCCAATAAAATTCTTGATCCTCCAATCTCCAGTTTTAATCCTTGATTAAACAATTCCTTTAGTTCCTTCATGATGGGCCTCTTTCTCATATCCACTTGAGCTAGGCTTCCCATCAACTTTCGACTCAAGGCATTTGCCACTACATTCGCCTTCCCGGGATAATAGAGAATCTGATAGTCATAATCCTTCAATAATTTAATCCATCTCATTTGTTTCAAGTTGAGGTCTCTTTGGGTCAAGATGTACTAAAGACTCTTATGATCCGTGTAGATCTCACACTTCATCCCATACATGTAATGTCTCCAGATCTTTAGAGCGAACACTACTGTGGCTAATTCCAAATTGTGAGTAGGGTAATTCACTTCATGTCTCTTTAGTTGTCATGATGCATAGGCGATGACTTTACCATTTTGCATCAAAACTCACCCAAGTCCTACTCTCGAAGCATTGTAATAGATAGTGAACCCTTCTTCTCTTTCTAGTAATGTCAAAACTAGAGCCAGTACCAAACACTCCTTGAGCTTCTGAAAACTCTTTTCACAGGACTCTTCCCAATTGAACTTAACTTGCTTTCTCATCATATTGGTCAATGGAGCTACTATCTTAGAAAAGTTCTATACGAATCTACGATAATATCCCGCTATGCCCAAGAAACTTCGTACTTCTAAAACTGTTGTGGGCCTTGGTTAATTTGCTACTGCTTCAACTTTCTTAGGATCAACTTGAATCTCTTCCTTACTTACTACATGCCTAAGAAAGTTGACAGATTCCATCCAAAATTCACACTTAGATAACTTAATGTAGAGTTGGTGATCACGTAACGTTTGAAGCACGATCCTCATATGTTCTTTATGTTCTTCTTTATTCTTAGAGTAAATAAGGATGTTGTCAATGAATACGATCATGAATTTGTCAAGGAATGGCTTGAATACTTGATTCATCAAGTCCATGAAAGCAGCAGGAGCATTCATCAAATCGAATGGCAAAATGTGAACTCGTAGTGTCCATATCTAGTATGAAAGGCAGTCTTGCAGATATCTTCTCCTTAGATCTTTAGTTGATGATAGCTAGACCTTAAGTCAATCTTGGAGAAGTGACCAGCTCCTTGCAATTGATCAAAAAGATCATTAATCCTCGGCAATGGGTATTTATTCTTCATAGTGACTTTGTTAAGTTGGCGATAGTCAATGCACATTCGGAACGAGCCATCTTTCTTCTTCACGAATAACACTGGAGTGCCCCATGGTGAACTACTTAGTCAAATGAAGCCCTTATTAAGTAGATCATACAATTGTGTCTTTAACTCCTTCAGCTCCATTAGTGCCATACGATATGGTGGTACCAAGTAGCAATTCAATGTTAAACTCGATCTCGCGATCAGGGAGTAATCCATGTAAATCTTCTGGAAAAACATCCATGAACTCATCCACCACTGGAATGCTCAAGTCTCAAATGGCAGCTTCCTTGTCAGTGTCAATTACATGGGCTAGGTATGCGTGGCATCCTTTCCTTCACATCCGTCTCGCTCCTAAGGCAGATATCAAATTCAAAGGATTCTCATTCCTATCTCCTTGGTACACAAACTCCTTCCCATCTCTAGTTTGAAACTCGATAAGCTTCTTTCTATAGTTGATATGAGCTCCATGCTCATACAACTAGTCCATCCCTAATATCACATCAAATTCTAGTACATCCAATTCTAGCAATACAACCGGAAGTGTTTATCCATTAATGTCTACATCATAGCCCTTATACTCATACTTTACTTCCATCACTTCCCCTGAAGGAGTTGATATTATTAATGGTTCACTCATCAATTCCTTATCTATACCCAGATACATAGCAAAACAAGGTGACACAAAAAGAATGGGTAGCACCAAAATCAATTAAACATTTTGCACTAGAACTTTGGATAGGGGTGATACCTGTGATGGCTGTGTGTGAATCATGAGCCTCTTGCTGATTTAACGTGAAGACTCGACCCTTGCCCTTATTTTCTGTCATCGGTGCATTCCCAACCGCTGGTCCTTTGTCTTTGACTCCTTGTCCTTGCGTTTGGAATGGCTTAGATTATGGTCGTACTGTGGTCCTATTCCCTTGACTCCTTATCTGAGGGTAATCCTTTATGAAGTGCACTATTTGCCCATACTTAACGCAAGCACCAGTATCTCTCCGGCAAATTCCAGGATGTTTCTTTCCACATTTGCCATAAGTGGGAATTTCTTGCTTAGTTTGATTATTTCGTGGTCCAGATGATGAAAATTCCTTCTTTGGTTCTCCTCCATTTCGATGCTGTCCCTTATGACTTTTGTTCTTATGCCTTCCTTTCTAGTCTCGTTTAGCTCGTTCGGCTCTTTCTGCCTTGTATCTTTTCTCCATGATCTTGGCCTTATCTATGAGCTTGGCTAAGGTTGGAAACTCTGTTGCTGCCAACGATTTGAACAGAGGTGTGATCAGTCCTCTAAGGAAATAATTGATGTGACTTGCTTCAGTAGGAACGATGTTGACAATGAATCAACTAAGTCGATTAAACTCCTTAGCATAATCTGACACGGACATTCCTGGCCTTTGCTTCAGTTGCTCGAACTGCAATGCTCTATCTTGCCTTTCTCCTTCTGGCAAGAATTGATCCATTACTTCTTGCTTAAACTCTGCCCACGTAGGTGGGTCTGCCTCGTAAAGTCATTCTTCAATATTCCTCTCATACTAATACTAAGCTTCTTTCTTGAGTTGGAGTCCTACCAACTAGATTACTCGAGCATGATAAATGAGGGACTAGCTTATCCATCTCATCCAAAAATTCATGAGGGTCATCTTCTTCCTCACCACAAAAGGTAGGCGGTTGCAGCTTCTTAAACTCTGTTACGATCATCCCTTTGTCAGGTAGCCGTTTCCTCTCTTTTTGAGCAGATGTCACTATTGTAGGTGGCATAACTCCATTCCTTTCTTGAGTTAGCGGTGCTTCCCACATTTGAGCTCGTAGCTCATCCAGTTCCTTACACAAGTCTCTCATTTCTTCGTGCATGGTGTGCACTTCTTGCGAAGATGCTTGCTCACTAGAGCCTATAGTCGGTGCCCTTGAGTTAGATCTTTCTCTTGACCGCATAGGTGCAGAGGCAGCATTCGATGCAGTGTCTGATATAACATCATCATTAGCCCTAATGGATTGGGCAACTGTGCGAACCTTCTTTTTGGGAGGCATTCTATCTATCATAATAAGGGAATTTAGTACTAATCCCCTATCCCAACCCATTTAATCCCTCCTTATACTAGCACACATTATCATGCATTTACCATATCACATCACTAAGCACATGTCATGTATGAGTCGCATATCACATAGTTTTGTGCATATCACATTTCATAATTAAGTAGCATATATCTCATAAGATCACACCATATCATAATAATGAAAGAACTCATCTCACACTAGGTAACTAGGCAATCAAGGAAAATCATTCATATCATATAAAGTGCTATGCTGTTACATCGATCATCATATCCACTCAGCCTAGTTCTCATGTCCACCTCCAGAGCAATCAAGAGCGACATGGCCACTGTTGCCTCATTAGTAGCAAAGAAGATCTCTATCTTCATGGCAATTAGTTGAAGATATAGACCTCACTGGTGAGTAATCTCCTCTATGCTCAATAATCCCTGACTTGAGTTGCTTTATATCCTCTCTTAGTGCATGAATCATGACCTTAAGACATTAGTTTTCCTCCTTCAAGTATGAATAGTTATCCTCCAATTTTTGAATAAACCCAATCAGGACCTAAGTGCTCCTCAGGGTCCTCCTCATCGTCAGGGGTCTCCTCTTTCATGGGGCAAATCACAGTTATGACTTTCTCAAACATCTCCGGCCAAGTCCTCTTATAGGTCACATAGGGTGCTCTAGGTTGTAGTCCTCGAGCAAGTGTAATCTACTTGGTCATCTATCAGAAGAATCGTAAGGCAAGCAAACAATAATAAGGATTACTAAAATCTACTAGGATTTCATGGAACTATACTAGCGATAGACTACAAGTGGCATGATAAGAAAATTCCTATGCTCTAGGATTATACTTAAGCGACTCATATAAAACAAGCCTAAACTAGACTTTTAAAAACTATGGCTCTGATACCACCTTTGTTACATCCCAACCTTAGAGATATGACAATCCTAGAAGATGGGGGGACATAAGATCACTCATGCCGTAGAACCCACTTACATATAAACAAATCATGCCTAGGATCTCACCAAAACTCTTACAATAACTTGTTTAAAACATTTAGATGAATACCTTAAATTGCGGAAGTCTAAAATAAATCATTACATATAAAATCCATGAGGAAAATAATATATATCAATAAGTATCAATCAACATTCCCAAAGCATCTAATGACAAGACTTCATAAAATAGTATTATTGATAACTTGGACAAGCAATTCCCCAAGAGAAGTAGAATGCTTGAGCCATCACCTTGCCTCCTCACATTTGCTCACCTGGAACCACATAAGGAAAAAGGGGGTGAGATAGATGATCTTAATGAGTAAACAATAAGGCACATACATATCACATATTCCTTTGGAAAGGAAACATATAACTTATACACATAGTTCATGATTTATAATTCATGAATTAGGTTGCAATTTAGCAAGGGTTCAATTTGGCAAATTTGCAGAAATCACACTTACCTATAAAAAGTGAAGGCTGTTGCTCTATCACTCGAACACTTAAAGGAGAGGTGGCCTTATACCAAATTCCAACTCCTATCACTTAAAAGGCGTGAAGCTAATCACACTCCATGGCTAGAACTGCCCTTTTCTAGCTAAGGTGGATACACTATCCCTATCCATCGGGTTAAGACCATATGCATAGGTTCCAATGATTACTTGCATTGGCATGAGGATTCTGCATAAAGGGTTAAAGGTACCATAGCTAGAGCAAATGGTAATCACAATTAGCAATATCATATAAGGCAACAATAACATGTATTTCGATAATAATAGTGGTTTAGCTTTCGAACAAAAGATATAATGATAATGTAGTTCCAGAAAGAATATAAGTTAGGGTGTTAATCACAAGAAACTCTCTTTGGATAAACAAACTAGTTTTAGACCAAATGTTCCTTGCAACCCAAGCTTGGCAAAGAAATCATATAGTAATATTTAGAATAGAAAGAACTTGGGTTTCAATGATCACAAGGGCTCACATAACAATATATCACATTCTTATAACACAACATAATGTTGTTCACACTTATAACATGAACATGGCGTTTACTCACCTTGGGGTTTCTTTGCTCCTAGTTTACGTAGTCCCTTTGCACTTCTAAAGCTCCTTAAACTCTAACACAATATTTGATTTAATACTTAGTATTTATTTATGCATGATGCTCTTATCCCATAACTACCCTATGCATATATAGCATACACATACACTTAGAGTCCACACATAGGTGTACTCGTCACTTGCACATAACACGTTGACTTTGAAAGTCTTGCATACTTAGGCCTTATAGGCTCTCTTGATATCATATTACAATCACATTAATACCTTTTTAAGGTCATTACAATATTATTACCTCAATATCATTTCACTTTAACAATCATCTTAATACACTTTACACTCCCATACATGTCAACTTAACCATTAACCTTTCAAGTGTAATGCTTAACTCTTATGATCCTTTTTATTCAATTGCCACTTCATCAACTCAAAACCATGTATTTATTATCAAGTGATCATAACATCTAGTTCCATATTTTCCAATCATATTTGTATTCTAATCACAATATAAGGTTAAGATACCTTAAGTATACCTTAAGTATACCATAATGCATTTAAGCTTATCTAGGATCATACCTTTAATTTACATGCAATTTTATCATTTATTATAGATACATACATGTCAATAATAATCAAAACACATCACATAAAAATTATAAATATTGGGACAAAAAGATTCATGTAGACCGAATGCATTACCAAGGCAAAACTAAATTCTTCTTCTTTTCACACTTTCCGTCTATTTCAGAAATATGTAAAAACACGGTTATAACCAAGATTTTTCATGTAAACACAAAAAAAATAATTTTAGAATTTAAATCCATATGAATCGGCCACACTTGGTGTTGTGTATACATAAAAATTCAAATTTTGAATTATAGAGCATAAAACCATGAGTTTTCTTATTTTGGGTATTTTCTGGTCATTTCAGAAATATATAAACAGGTTGTTTAAACTATTATTTTTCATTCAATCGTAGCAAATATCAGTTTAGAACACATCCATACATGATTCAGCAGCCATGGATAGGATTTATACAAAAAATTCCAACTTTAAAGGCTTAGGTGAAAAATCATGAGTTTTCGCACTTTCTGCGCTTTTCGTTCATTTCAGCGATAAACAGACACATGATTCGAATCATTATTTTTCATCTAAACAAAACAAATATCATA
Source organism: Reutealis trisperma (assembly GCA_947687605.1). Lineage (NCBI taxonomy): Eukaryota > Viridiplantae > Streptophyta > Magnoliopsida > Malpighiales > Euphorbiaceae > Reutealis > Reutealis trisperma. The sequence goes on from CANTUT010000284.1 coordinate 89,067, forward strand.
TTAGAGCACTTCCTCACACAAATTGGTAGCCATATGTCCATTCAATAATAGAATTTTCCAACTTCCAAGTTCTAACACAAAAACCTAGAACTCCTTTGTTTTTCGAAACTTTCCGATCATCACAAAAATATGCAGAAATATTATTTAATCTAATATTTTCCATCAACACAAATCAAAAATCAGTTTAGAAAATAACAATACACAAATTGGCCCCCCCCCCCCTCCCCCCCTGTGATGTTTATGCATAAAAATTGTAATTTTAAGTTATAGAATTCACCTTTGGAGAAATCTCGTGAAAAGAATAATGTTTTCAGTAGAAAATAGATTTTCTCTCCCAAAAACTCACCCAAACAGAATTAAATCTATAAAAATCAGTAATCAACCAGTTCAAAATAATTTTTCCATAATTTATTTCATAGAAATCAGTTTAGAAATCGAAAGAGAAGAAAAACTTACTGTTACGGTCAAGAAATCACAGAATGGAAAGGTGTTTTCTTAATTTCGGTAGAGAGAAATATTTTGAGAGGATTTTTCTGCCAAGATACAGAAAAAATATGGGGATGGCTGCTGGAACTCTATTCTGGCCGAAATTTAGATTATATATTAGGGTTTGGGTGAAATTTCCACTAATACCCTTAATGAACTAGGTTAGGAGGATTTTTGTGTAGTGGGCTTTTGGGTATTTGGGCTTTTATTTAAATTTTGGGGCTGAATAGAGTTAAAATAAAAAGAATATTTTTCTTATTATTTCTATAACATTTCCCCCAAAAATATTTATTTTAAAATATTTTAAAAATACTCATAAAATTATTTTATGCTTAAAAATTGTCTTGTGCATGAAAATTCATTTTATTTACAATAAATTCTTTTATGCAAATGCACTTCATGTAAATCATTTATTTCACAATAGCAACTCATATTATGCATATTAAAATTAATTTAATATGCCACATACTCATCAATCACTTAGCTCACTAATTTTCACAAAAGCACACACTTAACCTTAATAGTTCTAAATCAAGCAATTTTATCACGAAAATTCCTAGGGTGGGTGTGGGTTGTTACACTTGTGCAAGTCTTTCATTTCCTTTCACATGGCATCCACTTCTTGCAAAGATGCTTGTTCACTAGAGCCCATAGTCGGTGCCCTTGAGTTAGATCTTTCTCTTAACCGTACAGGTGCAGAGGTAGCATTCAATGTAGTGTCCGATATAACATCATCATTAGCCCTAAGGGATTGGGCAGTTGTGCGGACCTTCTTCTTAGGAGGCATTCTGTCTATCACGATAAGGGAATTTAGTACAAATTCCCTAACCTAACCCCTTTAATCCCATCACTATACTAGCATAAATCATCATGCATTTATCATGTTACATTCCTAAGCACATGTCATATATGTATCACATGTCACATAGTTTTGCACATATCATACATCATAATCAAGTAGCATATATCTCATATTATGAAAATAACCACCTATCATGGTAAGGTAATCATATTATAATAATAAAGAAATCATCTCATGCTAGGTAGCCAGGCAATCAATGAAAAATCATTCGTATCATATAAAGTACTATGCCGTTATGTCGGTCATCACCATCTACTCGACCTAGCTTTCGTGTCCACCTCCAGAGCAATCGAGAGCGACACGGCCACTACTGCCACATTAGTAGCAAAGAAGATCTCTATCTTGAAGGCAATTAGTTGAAGATGCAGACCTTACTGGCAAGTAGTCTCCTCCATGCTCAATAATCCCTGACTTAAGTAGCTCCACATCCTCCCTTAGGGCATGAATCATAAGCTTAAGATGTTGGTTTTCCTCCTTCAAGTATGAGTAGTTATCCTCTAATTTTTGGAACTTCTTATAAACCCAATTAGGATCTAAGCGCTCCTCAGGGTCCTCCTTTTTATTAGGGGTCTTCTCCTTCATAGGGCGAATCACAGATATGACTTTCTTAAACATCTCTGGCCAAGTCCTCTTATAGGTCACACAGGGTGCTATGGGTTGCAGTCCTCAAGAAGGTGTAATTTTCTCGATCATCTGTCAGAAGAATTATAAACAAGCAAACAATAACAAGGATTTACTAAAATCTACTAGGATTCCTTGGAACTATGCTAGCGATAGACTGCAAGTGACATGACTGGAAAATTCCTATGCTCCAGGATTATTCTTATGCAACTCATATAAAATAAGCCTAAACTAGACTTTTAAAACTACAGCTCTGATGCCACCTTTGTTATATCCCAACCTTAGAGATATGATGGTCCTAGAACATGGGGAGACATAAGGTCACCCACGCCCGTAGAACCCACTTACTCATAAACAAATCATGTCTAGGATCATACCAAACCTCTTACAATAACTCATTTAAGACATTTAGATAAATACCTTTAATTGCAAAAATCTATAATTAAACATTACATATAAAATCCACAAGGAAAATAATATATCTCAATAGAGTATCAATCAACATTCCCGGAGCATCTAATGACAAGACTTCATAAAATAGTATTATTAATAACTTGGACAAGGAATCCCTCAAGCGAATTAGAATGCTTGAGCCATCACCTTGCCTCCTCACATTTGCTCACTTGGAACCACACAAGGAAAAAGGAGTGAGATAGATGATCTCAATGAGTAAATGATAAAGCACATACATTATCACATATTCCTTTGAAAAGGAAACACATAGCTTATACACATGGCTCATGATTTATAATTCATGAATCAAGTTACAATTTAGCACGGGTTCAATTTGGCAAGTTTGCAAAAATCACACTTATAACTTATAATGAGTGAAGGCTATTGCTCTATCACTCAAACTTATTAAGGAGAGGTGGCCTTATACCAAATTCCAACTCCTATCACTTATAAGGCATGAAGCTTATCGGGCTCCACGGTTAGAACTGCCCTTTTTTAGCTGAGGTGGATACAGTACCCCTATCAATCAAGTTAAGACCATGTACATAGGTTTCGATGATTACCTGCATGACACGAGGATTCTGCATAAAGGGTTAAAGGTACCATAGCTAGAGCTAATGGTATTCACATATAACAATATCACATAAGGCAACAATAACATGTATCCCAATAAAAATAGTGGTTTAACTTAAGAACAAAAGACAATGATAGTGTAGTTCTAGAAAGAATATAAGTTAGCATAATAATCACAAGAAATTCTCATTAGATAACAAAATAGTTTTGGACCGATTGTCCTTTGGCAACCCAAGCTTGTTAAAGAAATCATATAATAATATATTATAATAGAAAGAACTTGGGTTTCAAAGATCGCAAAGGCTTATGTAATAATATATCACATTCTTATAACACAACATAATGTTGTTCACACTTATAACATGAATATGATGTTTACTCACACTTATAGAATGAATACGATGTTTACTCACACTTGTAACATGAATACAGTGTTTACTCACCTTGGGGTTTTTTTGCTCCTAGTATACGTAGTCCCTTTGCACTTCTAAAGCTCCTCAAACTCTAACATAATATTAAGTTTAATACTTAGTATTTATTTACTCATGATGCTCCTATCACATAACTATCCCATACACATATAGCATATACATACACTTAGAGTCCACATATAGGTGTACACATCACTTGCACATAACCTGTTGACTTTAAAAGTCTTGCATACTTAGGCCTTATAGGCTCATATGAAAACACATTGCAATCATGTCAATACCTTTCTAAGGTCATCACAATATTATTACCTCAATATCAATTCACTTTAACAATCATCTTAATACACTTTACACTTCCATACATGTCAGCTTAACAATTAACCTTTCAAGTGTCATGCCTAACTCTTATGATCCTTTTTATTCAATTGTCACTTCATCAATTCAAAACCATGTATTTATTATCAACTCATCATTACATGAAAGGGTTAGGGTGGTTTAAAGGGAAGCCATCGCATTAGAGATGCGATATACCTAACCACATGTGAGACAAGGAGCCTCGCGTGGGTCCAATGGTATATGCATACTCGTTACACCTCTAAAAGGATTAGAGGATACATCATAGGCTAGATGATTTCACTATTGGCAAGCAGACCTAAGGAAGGTTGCCCACTCGATGTTACTTTTTATCCTTTGTTTTCCTAGGAAGCTAGGGTTTTTGGATAAGGAGTTCGATGTAGTGATGTATGAAAGAGTTATTTTGCATTTAAAGCCAAACTCGGTATTTTACCAAAAGCAATCCACTTTATCTTTTATTTGAAAAAGATTTTAAGTCCCTAATGGAGTCGCCAACTGTGAGGCCTTGCCCAAGCACCGGTCTAATCCGTCGAGGAATCAAAATGATCTTCAGGAGAAACTCCACGATTGGAAATCACTGTGAGTTCAAAAAATTGATTTTTGTATTTTGAAAGTTGAAAAATGAGTCGCCACTTCAATTTACTTACTTTAATTGGGAAAATTAAAGAAAACCCAAATTGATTGACTCCAAAAATGATTTGATTGTCCCAATGGAAAATGCACCAATCTGCGAGTGACCAAGGAGGGCTCGAGGATCAGGTTTTGGTAATTATACAATTGAGAAAAATTGTATTTTTCTTTAGTTCAGCTAAAATTGCAAAATAACTCTTAAAAAGGAATTTTCGTGTATGCATGAACAAGAATATAATGATGAATGAAACAGATATTTATGATGAGATGGAATGATAATTGTAAATAAATAGGCAAGATAAATCCTACTTAATTATTACAACATCAAAACAATTGAAATAAAGAGGATCTTTCCTCTAACCCTTATGGGTACTAGGAAAAGCACACATTCCCCAACTAAATTAATATAAGATCATAAATAAAAGATTAATATAAATAAATCAAAATAAAAAAGAAAAAAAATATTGATAAAAAGATTTTGGAGTTGATGCCCTTCAGAATTGCAGCATGCGTATCCTATCGAATAGGAATCAAACCCCACGTAGATCTTCCTTCTAGCGAAGGAGGAGTTCTGAAAAAAGTGTTGGTTTGTTTATTAATTTAATTCTGATTCTTAAATTAATAAATTTCAGATTTTTTTTTTGTTTTAGACCTCAATATAATTCTAGATCTGAGTTTAGAATTTTGAGAATGGAAAAGGGGACTATACCTTTGCTTTCCTTGATTTTCGAACGAATGGAATGAGCCTTGCTTTAAATCTCAACTCCACTTGAATTCAAAAGACTTGGAATCTGAATCTAAAAGCAATAAGTATATCAATATTAGAGAGAATTTTTGCCTTAGAATCTATGTGAAATGAATCTGAATAAGGCCCTATTTATAGAGCTGCTGAGGGGGGCACCGGTGGTACGGACGGCGGCATCAGCATGTCGCTGGCAGCACGGGCGGCACTAACGACATACCGGGTGTCCAGTTGCACGTTGAGCATGCTGTCTTACCACCGGCATGAATTTTGTGCCGCCAAGATGGCACGGCAGGCATGCCACCCAGAGTGGCGATGCGCCTCTTGCGCGCTAGCTAGCTGGTTCAACCTGTTTTCTGCTTTTTCGTCCATTTCAGGTCTATTTCAGTTTTGATTTGAGCTCAGTTTGATCTTATGGGTTCGTGACTGAAAAGCAGCCAACTGGAGGTGAAAGATTCATAAAATTTATTTTTCAACGGGGCATTGCCCCGCACCCTACAAGGGGCGCTGCCCCTTTGACCCATGCCCGCTAATTGGCTAACAGGACTGCCGTATGCATAGCGCACTATACTTAGTGGGTGTCAAGTTGTAGCCAGATCATAAGGTGCAAATTTGAGGGTTCACAGTTAGCTACCCCTTACCATCCTCAAATAAGTGACCAATTGAAAAATACAAATAGGGAGTTGAAGAAAATTCTTGAAAGAACTATAGAGCATTCTAGAAAAGATTGGTCTGAAAAGTTAGATGATGCTCTATGGGCTTATAGAACTGCATTTAAAACTCCTTTAGGAACTATACCTTATTGATTTGAACATAAAGCATATTAGGCTAATAAATAGATTGACCTTGATCTAGCACTTACAGGCTAAAAGAGAAATTTGCAGGTTAATGAGCTAGATGAATGGAGATTGATGGCTTATGACAATGCTCGGATATACAAGAAGAGAACTAAGCAATGGCATGATACTCGCATCAAGCAAAATCGGGAGTTTCATGTTGGAGATCTGGTTATGTTATCCAACTCTTAGCTTAGATTGTAACAACCCACATCTACCCTAAGAGTTTTAGTGATAAATTATTTGAATTTAGGGTTATTGTGACAAATTATGTGACTATATGAAAATTTATGTGTGATATAATTTATGAGTTTGGGGCATGTTAAATTAAATTTAATATGCCTAATATGAATTACTATTGTGAAATAAATTATTTGAATAAAATGCATTAGCATGAAATAATTTATTTTTCGTAAAATGAATTTTCATGCAAAAAGACCATTTTTAAGCATAAAAATAATTTTATGAGTATTTTAAAATAACTTTTAAATAAATGTTTTGGGGTGAATTTTATAGAAAATAATAAGAAAAATATTTTATTTTTAATTACCTATAATCAGCCCAAAATTAATTAAAAAGCCTAAATACCCAAAAGCCCACTACACAAAAACATTCCTAACCTACCTCATTAGGGTTAATCTTGGAAATTTCACCTAAAACCCTAATATTTAACCTAAATTTCAGCCAGCCCCTCATTTTAGTAGCCACCATTCTATTATTTCATTATTTTGGCAGAAAAATTCTTTCAAGATATTTCTCTCTACCGAAATTCATAAAAATCCTTTCAAACTTATGATTTCGCGACTGTTTCATAAGTTTTTCTTTTCCTTTCAATTTGCTATTTGATTTTTATGAAACTAATCTTGGAAAAATTATTATGAACTAAATATTTATAGATAAAATTTGGTCTAGGTAATTTTCTTGGGAGAAAAATCAATTTTTCTATCGAAAGCATCAACCTCTCTATGTGATTTCTCTAAAGGTGAATCCTGTAACTCAAAATTGAAAATTTTATGCATAAACCATACCAAGGGGGAAATTTCTATATCATTGCATTCTAAACTGATTTTTTATGTGTTTAGATGAAAAATATTGAATTAAATCATATTTTTGCATATTATTATAATGACCGAAAAGTTTCAGAAAACAAAAGAATTCAAGGTTTTTGTGCTAAAACTTAAAAGGTAGAAAATTCTATGATTTCTTCTATATATGGCTACTGATTTATGTATAGATGGATTATAAACTAATATTTGTTTCATTTGGATGAGAAATAACAATTTAAATCATGTGTTTGCATATCGTTGTAATAAACGAAAAGCGCAGAAAGCATGAAAACTCATTATTTTCACCCTAAACTTTGAAACTTGGAATTTTCACGCATAATTATGATCAATGGCTGCTAATTCATACATGAGGATGTTCTAAACTGATAATTTATATTATTGAATGAAAAATAATGGTTTAAACCACCTGTTTACATATTACTGTAATGACTAGAAAATACCAAAAATAATAAAACTCATGGTTTTGCATCCTAAGACCCAAAATTTGAATTCTCATGTATGACACATACCTATTAATGCCAATTCATGTAAATTAATGTTATAAAATGATTTTTGTTGTGTGTACATAAAAAAATCTTGATTCAAACCATGTTTTTACATTACTGTAATAGACAAAAAGTGCGAAAAGTGAGAAAAATTCAATTTTCACTTTAATGGACCATTCGGCCTACCAAGGGATTTTTATCCCAATGTTTATAATTTTTATGTTATGTATTTTAATGATTTTTGACATGTATGAATGTATGATAAATGGTTAAATTGCATGTTGGTTGAAGGAATGACTATAGACTAGCCTAGAGGCACTTTGGTATACTTAAGATATACCTAAGATATATTAACCTTATGTTGTGATTAGAATATTAATGTGATTAGAAAATATGGAAATAGATTTTATGATGACTTGATAATGAATTAAGGATCTTGAATTAATAAAGAGATTGATTGAATGAATGAGTCATAATAGTTAAGCATAATACTTGGAAGGTTATTGTTACATGATTATGATACATGCTATATGCTATGTGACATATGCTATGTGATAAGTGATATGTGTCTTGTGATATGATATGATGGATACTTATAAAAATGCATGATAAGTATGATATTGTGATAGTGGGGTTAAGTGGATTAGAAAGAGAAGTTGATTAAGTTTTGATCCCATTTAGATCAATGATTGATGGGTATAATGTTATGAGGTATAAAATACTTGCATGTTACAATGGTATGATGTTTGAATTTTGTGGAGTTATTGAATGATAATTGTGATTGGTGCCATAAAAAGAGAAATGATATTTACCAATGACCAGTAGAAGAATGAAACAAATTAGTTACATTATATATAAATAAATTGGTATTATGAGGTAGGTGAAGTATATGTTTAAGGATTGTGAAGTAGACATTGATGGATGGAAACTTCTTGTGGAGTTGTTAGAACTTGGTGTCCTAGAATTCGATATGATCTTAGGAATTGATTAGCTATATGAGTATAAAGCTTGTTCTGACTATAGAGAAAAGTAAGTAGAATTTCAAACTAAGGATGGGAGAAATTTGTGTATCAAAGAGACACCTATGATTAAGGTCCACTAGCAAATTCATAGAATGAATGAGTATACTTAGGAAGTCGAGGAAGGGATGTGGCTGAAGAATCCCTAGTTTTCAAGAACCTGTGCGTAAGTATTTAAATTTGAGTACAAATTTCCTTTAAGAGGGGGAGAAATAAAAGGATAAGTATTCTCAAACTTGTAATGATGATAAAAGGATAAGTATGATGCTAGTAGAGATTCTTTAGTTATGAGATTCCTTTAAGTATATAGGGTGTAATCAAAGTATAAGGATTTGAACTTTATAAGATGATAGATGTTAAGGCCATATGAACTATAAATTGGAGGATCCATAAGGACTTGATCTATGAGGGTATAAAATGATTTTAAGATAAAATGTCCTAGATTTGATTTGATTATGTACTTGCATATAGTGTGTCTGTTGATATGCACTGAGTTTTGCTTTACAAAATCATACATCATCAATCATATGTCATGAACCGCATCAAGAATTGCATTAAGCTTGTATGTTACATGTAAGGATGAAAATGTTTTGATTCTTACAAATGATTCTATGCAGTTTTGAAATTTTAATTAGCTTTAAACATACCTGAAAGGGATTGGAGTCCTCTGGATGAGAAATATTTTAAGGTGTTAGACACTATAATGTGCAATTGAGGTTACTAGAAAATTTGGTAGTGATCTTTAGTATGGAAAGAATTTTTATTGAGATAACCTAGAATGGCATAGATTTGGAAAGATATAAGAGTTGAATAAAGATTTCATTGAATAGCAATGGTATTAGAAGGTTTATTTTTTTAATATGGATAAGTTAGATGATTAGGAATGTGAAGTATTGCAAGATGTAAGTGGAAAACCTAAAGTGAGATGATATTTATGAGCTAAAGATATAAAAATTATGAGGCATTAGGTAATTAAGTCATGATAATGATGTATATATTATAGAGTAAGTCTGAAATGGTTAGGAGAAGTTTATTTGGAATTGTAAATTAAAAGAATTCAAGTTCATTTGGGATATGATATATATAGGAATGTTTGTTAAGTTTAAATATGTTTTAATTGATGAATGATGGAGTGTAGAAATTGTAATGTTAGCATGGTATTAAACATGAAAATATTTATTGAGGATATAATAGATTAAGTAATAATTATTAATATGGAGAGAGAATTATCGAATATCAATTGGAGTTATTAATTTGGAATTATTTGCTAGACTCTTATAGGGCTAATGTGATAAATAATGAATGGAAATAGTGAGTAACGTGTTATTATGTATGTTAACATTAGTAAAGATATAAGGAAAAGAAATGCTTGCGATTATACATGATTAAAGGTGAAATTAAAGGTTCTATTACTTTTGTTTATGGTTAATGGATATAAATTATTAAGGATTAGTTTTAAGATTTGTTTGAACAAGAGATTAACATAGGTGTAGCTTAAGCTGAAAGTTTATCAATGTGATTCTTTATGATAGATTGTGAGTATATGCCTTACGGTATTTGATAAGTTAATTGTAGTTAGATATTATGTTTGAGTGGCACAACAGAAACGTGATGGAGAAGTTAAGTAAAGTGTGTTGAGCTATTAGATTTGAAAAATCGAGGAGGAATTTCTTTTATGGGGGGAGAATGTAATAACCCACATCTACCTTAGGAGTTTTAGTGACAAATTATTTGAATTTAGTGTTATTGTGACAAATTGTATGACTATATGAAAATTTATGTGTGACATAATTTATGAGTTTGGGACATGTTAAATTAAATTTAATATACCTAATATGAATTATTATTATGAAATAAATGATTTGAATAAAATGCATTAGCATGAAATAATTTATTTTTCATAAAATGAATTTTTATGCAAAAAGATGATTTTTAAGCATAAAAATAATTTTATAAGTACTTTAAAATAATTTTTAAATAAATTTTTTGGGGGAAATTTTATAGAAAATAATAAAAAAATATTTTATTTTTGATTACCTATAATCAACTTTAAATTAATTAAAAAGCCCAAATACCCAAAAGCCCACTGCACTAAAACACTCATAACCTAGCTCATTAAGGGTAATCTTGGAAATTTCACCTAAAACCCTAATATTTAACCTGAATTTTGGCCAGCCCATCATTCCAACAGCCACCATTCTATTATTTCATTATTTTGGTTGAAAAATTCTCTCAAAATATTTCTCTCTACTAAAATTCATAAAAATCCTTTCAAACTTGCAATTTCGCGACTGTTTCGCAAGTTTTTCTTTTCCTTTCAATTTGCTATTTGAATTTTATGAAACTAATTTTGGAAAAATTATTTTTAACTGAATATTTACTGATAAAATTTGGGCTAGGTGATTTCTTGGGAGAAAAATTAATTTTTCTACTGAAAGCACCAACCTCTCTCGCGATTTCTCCAAAAGTGAATCTTGTAACTCAAAATTGAAATTTTTATGCATAAACCATACCAGGGGGGTGATTTCTATGTCATTGCATTCTAAATTAATTTTTGATGTGTTTATATGAAAAATATTGAATTAAATCATATTTCTGCATATTACTATAAGGACCAAAAAGTTTCAGAAAACAAAGAAATTCGAGGTTTTTGTGCTAGAACTTAGAAGTTGGAAAATTCTATAATTTCTTGTACATATGGCTATCAATTTGTGTATGGATGGATTCTAAACTGATATTTATTTTGTTTGGATGAGAATTAACAATTTAAATCATGTATTTGCATATCGCTGTAATAAATGAAAAGCGTGGAAAGCGCGAAAACTCAAGATTTTCACCCTAAACCATGAAACTTGGAATTTTCATGCATAATTATGATTAATGGCTGCTGATTCATACATGAAGATGTTCTAAACTGATAATTTCTATGATTGAATGAAAAATAATGGTTAAAACCACCTATTTACATATTACTGTAATGACTAGAAAATACCAAAAATAAGAAAACTCATGGTTTTGCATCCTAAAACCCAAAATTTGAATTCTCATGTATGAGACATACCTATTGCTTCCAATTCATGTAGATTAATGTTCTAAAATGATTTTTGTTTTGTTTAAATGAAAAATCTTGATTCAAATCATATTTTTACATATTACTATAATAGACAGAAAGTCTGAAAAGTGACAAAAATTTAGTTTTCCCTTTGTTGGAGCATTTGGCCTACTAAGGGATTTTTATCCCAATATCTATAATTTTTATGTGATATATTTTAATGATTTTTGACATGTATGAATGTATGATAAGCGGTTAAATTGCATGTTGGTTAAAGGAATGACTATAGACTATCCTAGAGGCACTTTGGTATACTTAAGGTATACTTAAGGTATATTAACCTTATGTTGTGATTATAATGTGAATGTGACTAGGAAATATGGAAATAGATTTTATGATGACTTGATAATGATTTGAGGATCTTGAACTGATGAAGAAATTGATTGAATGAATGGGTCATAATAGTTAAGCATGATGCTTGAAAGGTTATTGTTAAGTTAACATATATGAAAGTGTTAAGTGTACTAAGATGATTGTTAAAGTAAATTGATATTATGGTAATGATAGTGTGTTGAATTTAGAAAGGTGTTGACATGATTGTAATGGGTTTTCATTTGGGCCTATAAAGGCTAAGTGTGCAAGACTTTTAAAGTCAACATGATTTGTGCAAATAAATGAGGTGCATTTATATGTGCAACTCTTAAGTATATGTGAATGTTATACGTACATGGGATAGCTATGGGATAGGATAACATCATGATTAGATAAATACTAAGTATTAAATTAAATATTATGATAGAGCTTGAGGAGTCTTAGAAGTCCAAGGGCTACGTGAAATAGGGGCAAAGGAACTACAAGGTGAGTAAACACTGTGTTCATGCTACAAGTGTGAGTAAACATTATGTTCAAGTTACAAGAACAAGTTATCATGTAATATGAACCTTTTATATCTTGAAACCCAAGTTCTTTTCTATTTTTAATTATGAGTAAGTGATTTCTTTGTAAGCTTGGGTTGCCAAAGGTCATTTGGTCCAAATCTATTTTGATTATTCAATGACAATAAAGTACCTTTGTGATTTGTTGCCCTACCTTACTTTCTTTTTGGAACCACACTGTTATTTATCTTTTGTTCAATAAGCTAAACTACTATTGCTATTTTGATACATGTTATTGTTTTCTTAAGTGCTATTGCTATAAGTGATTACTATAAATATGAGTGAATTGAGCAACAGTCTTCACTCACTTATATATATTCGAGTGAATTGAGTAGTGTCTTCACTCACAAGTGAATTGAGCAAGTGTCTTCACTCACTTATGTAAATTTGAGTGAATTAAGTAGTGTCTCCACTCATAAGTGAATTGAGCAAAAGTCTTCACTCACTTATATAAATTTGAGTGAATTGAGCAGTATCTTCACTCACGAGTGAATTGAGCAAGTGTCTTCACTCACTTATGTAAATTCGAGTGAATTGAGCAGTGTCTTCACTCCCGAGTGCATTGAGCAAAATTCTTCACTTACTTATGTAAATTTAAGTGAATTGAGCTGTGTCTTCACTCAAGAGTGAATTGAGCAAGAGTGTTCACTCATAAGTAATAAGTGTATTTTCTATAAACCTTGTTAAATTGCAAACTTTGATTCATGAATTGTAAAACATAAACTATGTGTTATAAGCTATAAGTTTCTTTTTTAAAAGGGGATATATATTATCATATATGCCATATTGTTTACTCGTTGAGATCATCTATCTCACTGTGAGGCCTCGCCTGAGCACCGGTCCAATCCGCTAAGTGGGATCGAAATGCTCATTTGGGTTTGAACTCATGATGAAACCCTTGAGTTCTGATTGGTTCATTTTTTAAAAGTGTCACCATCTTAATTTTATTTTATTTTGGAAAAAATTACGGGAAAAACCCAATTTGACTCCAATTAATATTCCAAAAGAAAAGGATCACTATCCTCGAAACCAAAGAGGATTCGAGGACTAGGTTTTTTGATTTATTTAGAAAAATGATTAGTTTGGCAAATTTAATATAAAATGACTTAAAATAAATTTCATGAATAGTTTACATAATACATGAACAATTATATAATGTATGAATAAACAAATAAATAAACATTCATTCAAAGTGATAAAGCAAATGAAGTAAAGGAATTAACTTTACAATTTAAAACTAAAATAGGGGATACTTCCTTTAGCCCTTATGGGTTCTAGGGAAGTCACACATTCCGTAAAATTATTCTAAAGCAATTATTAAAGAAAAATACTACAAAAGAAAGACAAAATCAATATTATAATAAAGAAAACAAATTAAAAGCAAATATCACTAAGAAAAGAACTAATTCATAAGATAACATATAAGATAATTTACATTTTATTTAAATTGGATTTGATGCTTTAAACAAGCAAGCCTACGTATTCCTTTGAATGGGAATCAAAATCCCTATAGTTCACCCTTCTTACGAAGGGGTTGGTTTAGCCTGGCCATTTTATCATGTTTCAGTTCATTGATTGAAAGGTGAGTTGATTGATTACCAAATTGTTAATTAGGTCAGGTTTTAATTAACAAGCAGATATATCAATGCAACAATTCAAGTCGTTTACCTAGTTAATTAAATCAAATTATAATCAACATGTCTCCAAATAATGAAAGAAAATGATAAAACATGCAAAGCAAATAAATAATAAATGAAAAGAATAAACTAAGCAATCCTAAGAAAATGAAACAAAACAAAACAAAATAATAAAAGAAGAAAATAAATACTTTACAAGGATGAGGCTTGGGATGGAAGGCGGATGAAGTAGATGACTATATTGTAATTCCACCTTCTTGACTAGGTGGAATGACAACCTTCGAATGGCTACTCGGAAGGCATATTCGGGACCTCTTCGGACTGATTTTAAGAGAGTTACCTTGAAACGACCACCTAAATAAAAATTTAAACTAAAAAGTTCATTCTTTTTGGACAAAACTTGTAGAGATGGTTCGCTTGATGCAAAGGCTAATCAAGCAAACCAAGAAGTTAAGAGGTAAAGAAAATAGAGTGGGAGGACTCCTATAAATAAGGGAGAGGTTGGGGGAAGGTTTCATGCACTTCCGAGATGGAAAAAGTGCACAAAATGAAGAAAAAATGGAAAAAATATGGAAAACCTGACTGTTGCTGCCAGAATCCCCGTGGCAACTGCAGGCTTCTTTGCGGCAACCGCAGGGCCTTCAACAGCAGCCGCTGAATTTCTCCCATTTTGCATTTTTAGCCCGATTTCTCCCGTTTCAACTTAGATTTAAGCCTGATTTGATTCTATGGGTTTGTAATTGGGTGCTGGTTGTTTGGAGGTGCAAATTTGAGGGTTCACACTCACCCCTTTTTCTTTGCGTGGTTTCAAGTGAGTAATGTGAAGAGGCAAGGTGATAGCTCAAGCACTCTACTTCACTTGGGGAATTCCTTGTCCGAGATAATTAGTTTAATATGTTATGACTTAGATGCTCCAGGAATATTTATTTTGGGTGTTTATGTTGAAATGTTATCTTTTAAGGTTTTAATTAGATTCTAAATATTATTTCCTTATGGATTATTTTTAAAGTATATTTTAACTATGCTTCCGTAACTTAAGGTTTTCTTTAAAAAAAAAAGGGGTTTATCTAAGTTAATGTAAGAGGTTTTGGTACAATCTAGGCAGTATTTGTGTAAGTATAAGTGGGTTCTACGGGCATGGGTGACCTTATGTCTCCCCATGTTCTACGACCATCATGTCTCCAAAATTGGGATGTGACATAGACTTTTTCATAGTAAGTTAAAATCTAAATGGTCAGAATCGTTTGTAGTGAAATAAGTCTTTCCCCATTGAGCTATGGAGCTTACTCATCCTGAAAAGGGTGATTTTAAGGTGAATGGGCAAAGATTAAAACTCTATTTTATAGGAGAGGTGGAAAGTGCTAAGGAGATACTTCATCTCCAAGTTTTGAAATGAGAAATAATTCCTGACCGTCTAGCTAATACTACATTAAAGAAGCGCTGAATGGGAGGGAACCCATTGTTATTTTAGTTTGCTTTAATTTTGCTTGTTTTCACTTTTGGGTGATTTAATCTTTGGCTAAGTATTGTTTTTGCAGTTATATATATATATATATATATATATATATATATATATATATATATATATATATATATAAAAGGTGGTGAAAAGGGTTTAATTTTGATGGAAGAAAGAGGTTACACACCTTAGGATATGAGCATGTACAACTAAGTCTTCAGAATGCTGAAAAGTGAACTTTTAAAATTTCTCATAGATGTGGACACATCCAGGTACATGCCCACAGATATGCCCATATAGTAAGAAACTAAAATTTGAAGGTTGACATAGGTAGATACATGCCCATGTGCTTAGGGATGTCTAGGACAAAAATCAATTTTTTACGTTGCACAAAGACAAACACAGCTCACGCCCCATCTTTGGCAAGGCTGTGTCTGACACCTACATGCCTAGGAGCACGGGTGTGTTCTTGGTATGTGCATAATAAAAACATGGTTTTTCCTTTAAATCTCTCCTGCCTATTCACATTCCTTCATTCTTTTCATCTTCTTTCTCAGTTTTCTCTCAATTGTCTCTACAAATCTCCCTTAACTTCTTCAAAACTCTCACTCACACATTACTTTTCTTTGAGTTTAGAGCTTGAGATTATTATTCTTATAGGTAAATCTATGTTTATTTTCTTTTGAAGTGTTTAGAGATTACTCTCTTCTCATTAACCCAAGGTATGCCTTTTTAGTTTTCATTTCTCTTGTTTAATTCACAAGGGTGAGATTGTTTGTTTCTTTTTTAATGGATGAATTTGTTTGTGATTAAAATATTGTTTATAATGGGTAATGGTTTTAGAATTGAGAGATGTTGGGATTGAATGGGATGGATGAAATTTATGGGATTGTATGAGTTTAGGTGGCTTGTTTTGGAAATTTTTGGCTGTAAATGGTGGGAAATTAATGGTTACCTATGTCAAATTTGGGGGAAAGGCTTATTTTATGTTGTTATGCTGTTGAATTTTTGTATTTTGCTTTAATATTCTTTATTTTTAGTGGCATTTACTCTGTTTTGGTGTTTGGCTAATTGTTTTGTAAATACCACCATGTTGAGCACCTAGTTCTTCACAACGTCCATCACCTCTCGTCAAAATATGGCAGGATAAGTCTAGTAGTGCACTGCTTCCTCCACCAACACCACTAATGACCACCTTCATCGCGAACTAGCTATGTATACAGTTCACTAAGGTTGAACCAAGACAAAGGTTCACCACATTAGTGAACAAATCATTTGAGCCTAATTAGACGATTGATTGGGAGGCTATGGACACAGTGGGTTTGTTTAGAGATCTGTGCTATTACCTCTACTAGCTACAGTTGGAGAAGTTCTTTAAGATCTTGGAGGTGGCAATAAAGAGCTGACACTGGAGTTCCTTTGCACACTCCACCTCAACAAGAAAAAGCTAAGTTGGTTAGATAGAGAGGTAATTAGATTCTAGCTAGGCACTACCAGCTTTCAAATGAGTTTGAATGAGTTTGGGGTCCAAATGGGACTTTACTCGGTATTGGAGGTTGATAGACCAAAGTAATGAGATGAATGGGTGGATTTTTCTAATATGGTGAAGTGTTTAGAGATTACTTTCTAGTTTAATTAACCTAAGGTATGCCTTTTTAGTTTTCATTTTTCTTGTTTAATTCACAAGGGTGAGATTGTTTGTTTCTTTTTTAGTGGATGAATTTGTTTGTGATTGAAATATTATTTGAAATGGGTAATGGTTTTGGAATTGAAAGATGTTGGGATTGAATGGGATGGATGAAGTTTATGGGATTGTATGAGTTTTGGTGGCTTGTTTTGGAAATTTTTGGCCGTAAATGGTGGGAAATTACTGGTTGCCTATTATAGGGCCTCACTTGGGCACCGGCCTAGTTCGTTAGAGGGAACTAGGATGCTCATTTGGGTTTAGACTCACGATGAAACCCTCGATTTGAATTGGTTAATTTCAAAAATAATTTTAGGCGTCACCACCTCAATTTTATTTAGTTGGGAAAATATTAAGGAATAAACCCAAATATGACTCCAATTAATTAATTTTCAATTAATTTACCCAATGATAAAATCACTAGCCTCGAATAGGTTGAGTTTGGGGACTAGGTTTTTGGTTTTAAATAATCTAAATTTGGCTATTAAGTTTAATTTGACTTAGAAAAATTTGATTTCATGAATGACATTTATAGGATGATAATTATAAACAAGATGCATGAATATGGCATGGGTGTAAGGAGAAAATTAAAATAAAATATCCACAAATTATATTAATTAAAAAAGGGAAAGGAGATCGATTGGAATTTGGATTTGAGGTTTAGATTTAGATTCCAAACTTGTCTACGTACCTTACTAAATGGGGATCAAAACCCATGTAGTTCATTCCATGATTAAGTGGAGGGTTTAGGAGTTATTCAAATTGATTGATTTGATTTGGGTTTGAGAGGAAAAGATTACCATGGCTTTTGGTGGGTAGAGGATTTTACCAGACCAAAGTTCTGTTTTATCGGGACTACGTGACTGAATTGATTAGGAGATTAATTAATTAATTAAAATAATTAATTAATTAACTAATTAATATGATGAAATGGATGGATGGACTAATTAATTAAAAATATTAATTAATTAATTAATTAATTGATTAATTTTAATTAAAAAAGAAAGTTATAGTTAATTAAAATAATTAATTAACTTGGTTAAGGTGAGATAATTAATTAATTAAAAAGATTAATTAATTAATTAATTAGAGAGTGGTTGGAGGGAGAAGAAGAGATGAATTAGAGGATAGCTATCAACTCTAACTCAAAGTATTTGAAATGAGAAAATGGAAGGGCTATTTATAGGAAAATGAGGTGAGGGTGATTTGGGAAGTGAAAACGTGAAAAGATGAAAAGGATAAGGCTAAAAATACTAAAAAAAAACATTATCAGGGGCATTTTGGGCATTTTAGCTTGGGCAAAAAGGTAGGTATGCTTTTCCAGCTAGTTTTCTGGTCCATTTTTTAGGCTTCCGGATTAATTTTTGGGAGTTTTAGAGCTTAGAAAAAATTATCGGTCAGTGTCGATAGGTTCAAAGTTAATTTTAGAACATTTGAGTAGTCAGTTTAAGAGAGAATCCAATCAGTTTTGGAAAATTCTGTCTGATATAGAAGGTCCAGTCAAGATAGGAAAGGCATTAGATTGTGCAAAAAATACTTCGGTTGGTTTTAAAGTGTTCAGAATTAGTTTTTGAGGTGTTGAAATAAGGGTTCATACCTGCCCCCTCATCAGAATTGGTTTTGAACAAAAGGTGATTCTGATGATAGTGAATGTTGGAAAGAGGTGCCATATTAGACTCTGGGCTTGTGTGTTCTTGTCAGGTCCTTTGGGAGGATGCCTCTAGGATAAATGAGGTTTTATCAATGGTTATTGGTCTGGCCTTGATGTTAGATGCAACAATGGTCTTGGTGAATTCCAAATAAGCCTATCTGTTCGGTCCTGATGTTAGAAGACAAAGAAGGTTTGGTGAATTTCAATCAAGGCTATTTATTTGGCCTTAATGTTGGAGATAAAGATGATCTAAGGTAAATCTCAATCAAGGCTATTTGTCTGGCCTTAATATTGGAGGTAAAGAAGATTTGGGAAACTCTTAATCAAGGCTATCTATTTGGCCTTAATGCTAGAGGTAAAGATGATTTGG
Source organism: Reutealis trisperma (assembly GCA_947687605.1). Lineage (NCBI taxonomy): Eukaryota > Viridiplantae > Streptophyta > Magnoliopsida > Malpighiales > Euphorbiaceae > Reutealis > Reutealis trisperma. Next base: position 108,414 of record CANTUT010000284.1, read on the forward strand.
GTAGAAAGGTGGAAAATGGAACCATATAGATGTCTAGGTGATCATTTCTTGATATTTATGGGTGAAATTGATAGATTTGGATAAAGGAGATGGAAAAAGGAACCACATGGATGTCTAAGTGACCATTTCTAGACATTTATGGATGGAAGAGAACTCTGGACAAGATATTTTAGTGAAAGGAGAGCCTTGACTTATGGTGAGTCGGCTAGAGAGATTCGGACAAGATTTTAGTAAAGGGAGAGCCTCGACCTATGGCAAGTTGGCTTAAGAGATTTTGATAAGATAAGAGGAGAACCTTGGCTTATGGTGAGTCGACTCGATAAATTCTAAAAAGATTTTGACAAGAGGAGAGCCTCAGCTTATAGCGAGTCGGCTCGACAGATTCTGAAAAGATATTGGTAAAGAGAGAGCCTCAGCGAGTCAGCTCAAGAAATTCTAACAAGATTTTGGTTATGCCAAAGAAACTTAGGCTTTTGAATGTGAGGGGTTGGGCCTTTTCAAAAGGCTCAAAGGAACTTTGTTGGAAGTAAAAGGACTCTAAAAGTCACACTTCGTTGATTAGATTTAGAAAGGTATCATTTAGCCTCAAAGAGATACTATCAGCATATGCATGATGGTGCATGATTACAAATGATAGATGCTAGTGCACAGATGATGCATGCATGTTTTAGAATTTATAGACCTTTTATTTGACTTCTATGCCATGTATGATTTGAGATGATGTCTGGAATGGATGATTACATGGATGCATGAGGGTGGATTCATGCATTTGCTTTGTGAATGCAATTTTCTCATGTGATTTTTGTGTCCTGCAGAGACATGCATTTGTGGATTGAGAAACTTTACAAAGTTTAAGAAACTCAACTTAGATGGGTATGGGATATTTGCCATGGTGGCTTTACAAGGAGTTCGAGGGGTTGCTTCAGGTTTTGGAATATGGTGGCTCGTGTTTTCTGTTTTGGTGTTATTAAGGAGGAGTTCAGCAGTATGGCTTGGCTGCAATCTGGGGGTAGGTGCTAGAGCTTAGATTTTTGCATCTCCTAGATTTTTTAAGAGTTCTTTTGGACTTGTCTCAGGATGTCACTATAACAACCCACATCTACCCTAGGAGTTTTAGTAACAAATTATTTGAATTTAGGGTTATTGTGACAAATTGTGTGACTATGCGAAAATTTGTGTGTGACGTGATTTATAGGCTTGGAGTGTGTTAAATTAATTTTAATATGCCTAATATGAATTATTATTGTGAAATAAATGGTTTAAATAAAATGCATTAACATAAAATAATTTATTTTTTGTAAAATGAATTTTCATGCATAAAGGCAATTTTAAAACATAAAAATAATTTTATGAGTATTTTAAAATAATTTTTAGATAAATGTTTTGGGGGGAATTTTACAGAAAATAATAAGAAAAATATTTTATTTTAATTACCTATAATCAGCCCTAAATTAATTAAAAAACCTAAATACCCAAAAGCCCACTACACAAAAGCACTCTTAACCTAGCTCATTAAGAGTAATCTTGGAAATTTCATCCAAAACCCTAATATTTAACCTAAATTTCGGCCAGCCCTTCCTTTAGTAGCTACTATTCTATTATTTCATTATTTTGGCAGAAACATTCTCTCAAACTATTTTTCTCTACCGAAATTCATAAAAATCCTTCAAACTTGTGATTTCGCAACCGTTTCGTAAGCTTTTTTTTCTTTTCCTTTCAATTTGCTATTTGATTTTTATGAAACTAATCTTGGGAAAATTATTTTGGACTGAATATTTACTGATTTTTACTAATAAAATTCGGGCTAGCTGATACCTTGAGAGAAAAATCAAATTTTCTATCGAAAGCACTAACCTCTCTACACGATTACTCCAAAGGTGAATCCTGTAACTCAAAAGTGAAATTTTTAAGCATAAACATGACTAATGGGGGGTGATTTGTGTATTATTGGTTTATAAAATGATTTTTGATTTATTTTGATGAAAAATATTGGATTAAATTATATTTCTGCATATTTCTATAATGATCAGAATGTTTTAGAAAATAAAGAAATTCAACGTTTTTGTGCTAGAACGTAAAAGTTAGAAAATTCTATTATTAAATTAATATGTGGCTACTGATTTGTGTGAGAAAGAATTCTAATATGATATTTGTTTTGTTTAGATAAAAAATAATGATTTAAATCATGTGTTGCATATTGTTGTAATGAACGGAAAGCGCGAAAACTCATGATTTTCACCTAAGTCTTAAATCTTGAAATTTTTTTTGTATAAATCCTACCTATGGCTGCTAAGTCATGCATGAAGATATTCTAAACTAATATTTTCAATGATTGAATGAAAAATAATGGTTTAGACTGCCTATTTACATATTACTGTAATGACCAGAAAATACCAAAAACAAGAAAACTCATGGTTTTATACCCTATAACCCAAAATTGAATTTTCATGTATGAGAAATACAATATGTGGCTGATTCATGTGAATTAATATTTCAAAATGATTTTTGTTGTGTTTACATGAAAAATCTTAGTTTAAACCATATTTTTACATATTACTGTAATAAACAAAAAGTGCAAAAAGAAGGAAAAGTTAGTTTTCCTTTTGATGATACATTCGGCCTACATTAATATTTTTACCCCAATGACTATAATTTTTATGCAAAGTATTTTGATGATTATTGGCATGTTCATATGTATAATAAATGATAAAATTGCATGTTAGTTGAAGGAATGACCCTAAACAATCTTAAAGGCACTTTGGTATACTTAAGGTATACTTAAGGTATCTTAACCTTATGTTGTGATTAGAATGTAAATGTGATTGGGAAATATGGAACTAGATGTTATGATGACTTGATAATGAATAAATGGTCTTGAGTTGATGAAGTGATTGGTTGAATGAATGGATCATAAGAGTTAAGCATGATACTTGAAAGGTTATTTGTCAAGTTGACATGTATGGATGTGTTAAGTATACTAAGATGATTGTTAAAATGAATTGATATTAAGATAATGATATTATGATGACCTTAGAAAGGTATTGACATGATTGTGATGTGTTTTTATATGAGCCTATAAAGCTAAGTGTACGAGACTTTTAAGTCAAAATATTATGTACGAGTGATGAGGATCACTTATATGTGCAACTTTAAGTATATGTTAAAGTTTTATGTGCATGGGATAGTTATGGGATAGGATAGCATCATGATTAAATAAATACTAAGTATCAAATTAAATATTATGATAGAGCTTGAGGAGTCTTAAAAGTCCAAGGGCTACATGAATTAGGAGCAAAGGAACCACAAGGTGAGTAAACTCCATATTCCTGCTTCCAGTGTGAGTAAACACTATATTCATGTTTCAAGCATAAGTAACAATATGTTTTGTTACAAATATGTGATATCATGTTATGTGAGCCTTTGACATTCTTGAAACCCAAGTTCTTTCTATTCTAAAATAAAACTCTATGATTTCCTTGTTAAACTTGGGTTGCCAAAGGACAACTGGTCCAAAACCATTTTGATTATCCACTGATAATACCTTTATGATTATTGCCCTAACTTATATTCTTTTTGGAACTACACTATACTTGTATCTTTTGTTCAAAAGTTAAATTGCCACTGTTATTGTGATACATGTTATTTTTGCCTTAAATGTTATTGTTATATGTGAATACCAATAGCTCTAACTATTGTATCGTTAACCTTTTATGCAGAAGTCCTCGTACTGATGCGAGTAATCATTGGCTATGTGATCCTCATATCGATGCAAGTAATTATTGGCTATGTGTTCGAGTGATTATGGCAATAGCCTTCACTCTATGTGTCATGTGTTCGAATGATTGTGGCAATAGCCTTCACTCTATGTGTTCGGGTGATTATGGCAACAGCCTTTACTCTATGTGTTATGTGTTGTAAATGTGATTTCTACAAACTTGCTAAATTGAACCCTTGATAAATTGCAACTTGATTCATGAATTGTAAATCATGAACTATGTGTATAAGCTATGAGTTCCTCTTCAAAGGAATATATGTTAATGTATGTGCTTAATTGTTTACTCATTGAGATCATCTATCTCACCGCTCCTTCTTTGTGTGGTTCCAAGTGAGCAAATGTGAGGAGGTAAGGTGTGTCTTAAGCATTCTACTTTGCTCGGGGGATTCTTTATCAAAGTCATTAATAATACTATGCTATGAAGTGTTGTCATTAGATGCTTCGGGAATATTTATTTTTGGATGTTTATTTTAAAATGTTATCTTTCGAGGTTTTAATTGGCTTTTAGGTATTATTTCCTTATGGATTATTTTTAAAATATATTTTCACTATACTTTCGCAACTTAAGGTTTTCTTAAAAAAAAAAAAAAGGGTTTGTTTAAGTTAATATAAGAGGTTTGGTATGATCCTAGGTAGTATTGTATAATTATAAGTGGGTTCTTCGAACGTGGGTGACCTTATGTCTCCCTATGTTCTAGCACCATCATGTCTCCAAAGTTAGGATGTGACAGTCACAAGTCAAATTGATGGTGATAGCAGTATGTGCCCTGGAAGCCATATAATAGTTATGTAATAGTAGACATTAATTCCCGATAGCATGATTATATATTCATAATGTGAAAAGGGTTTCATATTGTTAAATATAGTCCTTAAGTATTCGTAAAAGGATCTATTCTTACGTGTTGAGAATATCGAAGACAAATCGCACTTGTACGAATATTTTAAATATATTCATGGTTATAGGATTAATGACTGAGCATCATTAATTTTGAAAGACCATCATTTCTGTTTGTTTTCTATAATTAATATGTGATACAAATGATTATACAGGCAGTGAGTCTCATGTTGTTTGACATGTGATGTCGATACAAATATGTGGATATTCATAGGATAAATAGTCAAATCGTGACGTTAGATGATAATAATATGGGATTTTACTACTTGTAATTATTTATCATCTAGGTCATAATAATGCATATAATCCTTTGACTTAAGGGATACTATATCTCGTACATAGGTGGTTAGGATTTATTACTACTTACATAAATGTATTATTCATGTACAAATATATGGCATGTGATAGTTCTAATTTGTTATGTATGGAGATAAGTGATCGTCAAGATAGAATTCATTACCTTAAGTAAACGAGGTTAAGATCCTATGCTATCTGGTTATTCTTGATACTTAAGTTCTTGGCCAAGACAGTGAGATTCACTAGAAAGAGTTTCTAGCAAGAATATAATCTCATCAAGAATTAAAACTGAGATAAGGACATAAAATCAAGGCACATTAGGGTTTGACATAAACCATTACCCTGGCTGAGATTGGGATCTTTAATGAAGGGATTCTAGTGCATGATGATTTACGATCGATGGTCCATGTGATGTTTAAAGTTACCAACTATAAACATTCATTTCCAATTAGGTAGTTGTGATATGGAATGCTAGCTGCCCCTCATGACTTATGGGACTAAGTGAGAAGTGGGGATTTCACATTAGCAGAGAAAACTATTTTCTCATTCCCATTGCTAATTAGACATAAACCTAAAAAGTTACACACCCAATAGTGATCACCTTCCAAGTGTAAAAAGTTTACCATAGTAATTAATTAAAGTGTTTAATTAATTGATTAGTGGTAAAATGATTAAACATGTAATTAAATTTACAAGGACCCTAGCATGTCTTGATGTTTAATCTATGAAGGTTTCTATTGAATTAAATCTTGTTTTGTATATGATGCAAATGAGAAAGATTAAATTAAAAATTGATTTGGACTAAATCAAAAACTCAATTTTAAGCTTAGTGAAAACCCTTAACACATGAGATGTGGCCTAAGCCCATATGTGATATGGAAAAGAGACAATTTAGGGGTTAGAGAAAATTCACTATTCATGAGCCCATGTGATGGGTTTAGGGGTTAGAGAATTTTTTACTAAGGTTAAAAATGTAATTTCATCTTTTAGCTAATAGAAATGTCTATTTTACCCTTAAATGACAAAATGATCATTTCACCATTTGAAGAAGCGAAGTGCACTTTGCCCCTTCACCAAATGGTGAGCTAGAAGAATGTGAAAGGGCATTTAATTTTTTGTGAAGACTTAAGAGTTAGGTCTTTTAAAGAATATAAAAACTTCAAGTTTTTATGTTACAAAGTGTGGAACACCATTTTTCAAGTTTGAAGCATCTTAGAGAGAGAAATTAAGAGAGAGAAAGAAAAGGAAGAAAATGTTTCTTCAAATTTTCTTTTGATCTTCAATTCTCTTCTTTGTTCTTTGTGAAAGAACAAAAGCTTGCAAATTGACAATGTGTTTAGTCCAAAACAAATTAAAGAGAAACCTTTAACTTCCTAAATGTTTTTGAGGGAAAATCTTGAATCAAAATTGGGCAACCAAGAGAGTGATTCAAGAACACCAAAAAAACTAAAAGGAAACTTGGAGGTGAACTAGGTGTGGATGATCTAGAGGCTTCACACTTGGGAAGCTCTTTGCTAAAGAAAGAAGGAACCTACAAGAGGTAATATGATTACTTTTCCTTCTTCTTTATATGCATATGTGTTTTACACATAAATAAATTGATTGCTTGAATGAATTTTGGATCAAAATTGGGTGAAGTGACATTTTAAAAGATTTGAAATTTCACCCCAACACCTCCATTCTGTTACATTTGCCTCCACCATTCCTTTAATAGTGGGTGATGGTCAAGTGAATTTGACTGCTATGATTAAGAAGTTGTATGATCTCGGTGACTAGGGAGATATGAGGGGGGCACAGGCTTAACATAAGGGCCTTATTTTTTTGTTTGAGTGTCATATATGGGTCTGTTGATTAGGGTGATGCTAGAGTGGCAAATGGAACAAAGGCATTTTATTATTAAAGCAGTGCTAGCAAAGACACTGATGAGTCTTGATCGCTTTGTTTAGGATTTTGAGAGATGAGCTGTCTTGCTAGTTATTTAGCAAGTGAGAAAACTTTGTCTATTCTTACCCTTTTTATTAGGGGGTGCTTTATGGGTGTCTATTTTAGGTTTTAGGCTATCTTGGAAGCATGGCTAATGGATCATTTTTGGATGGTGGCCCCTACTTTTCAGTCTGCACATGCTTTATTGAGAATCAATATGATATCGAATAAGATGGTTACTTGCAACTTACCCTCGGAGAATACATTTTTAGCATTGCCAATGGTAAGGGATTAAATCTGTCATGATTGGGGGTCATTGGTGTCGAGTGGTTTACCCATTGGGCTTGGTTTGAATGACTTTCCACTAATGGATGAGGGTCTTAAGGTGGATGACATAGACTTAGGATGTGCCCCCCAAATTTTCTTTCTTAGAGTCTATGCAAATCATAGCTCCCATTGCCAAAGCTATCAGGTAATGGCTGGCTAAAGAATTATAAGGCTGTTTATTTTAGGATTTCACTTAGGACCATAGAGAGGTATGCTAGGTAGTTGATAAAGGTGGTTTGGCCAATTGAGAAAGAGTACTAAGCTGCCCTGCTAAGGGGAATAAAGGATGACACAATAGACGAAGGAGAGACTGTATAAGGAGCCACTAGTAATAAGAGGACTGCAGCATAAACAGAGGGGGTGACTCGATCTTTGAAGGAGACTTGGGGATCTACTAGGAGTGTGACACCATAGGTTGCAATAGTGACTCAAACTATTATGGCGATGACAAAGAACACTATGACTGTAGTGAGACAGGATGATGCTCCAGTGGTAGTTCAGAGAGTGACTACTACAATTAGGGTAGAAAGGGATACTGCAGTTTCTGAACTATAGAGGAGGATTTTTTTTTGGTGTAGTTTCAAACTAGTGATACTCAAAAGAGGGTTTTCAATACTATTATAGTGAATAGTTATGATTTTGTTGGTACTTTTACTTTTATAGTAAAGGGAGCTACAGAGATTTGTAGGAGGGGTGTGCCTATTTGAAGAGATTATGGTAGACTCTGATTCTGATGAGGACATAAGAGATTTGTATCTCAGGAGATAGAGAAGGACTGACTATATCATGACTTTAGATATGACCCCTTTATTTTTACTTTTTGTTGAAAATAATTAAAGGTTGACAAGACTACATGAAACATAATAAGCTATAGACGATATTGAAAGGGCTATCCTTTTTGTCATAATGATAGGTTAGTATTTTGCAAGATTTAATCACCATTAAATGAGATATTTTTTATTTTTACTCTAATTTCTGCCTAAGCTACCCTTTTGGGTTTTCAATTTAGTGAGCATTCTTTTCTTCTTCTTCTTCTTTTTCTTTTTCTTTTTCTTCCTCTTCTTCTTTTTTTAGGCAAAAGAATTAAGTAAATGATGTACTAGGCACAAAGAAAAAGAGAATGCGATGCAAACAAAATATTTTGTATTATGATTTGGACTACATCTGAGTTAGGCTGCCTATGTATCCCCTATATCACTTTTCTGTTAGTTATTTCTTTTAGGAAGAATCAAGTCCACGTAGTTCTAAGTATACATGTACAAAAAATAAAAATGAAATGCATATGTCATGTCACATCCCAACTTTAGAGACATGATGATCCTAGAACATGGGGAGACATATGGTCACCCATGCCCGTAAAACCCACTCATTCATATAATAACTTTGCCTAGTATCATACCAAATCTCATGCATTAACTTGATAAAACCTTTTATAAAGGAAAAGCCTTAAGTAGCGGAAGAATATTTAAATATGCTTTGAACACAATCACAAAATAAATGAACATGTTTTAGGACTCCAAAATAAATCATCTAACATAAAGTTTCCAAAATAAGATTCCTGAACCATCTAGAGACTCATCATAATATAGCATAGTAATAAACTTTGGTAAGGGAATTTCTTAAGTAGAGTAGATTGCTTGAGTGATCACCTTGGCCCCTCATGATGCTCACCTGAAACCACACAAGGAAAATGGGTGAGATAAATGATCTCAATGAGTAAACAATAAGACTTGTAAAATATCATATATCCATTTATAAGAGTTCAAGATTCATAAATGATGGTTTGCAAATGAGCAAGGCCTACAAAAATCAACTTGTAACTTGTAAAATTGTAAAGAGTGACGACAATTAGCTCATTCACTCAAGGGAGAGGTGGCATCATATCAAATTCTAACTCCCAACTTATAACTTGTAAAGAGTCATGAAACTAATCAAGCTCCATAGCTAGAACTACCCCTTCTAGCTGAGGTGGATACACTATCCTCATCCATCAGGTTAAGACCATGTGCACAGGTACCAACGATTACTTACATCAGCATGAGGAATTCTGCATAAGGATTCATAGATACCATAGCTAGAGCTAATGGCAATCACTTATAACAATAGCATTTAAAAATGCAATCACATGTAATATAATAGCAACAACAGTTTATATTGTTGAACAAAAGGTAAATAATAGTGTGGTTCCAGAAAGAAAGTAAGGTAAGGCAACAATTCACAATGGTTCTTTATTATCATTGAATAATCAAAAATGGTTTCGGACTAATTGTCCTTTGACAACCCAAGCTTAATAAAGAAATTATATAATCATAGTTAAAAATAGAAAAGAACTTGGGTTTCAAGATTTTCAAAGGTTCACATAACATGATAACTTATACTTGTAACTAGAACATAATGTTTACTCACCTTGTGGTTCATTTGCTCCTAATACTTGCAGCCCTTTTGAAGTTCTACTAATCCTCAAGCTCTAGCATAATATTTAATTCAATACTTAGCATTTGCTTAATATCATGCTATCCTATCCCATAACTACCCCATGCATATAGAACATTCATATAAACTTGGAGATGCATTTAGAATGCACTTATCATTTGCATATAACATGTTGACTTTCAAAGTCTTGTATACTTTCCCTTTATATGCCCAAATGAAATCACATAATAACTCATACCAAGACTCTTTTAAAGTCAAAACACAATATATCATGATCTTAATATCAATTCAATTTAACATCGAACTTAGTACACTTTACACTTTTCATATATGTTAACTTAACAAGTAACCATTCAAGTGTCATGCTTATCTCTTATGAACAATCCATACAATCAAATTCATAGTCAATTTAAGATCATTAATTCATTATTAACTCATCATAAAATCTATTTCTTATATCACTTAATCATATTAACCATATATAGTAATAGGGTTAGGAAACCCTAAGTATACTTAATTATCTCTAAACTTGTCTAGAGTTGTTCCTTCAACCAACATGCAATTAAATCATTTATCATTCATATATACATGTCAATAATCATTAAAATATATCACATAAAAATTATAGACATTCATATTAAATTCCCAATGTAGGCCAAATACACCCATCAAAGAAAAACATGAATTTTTCACACTTTTTGCACTTTCCGTTCATGATAGTAATATGCAAAAATATGGTTTAAACTAAGATTTTTCATGTAAACATAACAAAAATCATTTTATAACATAATAATGCACCAACTAGCACCCTTATGTATATTTATGCATGAAAAATTTCTAACTTTAGATTATAGACGTTCGGATTAAATTCCTAATGTAGGATGAATACACCCATTAAAGAAAAACATGAACTTTTCTTACTTTTCTCACTTTCCATTCATTATAGTAATATGCAAAAACATGGTTTAAATCAAGATTTTTCATGTAAACATAACAAAAATCATTTTAGAATATAATAATGCACCAACTAGCACCCTATGTATATTTATGCATGAAAAATTTCTAACTTTAGATTTTAGGATAAAAACTATGAATCTTTCTTATTTCTAGTACCTTCTAATCATTATAATAATATATAAACACAGGATTTAAACTAATATTTTTCATGTAAATATGATAAAAATTATTTTAGAACATCAACATGTAGGAATTGGCAGCCCTTGGTAATTCATATGCATGAAAATTCTAACTTTAAGTTTTAGAGTGAAAATCATGAGTTCTCTTACTTTTTAGTATTTTCCGATCATTACAGCAATATACAGAAATATGTTTTAAATCAATATTTTTTATCTAAACACAACAAAGATCAATTTAGAATACAATGATATATAAATAGGCATCCCCCCTTGTGTTTATGCATGAATTTCAAATTTTGAGTTTTAGGGTTCACCTTTGGAGGATTCCTGTAGAGAGGGTTGTGTTTTCGATGAAAAAATCAATTTCTCTTTCAAAAGTTCACCTAGGCTGAATTTAATCAATAAAAAATCAATAAATACACTGCCCAAAATAGCTTTCCCATAGTTAATTTCAAAAAAAAAATTAAATAATAAATTGAAAGAAGAGAAAAACTTACGAAAACAGTAGAGAAATCACAAGGTTTGAAAACACCTAGTGAATTTCGATTGAAAGAATGTTTTTGAAAGAAGTTTTCTATCACAATTATGAAGAATAATAGAATGGTGGCTGTCTCCCTTAGGGTTGGCTGAATTTTAGCTTAAATATTTAGGGTTTTGGCTAAATTCCAAGTTTATCCTTAATGAGTTAGGTTAAGAGTGTTTTTAGTGTTGTGGGCTTTTGGGAAATTAGGCCTTTTATTTAATTTATGGGCTAATTATAGGTTATTAAAAATAATTTCTTATTATTTTCATTGAAATTCCCCCTAAAATATTTATTTAAAAATATTTTAAAAATGCTCGTAAAAATTACTTTACGCTTAAAAATTGCTTTGTCCATGAAAATTCAATTTACGTGAAATAAATTATGCTTATGCATTTCATTTAAATCACTTACTTCACCTTAGTAATTCATATTATGCATATTAGAGCTAATCTAACATGCCATATAATCATCAATCACATAACACATGAATTTTCATAAAAGCACACAATTAGCCATGATAGGTCTAAATTTAAGTAATTGTCATGGAAACTCCTAGGGTGGGTGTCGGTTGTTACATTCTCCCCTCCCCCCAAAAAGAAATTCATCCTTGAATTTAGATACTTACTTATATGCTCTCAAAAAGCTGAGGATGCTTTTGCCACATCTACTCATTGGCTTCCCAAACACACTTGTTTATCCTATGATTTTGCCATTGAACTTGATCAAAGGTATCTCCTTATTCCTTAACCTTTTTACTTATCGATCCATTATGGCTATTGGTAGCTCCTCATTGACTAGTTACTCACCTATTGCGATGTCTGGCAGCGATAGGACATGGGATGGATCCGACACATATTTCCTTAACATTGAAATGTGAAACATTGGGTGCACATGTGTCATAGTTGAGGGTAAGGCAAGTCTATACGACACTTCCCCAACCTTATCCAAAATTTAAAAAGGACCAATGAAGTGAGGTGATTGCTTTCCTTTCTTGCCAAATCTTATGACACCTTTCATTAGGGTGACCTTTAAGAAGAGATGATCTCCCGTAGCAAAATGAATGTCCTTTCTCTTGGGGTTTGCATAGCTCTTTTGTCGATTGAAGGCTGTCTTTAGCCGATCATGAATTAAAGGAACCTTTTTGATAGTCTCCTTAAGCAATTCTGACATCTCCACATACTTGCCTCCATGCTCAACCTAATAGACTAGAGAATGACATTTCCTCCCATGCCAATAGATGAATGATAGCTGTTATTGTAGGAAAACTCAATTAGGGGTAGGTACTTATCCTAGCTACCCTCAAAGTCTAGGACACATATCCTTCAGATGTCTAAGGATAACTCTTCATAACATATTAAACTAATTATCTTGGACAAGGTATTCCTCCATGCAAAGTAGAATACTTAAGCCATCACCTTGCCTCCTTATATTGCTCACCAAGAACCACATAAAGTAAAAGAGGTGAGATAGATTATCTCAATGAGTAAACAATATGGCATATATGATAACACATATTCCTTTTTTTTTTTTTTTAAAGGAAACTCATAGCTTATAACACATAGTTTATGTTTTGCAGCTCATGAATCAAGGAATCAAACTTATAACACATAACACATAGAGTGAGGACTACTGCCATAATCACTCGAACACATAGAGTGAAGGCTATTGCCATAATCACTCGAACACACCAATGATTACTCACATTGATACGAGGATCACATAGTTGATGATTACTCGCATCGGTATGAAGATCACATAGCCAATGATTACTTGCAACAGTATGAGGATTTCTACATAAAGGGTTAAAGGTACCATAGCTAGAGCTAATTGTAATCATATAGAATAATAACATTTAAGGCAATAATAACATGTATTAATAACAATAGCAGTTTAACTTTTGAACAAAAGATACAATGATAGTGTAGTTCCAGAAAGATTGTAAGTTAGGGCAATAATCATAAAGGTATTATCATTGGATAATCAAAAATGGTTTTGGACTAATTGTCCTTTGGCAACCCAAGCTTAACAAAGAAATCATTTAGTCATAATTAAAAGTAGGAAAGAACTTGGGTTTCAAGATATTAAGGGTTCACATAACATGATAACTTATACTTGTAACTTGAAACATAATGTTTACTCGCACTTGTAGCATGAACATAGTGTTTACTCACCTTGTGGTTCCTTTGCTCCTAGTACATGTAGCCCTTTTTAAACCTTTAAGACTCCTCAAGCTCTAACATAATATTTAATTCAATACTTAGTATTTATTTAATCATGATGCTATCCTATCCCATAACTACCTCATGCACATATAACATTCATATATACTTAGAGTTGCACATAGAAGTGCACTCATCACTGGCACATAATATGTTGACTTTAAAAGTCTAGTACACTTAACCTTTCTAGGCCCACATGAAAACACATTACAATCATGTCAATACCTTTCTAAGGTCAACACAATATCCTTATCTTAATATCATTTCACTTTGACAATCATCTTAGTACACTTAACACTTCCATATATGTCAACTTAACAAATAACCTTTCAAGTATCATGCTTATCACTTATGATCAATTTATTCAATCAATCTCTTCATCAATTCAAGATCATTAATGCATTATCATGTCATCATACAACCTACTTCCATATTATCCAATCACATTCACATATCGATCATAATATAAGGTTAAGATACCTTAAGTATACCAAATTGCCTCTAGCCTTGTCTAAGACCATTCCATCAATCAACATGCACTTTAACTATTTATCATTCATTCATACATGTCAATAATCATTTAAATATATTGCACAAAAATTATAGACATTGGGATAAGAATTTCAATGTAGGCTGAATGCCCTATAAAAGAGAAAACTGAATTTTCTTACTTCTCGCACTTTCCATCTATTACAGTAATATGTAGAAACATGGTTTGAATCAAGATTTTTCAGGTAGTCAAAACAAAAATCATTTTAGAACATAAATATTATGAATCGGCACATATATAAATCCATATGCATGAAAATTTTCTAACATTAGATGTTAAGGTGAAAACCATAAACCTTTCTTATTTCCAGTTCTTTCTTATCATTATAGTAATATGTAAACATGTGCTTTAAACCATTATTTTTCATTCAATCACAACAATTATCAGTTTAGAACATCAATGTGCACAAATCGGTCGCCATAGATGCTTCTTATGCATGAAAATTCCATGTTTAGGATTTAGAGTGAAAATCATGAGTTTTCTAGCTTTTTGTGCTGTTCATTCATTACAGAAATATGTAAACACCTTATTTAAATCATTATTTTCATTTAAAAAAAATAAATATCAGTTTAGAATTCCATCATATACAAATCGACAGCCACATGTATATATAACTATAAAATTTTCCAACTTTCAAGTTCTAGAACAAAAACCTTGAATTTCCTAGTTTTCTGAAACTTTTTGGTCATTATAGTAATATGCAGAAATATGATTTAATTTAATATTTTTCATCTAAACACACTTAGTCTTAATTGTTCTAAGTTAAGCAAATTGTCGTGAAAATTCTTAGAGCGGGTGTGGGTGGTTACAAGTTTGGACCAATTATCCTTTGGCAACCCAAGCTTAATAAAGAAATCATATAATCATAGTTAAATATAGAAAAGAACTTAGGGTTCAAGATTTTCAAAGGTTCACATAACATGATAAACTGTACTTGTAACTTGAACATAATTTTTACTTATATTATGGTTCCTTTGTTCCTAGTACTTATGGCCCCTTTGAAGTTCTACTACTCCTCAAGCTTTAGCATAATATTTAATTCAATACTTAGCATTTGCTTAATATCATGCTATCCTATCTGATAACTACCCCATGCACATAGAACATTCACATAAACTTGGAGTTACACTTAGAAATGCACTCATCATTTGCACATAACATGTTGACTTTCAAAGTCTTGCATACTTTGCTTGCATAGGCCCATATGAAATCACATAATAACTCATACCAAAACTCTTCTAAAGTAAAACATAATATATCATGATCTTAATATCAATTCAATTTAATATTCAACTTAGTACACTTAACACTTTCTATATATGTCAACTTAACAAGCAACCATTTAAGTGTCATGCTTATCTTTCATGACCAATCCATACAATTAAACTCATAGTCAATTTAAGATCATTATTTCATTATTAACTCATCATAAAACATATTTCCTATATCCATTAATCATATTAACCATACATAGTAATAAGGTTAGGAAATCCTAGGTATACTTAATTGTCTCTAGACTTGTCTAGAGTTATTCCTTCAACCAACATGCAGTTAAATAATTTATCATTCATATATACATGTCAGTAATTATTAAAATATATCACATAAAAATTATAGACATTGGGATTAAATTCCCAATGTAGACTGAATACACCCATCAAGGAAAAACATGAATATTTCTTACATTTTGCACTTTCCATTTATTACAGTAATGGTGTTATCCAAGTCCCTCTAAGAATAGTTCATACTATTCAAGAGTCCTTCCAAAAGGAGTGCTCATGATATCCCTAGGCCAAGGTGGAACTTAGATCCAATGATATCCAAAAGGAGTGCTCATAATCTCAAACTCAATCCTGCCAAGTGTATTTTCGGCGCTTCATCTGGGGTATTCATAGGCCATATGGTTAGCAAGAAAGGTATAGAAATCAACCCTACAAAATCAAAGGCAATTTTAGAAATGCCACCTCCTAAAATAGAAAAGGAGATTAGAGGTTTCCTCGGACGGCTCTAATACATTAGTCGGTTCATCAATCAACTGGCTGATGTATGTGGGTCTATCTTTAAGTTACTTAGAAAAGGAGCCTCAAAGCAATGGAATGAAGAATGCCAAAAGGCCTTTGATCAAATCAAACAATATTTGTTGAACCCACTAGTACTGCAACCTCCGAGGCTTGGGAAACCACTGCTGCTTTACTTTTCCATGACTGATGAAGCAATGGGGGCAATGCTCACCCATAATGCCCCTGACTCTAATAAGGAAAATTCCATCTACTACTTGAGCAAAAGAATGTTGTCCCATAAACTCAAATATGGCTATATAGAAAAGCTGTGCCTTGCCCTTGTTTAGGTTTGCCACAAACTGCAACACTATCTTAGTTCCTACACAACTCATATCCTTGCTGACAAGTGGCCTTTGAAATTCCTTATGGAGAAGCCAGTTTTTGACATTAAGATGGTAAGATGGATGGTAGTGTTGGTAGCATATGATCTTAAATATGTATAAAGCAAAGCAATCAAATGAAGCATAGTAGCAGACCAATTGGCTGCAACCCTAATAGAGGATGAATAGACTGAGCCTGAATTCCCTGATGAGGATATCCTATTGATTGGCAAAGAAGATTGTAAGCTTTACTTTGATGGGCCATTAAATAACAAGGGGTATGGCACTAGCATTATGTTCATCACACTAAGCGGGGAAAGCATACCCATAGCCATCAAGCTAAACTTCAAAGTAACAAATAACAAGGCAGAGTACGAGGCATGTGTTTGTGGCCTTGAAGTAGCAATAAGGCTTTGAATCAAGCACCTCAAGATTTATGGAGACTCAAATTTGATAGTGTCCCAAGCTTTGGGAAAATGGAAAATCAGAGAAATGTGTTTGGTTCCTTACCACAAATGCCTAAATGAATTGGCAGCCAACATCTATGAATCATCCTTGCATTATCTTCCGAGATAAAGAATCATTAGTGACACTTGCCTCAATGCTCGACATAAGCAATGGCTTCATAATCAGACCAATCATAATTGAATCAAAGCATGAACCAGGGTGCATAACTCATTGCCTGAATATGCAAGTCATTGATAGCAAACCATGATTTTGGGATATTCTCAATTATATCAAGAATGGGTTTTATCCTGAGGGGGCCTCTAAAATAGAAAAGTGGACTCTGAGATAGTTATCCAAGGGATTCATTCTAAATGGGGATGTGCTCTACAAACAGACTTGGGATAATATTAACCTAAGATGTGTCACTGAAGAAGAAGCCCAACAGATCATAGAGTGGATGCAAGGTGGTGATAAAGGCCCACACATGAATGGTATTGCTTTGGCCTGTAAAATCACAAACCAAGGATACTTTTGGCTTACTATGAATGAGGATTATGCTAAGTACATGCAAAAATTCCATAAATGCCAAGTTTATGCTAAGCTTCAGAAATAACCTCATGTACCTTTATCACCAATCACCATGCCTTGGCCATTTGCTACTTGGGGCCTCGACGTCATTAGGAAGATAAGCCCAAAATCCTCTGGTAAACATGAATATATCCTAGTGGCAATTGATTACTTTTCCAAATGGGTTGAAGCTACACCCTACCAAGTGTTAGATTCTAAACAAGTAGTTCAGTTTATTGATACCAACATCATTTGTAGGTATGGAGCCCCATTTGAAATAATCATCAACAATGGATCTCACTTTCAAAAAGAAGTCACCTAGCTATTGAAAAAGGAGAAAATCCAACACCACAGGTCTTCTCCTTATAGGCCTCAGACAAATGGTGCAGTGGAAGCTGCAAACAAGAATTTCAAGAATATACTTCAAAAGATGGCTGAAAACCATAAAGACTGGCATCTACATCTACCTTATGCTTTATGGCGATATAGAATGTCAGTACGCACTCTAACCGGTGCTACACCATACTCCTTAGTGTATGGAATGAAAGCAGTCCTCCTAATCGAGGTGGAGATAAAATCAGCTTTGATCATGAAAGAGAGTCAGTTCGATGAAGTGGAATGGGCAAAAGGCTACCATGAACAGCTTAATACCATTGATGAGAAAAGGATGGATGCCCTATATTGAATTTAAGGCTACCAGCAGAAATTTGCAATGCATTTCTACAAAAAGGTCAGAGATAGAGGACTACAAGAAAGTAACCTTGTTTTAAAGGAAATCAAAGCACCTATTCATGATCCAAGAAGAAAATTCAGACCCAATTGGAGTGGCCCATTCATGCTTTAAAAGGTCTTATCCAGAGGAGCAGCTATCTTAATGGATTTGGATGGCATAAGGTTTTCAAGCCCATGCAATCTGGATCAGCTTAAGATATATTTTGCATAAGCATCTTTATAATGAATGCATTGCATTTGCATCCTTGTTAAGACAAGAACTATGTGGACCTGATTCTTCATAAAAGAAAAAAATGATGATGATGAAATTATTGTAAGGAGATATGTAGGCGACCCGTGTGGGTTCAATCCAAATCATCAACAAAATTTCATTATGTGCTACACATTTTTTTGGCTCTTATTTGCATCTAAAAAAAATTAAATAAAAGACATAAACCATTAAATCAATCTTTCAAGCCAAAAAGCCTTCCTAAAAAAAGCATAACAAAAAGTGAGAACAAAGGTAAATCATGACTCTTATCTTCATCCTCCTCTATCTCCTCAATCATTGTAGCTCTTCTAGCTTTCTCAGACCACCAAGAGTTTGCTATCCACCAATCGATATACTCTAAAGTCTTATCATAATGATCAGAAGGATGAATAGCATGAAAACCTCTCACCCATCCATTCCTAATGGCTCGGGCCACAATCTCGGTAATAAGGACAGACTGAAACAAAGCACCGTCTAGGGGCACACCTTGTCTATGGCCCATCTGGTGCATAACTCTAGTAGCCTGATAAAAAGTGACCATCCTCAAACCCAAAAGATAAACCATCCTGTAACTAAAACTCATAGTCCTAAACTGATTTATCTTTTTCCACTCATATCTCTAAAGCAACTCATCATAATCCAATTCAAGAAGCCATTTGAGCCACTCCCTTTTAGAGTCCTTTTTTATCACAATAGTATGGGTCCTATACTAGGAAGCAGAGTAATCTGCCTTAACAGGAGGAGCCACTATCCGAAGATGGTCTCTCAACCAAATATGAAGGATAAGGGGACTAATAGTCCATGAACTGCTCGAATCATATGCCTTATCCAGACTCATAATAGTCTCAGCAAGTACAATGGCAGCAATAGATCTTCCCTCTTCCATTTGAGGAATCAAATCAACAACCCTAGCATCACCCCAACCAGTAGGGCTCATGAAGATATATCCGACAGTCAGACAAAAAGAAAGAGCCTACATCCTCAAATGAAACCACTTTTCATCCTCAAAGCCTTTGGGATCATGAAATTCTATAACTACAACAGTTAATCCACCTAATCCTCTACCACCATGGGACTAGCCACTTCCTCACTGAGATCCAAAAGTCTTCTAAAGGAGTTGAAATATCCAACACTATCGACAGGAGTAGCCAAAAGAGCCTCAAGATTAGATCCAAGTAGCACAAAAAATTCCTTGAAAGTAGGACACATTTCTTCCATGCTTCCCCAAACCTAAAGGCATAGGCAGCAGGATGCCAAAAGTATATACAAGCGCGCAAAAAATCCTAGTCAATTTTCACTCCCCTTAAAGTGGGCATGGCACTTACTCCATATTTTCCTAAATTTATTCTCTCCACTTTAGTAAGATTCTTGCACCATAGGAACATTGCATGACTAAAATAGGGCTCCATTGAGAAAAGAGCTTCAAAGAAATAAAAGTGAAAATTTTTGAGAAAAGAGCAAAGCAAGATGCTTAAAAGTATTGAACAGTATTCAAGGGTCAAAGGAATGAAGTTTTAAGAAGTGGAAGAGCCCATAAATAGCAGAAAATCAAGAGAAATCAGCATCAAGGATGGAACTCACTGTAGTTGCTGCACCAGGGCTGTGCAGTTGCCGCAAGCCCTCTGCAGTAACCATTTTAGCTACTACAGGGCTTCTTGCGGTTGTCGCAACCCTTTTTACAGCAACCACAAACTCCACCATGTTGCTGCGACACCTTTTCCATCTCCATTCTGCAAATTTGGAGCTACGGCAAGTCTTCTTAGCTTTAAAAAAAAAAAGAAAAAAAAAGCGAGGGTCCTTTATTTCAGTTAAATTTAGGAACTGCATTCATGCATATTACACATATATGATCAAGATAGAAGTACATCTCACAGCAAGTAAAATTGTTTATGACATCATATTTAGGAAAAATGTCCATACATATCATAGCATCACATTTTAGAAAACATCCATACATGTCATAACATCACATTAGAAAGAACGTCCATTACATCCATACACATCATCCATAAAACCAACAACTCAAAGGAAGATTGACAGAGTGTCTAATGGTGTCTGCGCCTCTTCCTCCTTTGCTCACGTGGAGACTCATCACCCTCATCACCACTAGCACCTTTACCTCTACCAGTGTCTCTACTACCTCTCAGCTCTGCTCAGGTCAAAGTAGATGATAGAGCAGCAGTTAGATGACCCATCACCCTTTGGGCCTCATGAGCCCAATCCACAGGCACCTACGAGATAAAGAAAGTCAAGCAACTAAGCAAGAATCTAAAGTCATGGTAGAATCAGGACAAGCTACCTCATAAATATTGGCTAGAACCTCTAGCCATTTAAATAGCACCACTACAGAAGAATCATACTCAACCAGCTGTCCCTACTCAACAGAAAAGTATTGACAACGTGTAGAGGCCATAAACTCTGATGCCAAATATCACCACCAGATGATCCTGAAGCTATTCTGGGTTCAGAAATAGCAGTAGTAGGAGCAGGAGTAACCCTGAAAGGCCTTGCTCTACTCAAAGGGTCCCTAACCGAAGGGGTTTGAGTAGAACTAGTAGTCAATCTCATAGGATCAGAAATAGAATCCCTCCTAGGGATGGTACCAGTCATCATGGAAGCTTGGCAGAAGTATTCATAATCTGCATCATAATCCAAGAAGTGGTCATAAGGGAGGCCTGCCAGCAATGCCTTATCATCTACAATACTTGACTTATGTCTCATATCAACTAGGGGAGGTAAAGGCATAACCCTATCACCAGTAATATGCCCTTTGACTTTTTCCTTAAGGTAATATATTCTCTCACCCCTAAAGCAAAGAAGTAGTCTGCACGAGAAAAGCAAATAGTTGGAACCCATCCACTCCATCACAGATGGTGGCAAGCGATCTTGATAGGAATTCCACCAGACCTACAAAACATAAAGTAATTCTAAAGCAATTAAAAGCAATAGAAAGCCAACTAGTAGGACAAATACTTAGTGCACACCCAATTGGCTGAAATAGATCCGATAACCAGCAAAACCCATCCTGTCAAACTGACTGTGGTTACTATAACTCCATAAGTACCCCTAGGGCACTCTATCAGGAACTGAGTTTCTTAAGGTTGTAGATACCTGAGTAAAGTATTTGTAAGCCTAGTATTACAAAACAGATAGCAGTTAGTCAAGATAACAATGAAGTGCAATACAAAAAGCAAAAATGAGAAAAGAACACATACTCACCTCCTAAATAACATGGGTACCACCTAGGCTGGAGAAAGTGTTTTAGGAGAGATCAGACATCTCCCTATACAATACACACAAAGTGGCACCTTCCCAATCATACTCAGACATCTAGGTCAGGTCCTCCAATGAAACCAAGATGCTGAAGTCAATAGTGTCTCTCCTTATGTGAGAGATGGAGCAACCCAAAATCATCATAAGGCACAAACGAGCTGCCTGCTCAGTGGTGTAGCCCCCATAATGATCTAAATCTCCAATCCGATTCTGAAGCTAGACTCTCGACAAATGAACATCAGTGCGAGGAGGGTCAAAACCCAATAGCTCAGTGATCCTTTGACTATTTAGTGCGGTCCACAAACCATAAAAGTCTAAAGCTTGACAACAAAAAGGCAAACCAACAAGCAAACGAAATGCATCACCAAGGTAAAAACTAAATTCTTCTTCTTTTCGCACTTTCCGTCTATTTCAGAAATATGTAAAAACATGGTTTCAATCAAGATTTTTCATATAAACACAAGAAAAAAATCATTTTAGAATTTAAATCCATATGAATCAGCCACACTTGGTGTTGTTTATACATAAAAATTCAACTTTTGAATTATAGAGCACAAAACCATGAGTTTTCTTATTTTCGGTATTTTTCGGTCATTCCAAAAATATGTAAACAGGTTGTTTAAACTATTATTTTTTATTCAATCATAGCAAATATCAGTTTAGAAAATATCCATACATGATTCGGTAGCCATAAATAGGATTTATACAAAAAAATTCTAAGTTTAAAGGCTTAGGTGAAAAATCATGAGTTTTCGCACTTTCCGCGCTTTTTGTTCATTTCAGCGATAAATAGACACATGATTCAAATCATTATTTTTCATCTAAGCAAAACAAATATCATATTAGAGCACTTTCTCATACAAATCAGCAGCCATATGTCCATTCAATAATAGAATTTTCTAACTTCTAAGTTCTAACACAAAAACCTTGAACTCCTTTATTTTTTGAAACTTTTCGGTCATCACAGAAATATGCAAAAATATTATTTAATCCAATATTTTCCATCAAAACAAATAAAAAATCAATTTAGAAGAAAACAACAATACACAAATTGCCCCCCTCCCCCCCCTGTGATGTTTATGCGTAAAAGTTGTGATTTTAATTTATAGAATTCACCTTTGGAGAAATCTCGCGGAAAGAATTGTGTTTTCAGTAGAAAGTAGATTTTCTCTCCCAAAAACTCACCCAAATAGAATTAAATCTATAAAAATCAGTAATCAACCAGTTCAAAATAATTTTCCCATAATTTATTTCATAGAAATCAGTTTAGAAATCGAAAGAGAAGAAAAACTTACGATTATGGTCAAGAAATCATGAAACGGAAGTAAAAATAAGGGGATGGCTACTGGAACTCTATTTTGGCCAAAATTTAGAATATATAATAGGGTTTGGGTGAAATTTCCACTAATACCCTTAATGAACTAGGTTAGGAGGATTTTTGTGTAGTTGGCTTTTGGGTATTTGGGCTTTTATTTAAATTTTTGGGCTGAGTAAAATTAAAAATAAAAAGAATATTTTTCTTATTATTTTTGTAACATTTCCCCCAAAAATATTTATTTTAAAATATTTTAAAAATACTCATAAAATTATTTTATGCTTAAAAATTATCTTATGCATGAAAATTCATTTTATTTAAAATAAATTCTTTTATGCAAATGCACTTCATGTAAATCATTTATTTCACAATAGCAACTCATTTTATGCATATTAAAATTAATTTAATATGCCACATACTCATCAATCAATTAGATCACTAATTTTCATACAAGCACACATTTAACCTTTAATAGTTCTAAATAAAGCAATTTATCACGAAAATTCTTAGGGTGGGTGTGGGTTGTTACATTCTTGTTAACTTCATCAATCGTGATGCTATCTTAGAGAAGTCTTGGACAAATATGCGATAATAATTAGCTATGCCTGAGAAACTTCAAACTTCAAAAACTGTTGTAGGTCGTGGCCAATTGGCTACAGCTTAAACTTTCTTAGGATCAACTTGAATTCCTTCCTTACTTACCATATGCTCAAGAAAATTGACAAACTCCATCCAAAACTCACACTTAGATATCTTTGCGTAAGGCTGGTGGTCTCGCGATGTCCATAGCACAATCCTCAAATGCTCTTTATGTTATTCTTTACTCTTAGAGTAGATCAGAATGTCATCGATGAACATGATCACAAACTTTTCAAGGAATGGCCTGAATACTCAATTCATCAAGTCTATGAAAGCAGCAATAGCATTTGTCAAACTGAACAGTAGGATTGTGAAATCATAATGACTATATCTTGTACAGAAGGCAGTCTTGCAGATGTCTTTTCCACGAATGTTTAGTTGATGATAGCCAGACCTCAAGTCAATCTTGGAAAAGTAGCCAGCTCCTTGCAATTGATCAAAAAGATAATCTATCCTTAGTAAAGGATACTTATTCTTCATAGTGAAGCAAAGGATACTTAATCTTCACAATAACTTTATTGAGTTGGCGATAATCAATGCATATCCAAAACTAGCCATCCTTGTTTTTCACGAACAACACTAGTGTGCCCTATGGCAAAATGCTTGGTCTGATGAAACCCTTGTCGAGTAGATCATGCAGTTGTATCTTTAATTCTTTCAACTTCACTAGTGCCATATGATATAGCAATTTTGATATTGGCTGCATGCCCGATAGCAGCTCGATGTTGAACTTGATCTCATAATCTGATGGTATCCCAAGTAGATGCTTGGGGAAAATGCCATAAATTCATCAACTACAGGCTTGCTCTTGCCTCAGACGGCAACCTTTTTGTCAGCATCGACTACGTGAGCTAGGTACGCTTGGCACCCTTTCCTTAACATCCTCCTTACCCCCAAGGCTGATATGAAATTTAGAGGTTTCTCATTCCTATGAACTTGGTACTTAAATTCCCCCTATCCTTAGTTCAAAATTCCACTAACTTCTCTCTATAGTCGATACGAGCCCCATGCTCATAAAGCTAGACCAATCCTAAGATCACATCAAATTCTAGTACATCCAGTTCCAACAATTCTACAAGGAGTTTTCGTCCATTAATGTCTGCCTCACAATCCTTAAAAACATATTTTTGTTCCATCACTTCTCCCAAAGGAGTTATCACTACTAAAGGTTCAATCATTAATTCCTTATATCTACAGAGACTCTTAGCAAAACATGGTGATACAAAAGAATGTATAGCACTAGAATCAATCAAACATCTTGCACTAGAATTTTGGATGGGAATGATACCTGTGATGGTGATATATGAAATGCGGGCCTCTTGCTCATTCACTCAAGGGAGAGGTGGCATCATACCACATTCTAACTCCCAACTTGCAACTTGTAAAGAATCATGAAATTAATCAGGCTCCATGGCTAAAGCCGCCCTTTCAAGCTGAGGTGGATACACTACCCCTACCCATCGGGTTAAGACCATATGCACAAATATCAATGATTACCCGCATCAGCACGAGAATTTCTGCATAAGGGTTTATAGATACCATAACTAGAGCTAATGACAATCACTTATAATAATAGCATTTAAAAATGCAATCACATGTAACATAATAGAAACAATAGTTTAACTTGTTGAACAAAAGATGAATAATAGTGTGGTTCTAGAAAAAAAAGTAAGGTAAGGCAATAATTCATAAAGGTTCTTTATTATCATTGAATAATAAAAAAAGCTTTTGTACCAATTGTCCTTTGGTAACCCAATCTTAACAAAAAAATCATATAATCATAGTTAAAAATAGAAAGAACTTGGGTTTCAAGATTTTCAAAGGTTCACATAATATGATAACTTGTACTTGTAACTCGAATATAATGTTTACTCACCTTGTGATTCCTTTGCTCCTAGTACTTATAGCCCCTTTGAAGTTTTACTACTCCTCAAGCTCTAACATAATATTTAATTCAATACTTAGCATTTGCTTAATATCCCATTTTTTAGAGATATGATGGTCCTAGAACATAGGGAGACATAAGGTCACCCATGCTTGTAGAACCCACTCATGAACATATAATACTGCCTAGGATCGTACAAAAATCACATGCTTTAACTCAAATATCCCATTAATAAAGGAAAACTCTAATTTGCTGAAGAATGGTTGAAAATACTATAAATACAATCCATAGGAAAATAATACTTAGTCTTTAAATAAAGTCACAAACAAAATATTCCAAATATAAAGTTTCCATCATAATAACTCCTAGAGCATCTATGGACTCATCATAGTATAGAGTAATAATAACTTTGACAAGGAAATTTCCCAAGCAGAGTAGGTTGGTTGAGTGATCACCTTGCCTCCTCGAAATGCTCACCTATAACCACACAAAGAAAAAGGGGTGAGATAGATGATCTCAATGAGTAAACAATATAGCATATATAATAACACATATCCTTTAGAAATGGCTCATAGCTTAAAACATGTAGTTCATGATTTACAATTCTTGACTCATAGCTCATGGTTTAAAGTTTGTAATTTAACAAGGTTCACAAACATCACACATAGCACGTAAAGAGTGAGGGTTATTGCCATTTTCACTTGAACACATAGAAGAGTGGTGGCATTAAACCAAATTCCAACTCCTAACATGTAAAAATCATGAAACTGATTAGGCACTACAGTTAAAACTGCACCTTCTAACTGAGGTTGATACACAACCCCTATCCATTGGGTTAAGACCATGTGCACAGATTCTGATGATTACCTGTATCAGCACGAGGATTTCTGCATAAAAAGGCTTAGAGGTTTCATAGCTAGGGCTAATGGCAATCACATATAACAATTGCATTAAAGAAATGCAATCACATGTAGTGCAATATCAATAGATGTTTAGTTTATCAAACAAAAGATAAATAATAGTGTAGTTCTAAAAAGAATATAAGTTAGGGCAATAAAGCACAAAGGTTCTTTACTATCAATGGATAATAAAAAAAATGGTTTTAGACCAATTGTCCTTTTAAGAAATATTATACTTGCATTTGAAAATAGAAAAGAATTTGGGTTTCAAGAGTATCAAAGGTTCACATATCGTGATAGCTTGTACTTGTAATAATAACATAATGTTTACTCACCTTGTGGTTCCTTTGCTCTTAGTACTTGTAGCTCCTTAAACTTCTACTAGTCCTTAAACTCTAATATAACATTATAATTCAATACTTAGCATTTACTTAATCGTCATGCTATCCTATCTCATAACTACCCCATGCACATATAACATTCATATAAACTTAGAGTTGCACTTAGAAGTGCACTCATCACTTGTACATAACATGTTGACCATTAAAGTCCTGCACACTTAGCCTTCATAGGCCCATATGAAAATAGATTATGACTCATACCAAGAATTTTCTAAAGCCAAACATAATATATCATGATCTTAATATCAATTCAATCTAACATTCAACTTAGTACACTTACACTTTCCATTATGTCAACTTTAACAAGTAACCTTTCAAATGTCATGCTTATCTCTTATGATCAATTCACACAATTAATCTCATAGTCAAATCAAGATCATTAATTCATTATTACTTCATCATAAAACCTATTTTCCATACTACTTATTCACATTCACATATTAATCACAATATAGGGTTAAGGTACCCTAAGTATACTTAATTATCTCTAGACTTGTCTATAGCCATTCCTTCAGTCAAGATATAATTTAATCATTTATCATTCATATATACATGTCAATAATCATTAAAATATATTATATAAAAATCATAGACATTGGGATAAAAATCCCTACATTGGCCGAATGCCCTATTCAAGGAAAACATGAATTTTCTTACTTTTCATACTTTCCGTTCATCACAGTCATATGCAAAAATATGGTTTAAACCAAGATTTTTTATGCAAACATAACAAAAATCATTTTAGAATATTAACATATAAGAATATGCACCCATATAGATACATATGCATGAAAATTTTTCAACTTTATGTTTTAGGATGAAAACCATGAAACTTTCTTGTTTTTGGTACTTTTCGGTCATTATAAAAATATGTAAACACATGATTTAAACCATTATTTTTCATCCAAACATAACAAAAATCAGTTTAGAACTTAAACTTATACAAATTGGCTACATAGGTTATCCATATGCATGAAAATTCCAATTTTAGGTTGTTGGGTGAAAATTATGAGTTCTCTTGCTTTTGGGTATATTCTGATCATTACAGTAATATACAAAAATTTGATTTAAATCAATATTTTTCATCTAAACACAACAAAAATAAATTTAAAACACAATAATGCAAGAATCAGTAGCCCCCCTTATGTTCATGCAAGAAATTTCAAATTTAAAGGTTTAGGGTTCACCTTTGGAGGATTCGCGTAGAGAGGTTTGTGTTTTTAGTAGAAAAATCAATTTCTCTTTCAAAAACTCACCCAGGCTGGATTTAATCAATAAAATTAGTAAATACTCAGTTCAAAATAATTTTCTCATGATTATTTTAAAAATATCATATAGTAACTGAAAGAAGAGAAAAACTTACGAAAATGGTTGCAAAATCACAAGGTTTGAAAACAACTTGTGAATTTTGGTTGGGAGAATATTTTTGAGAGAATTTTTTGCTGGAAATATAATAGAATAATAGAATGGTGGCTACTCCCCTAGGGCTGGCCAAGTTTAGGTTTAAATATTAGGGTTTGGGTGTAATTTCCAAGTTTACCCTTAATGAGTTAGGTGAGGAGTGTTTTAGTGTAGTGGGCTTTTAGGGAATTGGACCTTTTATATAAATTATGGGCTGATTATAGGTAATTAAAGATAAAATATTTTTCTTATTATTATCATTAAAATTTCTTCTAAAATATTTATTTAAAAATATTTAAAAAATGCTCATGAAAATTATTTTATGCTTATACACTTCATATAAATCACTTATTTCATTATAATAATTCATATTATGCATACTAGAGCTAACATAATATACCATATATTAATGAATCACACCACACATGAATTTTCATAGAAGCACATATTTTAACATAATAGCTCTAAATTCAAGAAATCAATCATGAAACGCCTAGGGTAGGTGTGGATTGTTACATTCTCCCCCCTTAAAAGAAATTCATCCTTGAATTTAGACACTTACTCAAATGTTCTTAAAAAGCTAAGGATGCTTCTATCGCATTTTATCCTTAGCTTCCCAAGTACACTAGTGTATCCCATGATTTTGCCATTGAACCTTGATCATGGATATCTCATTTTTCCATAACCTTTTCACTTATCGATCCACTATGGCTATTGAAAATTCCTCATAGGTTAGTTGCTCATCTATTGCGATCTCTGGCGATAACAAGACTTGGGATAGGTCTAATACATACTTCCTCAAAATTGAGATGTGAAACACCAGATGCATATGTGCCATAAGTGGGCGTAGAGCAAGCCTATAAGACACTTCTCCAACCTTATCCAATATTTCAAAAAGACCAACGAAGTGAGGTGATAGCTTTCTTCTCTTGCTAAATCTCATGACACCTTTCATTAAGGCGACCTTTAAGAAAACATGATCTCCGATGGCAAAATGAACATCCTTTCTTTTGGTGTTTGCATAGCTCTTTTGCCGACTGAAGGCTATTTTTGTCACATCCCAACTTTGGAGACATGATGATCCTAGAACATGGGGAGACATAAGGTCACCCACGTCCATAGAATGCACTTATACTTATACAAATACTGCCTAGGATTGTACCAAAAACCTCTTACATTAACTTAAATAAACCCTTTTTTTTTTTAACTTTAAGTTGTGGAAGCAAAATTAAAATATACTTTAAACATAATCCATAAGAAAATAATATTTAGAATCCAATTAAAACCTCAAAGGATAACATTTCAAAATAAATATCCAAAAATAAATATTCTTGAAGCGTCTAAGGATAACTCTTCATAACATATTAACTAATTTTCTTAGACAAGGAATTCCCCCAAGCAAAGTAGGATGCTTGAGCCATCACCTTGCCTCCTTAAAATGCTTACCTAGAACTACACAAGGAAAAAGGGTGAGATAGATGATCTCAATGAGTAAATAATAGGGATTGTACAATAACACATATCCCTTAGAAAGGGCTTATAGCTCATAACTTATAGTTCATGATTCATAGTTTGCAATTTAGAAAGGTTCACAGAAATCACACTTATAACATATAACACATAGAGTGAAGGCTACTGCCATAATCACTCGAACACATAGAGTGAAGGCTATTGCCATAATCACTCAAACACATAACACATAGAGTGAAGGCTATTGCCATAATCACTCAAACACATAACTGATAATTACTCGCATTGATACGAGGAACACATAGCCAATGATTACTCACATCGGTACGAGGTGCACATAACCAATGATTACTTGCATTGGTACGAGGATTTCTACATAAAAAGGGTTAAAGGTACCATAGCTAGAGCTAATGGCAATCACATATAACAATAATGTTTAAGGTAATAATAACATGTATCATAATAACAACAACAGTTTAACTTTTGAATAAAAGATACAATGATAGTGTAGTTCCAGAAAGAATGTAAGTTAGGAAAATAAACATAAAGGTATTATCATTAGATAATCAAAATGGTTTTAGACCAATTGTCCTTTTGCAATCCAAGCTTAACAAAGAAATCATAGAGTTTCATTTTGGAATAGAAAGAACTTCGGTTTCAAGAATGTCAAAGGTACACATATCATGATAGCTTATACTTGTAACAATATTATAATGTTTACTCATCTTGTGGCTCCTTCGCTCCTAATTCATGTAGCCCTTGGACTTCTAAGACTCCTTAAGCTCTATTATAATATTTAATTCAATACTTAGTATTTATTTACTCATGATTCTACTGTCCTATAACTACCCTATGCAATATAGCATACACATACACTTAGAGTTGCACATATAAGTGCACTCATCACTTGCACATAATATGTTGATTTTAAAAGTCTTACACATTTAAGCCTTATAGGCTCACATGAAAACACATTACAATCATGTCAATACCTTTCTAAGGTCAGCACAATATTATTATCTCAATATCAATTTACTTTAACAATCATCTTAATACACTTTACACTTCCATACATGTCAACTTAACAATTAACCTTTCAAGTGTCATGCTTAACTCTTATGATCCTTTTTATTCAATTGTCACTTCATCAACTCAAAACCATGTGTTCATCATGAAGTCATCATAACATCTAGTTCCAAATTTCCAAATCACATTTACATTCTAATCACAATATAAGGTTAAGATACCTTAAGTATACCAAAATGCCTTTAAGCTTATCTAGGGTCATACCTTCAACTAACTTGCAATTTTATCATTTATTATATATACATACATGTCAATAAGCAACAAAACATATCACATAAAAATTATAAATATTGGGATAAAAATATTAATGTAGGCCGAATGCATTACCAAAAGGAAGAACTAAATTCTCTTTATTTTTGCACTTTCTGTCTATTTCAGTAATATGTAAAAACATGGTTTGAACCAAGATTTTTCCTGTAAACACAACAAAAATCATTTTAGAATTT
The DNA here is from genome assembly GCA_947687605.1 of Reutealis trisperma. Lineage (NCBI taxonomy): Eukaryota > Viridiplantae > Streptophyta > Magnoliopsida > Malpighiales > Euphorbiaceae > Reutealis > Reutealis trisperma. Next base: position 139,683 of record CANTUT010000284.1, read on the forward strand.
TAATTCACATAAATTGGCCAATTATAGTATTGCTTATGTATGAAAATTCAACTTTTGGGTTATAGGGTACAAAACCATGAGTTTTCTTGTTTTTGGTATTTTTCGGTCATTTCAGAAATATGTAAATAGGTTGTTTAAACCATTATTTTTCATTTAATCATAGAAAATATCAGTTTAGAACATGTCCATACATGATTCGGCAGCCATAGATAATGTTTATACAAAAAAATTCCAAGTTTTAAGACTTAGGTGAAATCATGAGTGTTCGCAGTTTTCGTTCATTAAAGCAATATACAGACACATGATTCAAATTATTATTTTTCATCTAAACAAAACAAACATCATATTAGAGTGCTATCTCACACAAATTGGTAGCCACATATTAATTTAATAATAGAATTTTCCAACTTCTAAGTTCTAGCACAGAAATCTTGAACTCCTTTGTTTTTCGAAACTTTTCGGTCATTACAAAAATATGCAGAAATATAATTTAATCAAATATTTTCATCAAAACAAGTCAAAAATCAGTTTATAAACCATTGATGCATAAATTACCCCCCTCTAGTGATGTTTATGCATAAAAATTATGATTTTAAGTTATAGAATTCACCTTTGGAGAAATCTTTTGAGAGAATTTTTTGGCCAAGATACAGAAAAATAAAGTGATGGCTGCTAGAGAACCTAGGCTAGCTGAAATTTACAATATATATTAGGGTTTTGGGCAATTTTCTACTAATACCCTTAATGAACTAGGTTAGGAGGATTTTAGTGTAGTGGGCTTTTGAGTATTTGGGCTTTTTATTTAAATTTTGGGCTAATTATAATTAAAAATAAAAAAGAATATTTTTCATATTATTCCTATAATATTTCTCCCAAAATATTTATTTTAAAAATTATTTTAAAATACTCATAAAATTATTTTATGCTTAAAAATTGCCTTTTTACATGAAAATTCATTTTACGAAAAATAAATTATTTCATGCTAATGCATTCTATTTAAATCAACTATTTCACAATAATAATTTATATCAGGCATATTAAAATTAATTTAACATGTTCCAAACCCATAAATCACATCACACATAAATTTTCACATTGTCACACAATTTGTCATAATAACCCTAAATTTAAATAATTTGTCACTAAAACTCTTAGGGTAGATGTGGGTTGTTACAATTTTCAACTGATCCTTAATTAAAGATATCGTCTCGGTAGTCTTCTTCAACAATTCTGGCATCTCCATATATTTATCTCCTGGTTTAACCTAACAAATTGGAGAATGACATTTCCTCCCATACAATGCTTCGTATGGTGCCATACTAATGAACAAATGATAGCTGTTATTATAGGTGAACTCAATCAAATGTAAGTACTCAACCCAGCTACCACCAAAATCTATGACACACATTCCTAGCATGTCCTTAAGTGTTTGAATTATCCTTTGAGACTATCCATCCATTTGAGGGTGAATTGTAGTATTGAAGTTCAATTACGTTCCCAACACTTCTTGCAATTTTTGCCAGAACCTCAAGGTGAACTTAGTGCCTCGATTAGAGATGATTGAAATTGGTACTCCATGTAGTTTCATGATCTTGACCATGTATAGTTGCTCATATTGAGATGTAGAGTACATGGTCTTGACTTGTAGAAAATGGGCAGACTTTGTCAATCAATCCACTATGACCCATACAAAGTCATATCTTTTAGAGGTTCTAGGTAATCCAACTACAAAGTCCATAGTGATACGCTCCCACTTCCATTCAGGTAGTTGAATCTCTTGAAGTAGTCTAGAGGGTCATTGGTGTTCATACTTGACTTGTTGGCAAGTTAGGCATGATGCCATAAACTTAGCCACATCCTTCTTCAGTCCAGGTCACCAGTAACTTGCTCTCACATCATGATACATCTTGGTAGTTCCAGGATGAGACAGTAAGTTGTCTGATATGCCTCCTTCAATGTTCTTTCCCTTAGTCCATTAACATAAGGCACACATACCCTTTTTCCACACTTTAAATTCCCTTCAACCACTTTGAACTAGGGTTCTTTCCTTTCTCAATCTCATCCTTTAAGTTAACCAAGTGTAGGTCCTTATCTTGTGAAGCCTTAATCTCCTCCACTAGCTTTGACTTCACTTAAAAATGAGCCACTAAAGCTCGTGATTTTCCAATCTCTAGCTATAAGCCTTGACTAAACAATCCCTTTAACTCATTCATGATCAGCCTCTTTTGTATAGTCACTTGGGCTAGGCTTCCCATCTATTTTCGATTCAAGGTGTCCGCCACCACATTTGCCTTTCTGAGATGGTAAAGAATTTGGCAGTCATAGTCCTTTATCAATTCGACTCATCTCCTTTGCCTTAGGTTGAGATCTCTTTGGCTCAAGATGTATTGTAGACTCTTATGATCTGTATTGATCTCGCACTTCATCCCATACATGTAGTGTCTCAAGATCTTAAAAGCGAACACTACCGTGGCCATTTCCAAGTCATGAGTAGGGTAGTTTGCTTCATGCTTCTTAAGTTGTCGTGATGCATAGGGGATGACTTTACCATTTTACATTAGGATGTATCCAAGTCCTACTCTTGAGGCATCGCAGTAGACTATGAATCCTTTTTAACCTCCAGGTAAGGCCAAAACTAGAGCTGATATCAAGCACTTTTTGAGCTTTTGAAAACTCTCCTCCTAGGACTCCTCCCAATTAAACTTGTTTTCTTATCAACTTCATCAATGTTGTTGCTATTTTACAGAAGTCTGTGAACCCTTAATTCTGCACGTCTCAGAATTATAGAATATTCTATTAGGAAAGGAATCAATCAAGGCTTGTAAATCATCATCAAATCATACGGGACTAAGTAACAAGTATAATGCAACTAGAATCACGTAAAACAGATGAGAAACAAGCAAGAACGGGCAAAAACTGGCGGAAGGGGTGAAAAACGGCCCATTGCCTAGCAGAGCCTCTTGTGATGCTGCAAAGGTCTCTGTGGTGCTGTCGTAGAGGCTTCTGTGGTGCCGTAGAGGCTTGTGTGGCACTAATGTCTCTGCTCCCACATTGGAAAATTGAGTCTCTATGCTTCATTCTTCCCCCTATATATAGAGGTGGCCTTTCTACTCTCAAGACATATAGACTTAGAGGCTTAAAAGTAATAACTTTAAGTAAATTGCTTTGTTTTTGCTCCTTGCTTTGCAAAGCACGTTGGGTGGTTTCTCTTTGATTCCTACTCGACTAGTTTAAGCTAAGCTTGTTCGAGGCAAGTCTGTTGCCTAAGGCTTGTGTCCGTTGTCGGGAGAAGGCAAAGTTGCGTTCCGGTGGTCTAAGGCTCACGTCTTTTGCATGGAGAAGGTGGAATTGTAATCCGGTCATCTGCATCATCTTCCCTACATCCCCAAGCCATGAAAGCATATGGTAATCTTCTTTTCCTTTCTATTTGATTATTGTCTATTTCAGTTAGTTAATTAAATTGATGTATCTAGGTTGCTAATTAATCAACTTGGTAATCAATTAAGTTAATTAATTAATTCAACCCTATATTAATCAATCAATCAAAAAATGATAAAGCGGCTAGACTAAACTAACCTCTTCGCAAGAAGCAATAACTACGTGGGTTCTGATTCCTATTCAAAGGGATACGTAGGCATGCTTGGTTCAGGCATCGAATCCAATTAAAATTAATCAACTATCCCCCTATCACCTTCTTCACCTATTTTTTTTTGTGTTTATTGCTTTGCTTTATTATTAGGATTAGTTTAGGGAATGTGTGACTTTCCTAGTACCAATAAGGGCTAGAGGAAGTATCCCCTATGTTTTGGGATTTTATTTGTAATAATTAATCTTACCTTGGATTATTACTTATATTTATTATTGAAATCAATGATCATATATGTTATAAATTGTTCATGCATTTTACTTGTTCATGAAATATATTTTAAATTATTTTTATATTACTTGGCCAAACATGTTTTGATAAACTAAAAACCTAGTCCCCGAATCCTCTTTAGTTTCGAGGCTAGTGATCTTTTTCCTTTGGGTAATGATGGGAGTCAAATGGGTTTTTTCCTTATATTTTCCCAAAATAAAAATAAATTAAGGTGGCAGCTCTAAAATGATTTTCAAAATAAGCTCGAGGGCTTCTTCATGAGTTCTTTCCTAAATGAGCATTTCGATTCCCTTTAGCGGATCGGACTGGTGCTCAGGTGAGGCCTCACAGTTGGCGACTCCACTGGGGAGTAACTTTCTTTTAATAAAAGGAAAAAATAAGTGGACTACTAATTGGTTTAGAAAAAAGTTTGGCCTTTTAATATAATTGTAACTTTGCATGCATCACTTGCATAGGCTCTTTGCCATTCAACCTAGTTCTAGGAAAATAATGGATAGTGAGTAATATCGAGTGGGTAACCCTCCTTAGGTCTATTAGCTAATAGTGAAATCATCCACCCTGCGACAAATCCTTTGATCCTGTCAAAGGTGTAACGAGTATACACGTACTGTTGGACCCATGCGACACTCTTTGACTCACATGTGGTTAGGTATATCGCTGCTCTAGTGTGACGGGTACCCCAAACCAAGCTACCTTGTCCCTTTCATGTAATGAACTTAGAACTTAGACCTTAGGCTGCATGTACCATAATAGAAGCCCTATTGTATTCATGAAATGACTTTTCATTCATGCACACATACATTCATGCATACATTCATCATCCAAGAACCTTGAAACAAGTGGAAAGCTCACCAAGCCTATGGTCCACTAAAATACCCATCCTAAAAATACCAATGCTAGCCCAAAGGTCTGTCATCTTGCTGTATTACCTTAGTCTTATACTCATTTTGTCTACCTTTTTCCTTATTGTAAGGTACCTAAGATGGCTGAAGGAACAAGTGGATTGAAGGATAGTGGTCTGAATGCAACTAATACGGAGGAAGAGGCCTAATTGAATTCATTCTTAACAATTCTTCTCTTAAAGTAAGAAAGGAATTTTCAAGCTATTTTGGAGGCCCAATGAGCCCAGTTCAAAGAGCAGAGACAGTCCATTTTGGAGGAAGTTCAAGCTATGATGAGTTGAGCTGGCCTTGGTTCAAATACTACACCAAACCAAACCATTCCAAATGTGACCCAAGCTGTTGCAAATACCTCCTTTTCCCCTAATGTCCCTATTGACTTAACTGATAAAAGAAAGCTACAGTTGATGCACATCCAAATATCATCTCACCCTCTGTCCCAATTCTAGATGTTACCTCATCACTTCTCACTTCCCAAACACCAATTGCCACCTATTATACCACTCCTTCTCCTCTGAATCTTTTTCAAGGAGAAAAATTTTCTTCCCATATGAATGCCAAAACTTTGATGGAAAAATTTGAAGTCATGGAAAAGACCCTCAAAAACATTAAGAAAAATGATGATGTGATCAATGCTAGTTCCTTAGCCCTCTTTCCTAATGCCAGAACTCCACCAAAGTTCAAAATGCCAATGCTAGATAGATTCAATGGGACAACATGCCTTAAGACACACTTAAAGATGCTTATGGGGGCAATGGCTCCTTTGGGGTTGATAATGAGCTCTTTGCCCAATTATTTCAACAATCTCTCACTAGAACTGCCATAAAATGATTTTTAGACCTGAATATAAGTGAAAAGAGGACTTGGGATGATATCTGCAATACATTTGTGAAGTAGCATGAGTATAACATTGAAGTGGATATCACAAGGAGAGATTTGGAGACTACCAAACATAATTTGAAGGAATCTTTCTCCTCATTCCTTACAAGGTGGAGAGAAAAAGCAGCCCAAATGGTGAATCGACCAACAAGATCAGGTTGACATAATTGTGAAGAATCTTTTGCTAGTATACCAAAATCATCTCCTCACATAATACCTCCCAAGCTTCAAAGCCCTTATTAGCACTGCATCCAAAATAGAAGATTTGATCCAAAGTGTCCACATCAAGGACGAGACCGCCTATAATAGATACAAGAAGAGTACTCCCTACCAAGCTAATGTCACTGCCTCAAATAACAAGAGAGAAGGTGAGATATCTGCCATTTCTCATCATCAGCCATTAAGATTGGAGAGAAGGTCCCTTACTGAGTTAGGGGTTCCTTTGGTTGTGGTATACAAGAAAGCTTTAGAAGCCAAGTTGATCAAGCCCTTTGAACCAAAAGCTCTTCCTGACCCACTCCCTGCAAATCACAACCCTAATGAGTACTGTGAGTATCACCAAAGGGCTGGCCACAAAACAGAAATGTGTCAGAATTTAAAGCATAAAATACAAGATCTTATAGACAATGGGGACATCATACCTCCTAAACCAAGACCCAACATTTTCACCAATCCCTACCCTAACCACCAAATTAACCTCATCACCATCACTGATCTCGAAGTTGATCCTATCTCTTTGATTCGCTCAGTTTTTGAATATTGTTGTGTTTTGGACTTGAGTAATATTGTGGAAGAGATTGATGTTATAACTAGGAGTGGTAGGATCCACCAAACACCTATCCAATAAGGTAACCAGCCACCTATCCAACCTATCCCATCCTTTGCTAAAAAGATAAAAGGAAGCACTGAACCTGATGAAGATCCTATCCTTGAGCAGCTGAAAAAGGCCCAAGCCAACATGTCTATCTGGAGCCGTATCCAATCATCTTACCCTCATTGCCAAGCTCTTTGCAAGGCGTTGAACCAATGCTAAGCTCTCATAGATATCACCCCTGAGACTTTAGTGGCTTCTCTCACCAACACCATAAAAGCTACCTCTATCTCTTTTAATGACCATGACTTACCTAAGGGAGAGCTAAATCACAACCATGCCTTATACATAACAGTCCTTACTTAAGGGAAAACAGTTCCTATGGTGTTGATACACAATGGGACTGCTTTGAATGTCTGTCCGTTAAAAGTGGCAAGTTGTTTAGGATTAGAGGCTTTGGACTTCACACCTTCTGACCAGATTGTAAGGGCATATGATAACACAAAGAGGGAGGTCCTAGTTGTGGCTACCTTGGATGTCATCATTGGACTTGTCACTTATCCTATTCCATTTCAAGTTATTGATGTACCAGCATGCTTTAATCTCCTCCTTGGATGCCCCTGAATACATTAAGCCAAGGCTATCCCCTTTTCCCTCTATCAAAAGCTAAAATTCCCTTATGGATCTTCTGTTGTCACTATAAAGGGAGATATGCATGGGAAAAGTGAGGTCCCAAGTTTTGTGCCAATTCTAGAGATACAGCCTGAGCTACCAACTCTGCCATTATCAGGTTTTGCTTTTGAGACAATATAATTCATAGAAAAAGAGAGAGGTAAAGAGCTCGAGCTTGTGCCTTTTGATTTTGATCCTTATGGAAATATTATTGTGGCTAATATGTTGAGAAAAATAAATTATTTCCCTGGATTAGGACTAGGCAAAAGGCAGCAAGGAGTGAGCCAATTCAAAGAATACCCTATAGCTAACCCGCCATTTGGTATAGGTTACAAACCTACCAAAGAAGATCTAGCTGAGGCAGAGAAAAGGGCTAAAGAGAAAATGGTAGCCCTTAAGAAAGGTGAGTCGTATGATTGGTCCATGCGCCCTTATTTCAAAAAACTTAATGGATACTTTGTGAAGGAGTGTGAGAATTTTCCATACTGTGGTTTTCTAGAATCTTGGGTCTATCCCATTACTAAGAGGTTAATCCATGGTTTTGAACTCTTTTTTGATGTCGGCCTTTCCTTAGAAGACTATAAACCAATTTTCATGTTGGAACAAGATTGGGAGGATAATATAGAGGCTGCTCTTTTTGAGCAAATTTGCATGATAAAAGATGAAGAAGTGGCTGACCTAACCAAATTCATCCAAACAACTCAAACCCAACCTGACAACTGGTATTATGAGAAGAAAAGAGATGGTGGCAAGTACAAGTTAGAGTCCAAGCTGGAGTCCAAGTCAGAGTATGAGCTAGAGTCCAAGTCCAAGTCTGAACTAGAGTTTGAGTCCGAGTCAAAGTTAGAATCTTATAGTTTCGATTCTTCATTTGAGTCGATAGTCAAACCTTTTAGTCTTTCTTTTAATTTTGATGTAATAATGGACAATGACTCTTTTATTCATAATAAAAAGCTCAACTTTTCTTCTTATAATCCTATGCTTCCTATTTCCTTTCCCTTCCCTTGTCTTGAATCCAATTTGAATGAAATATCAAATGAAATAAAAAATGGCAAAGAATCAATAAGTTTTGGCATGAATGAAAAACCAAAAATCACATTCATTACATCATCATGTCATAACAGGGATTGCTTGAGTAAAATGATCCAAGACTTCTTAGATTGCTTTGCTTGGGAACCTAAGGATGTGACTGGGCTAGATCCAACTATAGCTATTCATAAAATTCCTATATATGAGCATGTAAAGCCCGTCAAACAGAAGCTGCGACGATTAAAGCCAAAGTTATCTTTAAAGATCAAGGAAGAAGTCACTAAACAATTAGGTAATGGGTTCATTGAGCCAATCACATATCCTTCCTGGTTGGCAAACATTGTTCCAGTACCTAAGAAGGATGGAAAGGTTAGGATGTGTGTAGATTATCAGGAATTGAATAAAGCTTACCCCAAGGATGATTTCCCATTACCTCACATTGATTTGTTAGTTGATCGTATAGCCAGATATGAAGTAGTCTCCTTGATTGATTTATATGTGGGGTATAACCAAATTTAGGTCCATCCTCCTAACAAAGAAAAGACTGCTTTTGTGACTAAGTGGGGTATGTACTACTATCGGGTTATGCCTTTTGGATTGAAGAATGAAGGAGCAACTTACAAAAGGATGGCTAACGCAATCTTTCATGGCATGATACATAAGGGTGTTGAGGTATATGTTGATGACATGGTAATTAAGTATGAAACAGCAGATGATCACCTACACGCCTTAGGGTGATTCTTCTCTAGACTCCGCCAATATAATCTCAAGTTGAATCCCACCAAGTGCATATTTAGGGCATCATCCGAAGTGTTTTTGGGGTATATGGTTAGTAAGAGAGGAATATAGGTAGATCTAGCAAAATCGAAAGCTATTTTGGAGATGCTAGCACCTAAGACAGAAAAAGAAATTAGAGGGTTCCTTGGATGACTACAATACATTAGCCGATTCATATCTCAACTAGCAGACGTTTGTGGTCCAATCTTCAAGTTATTAAAAAAGGGAGCTTCTAAGCAATGGAATGGTGATTGCCAAAAAGCTTTTGAGAAAATCAAAGAGTACTTGCTAAGTCCTCCTGTATTACAACCCCCAAGACTTGGAAAGCCTCTACTACTATACCTCTTCATCACAGAAGAAGCCATGGGGGCAATGCTCACCCAAAATGCTGCTGATCACATAAAGAAAATGCCATTTATTACTTAAGCAAGCATATGCTCACTCATGAGCTCAAGTACAATTGGATTGAGAAGTTATGCCTTACTTTGGTATAGGTATGTCATAAGCTTCAGCATTATCTGAGTTCATATACTACTCATGTCCTGGCTGACAATAGTCCCTTAAAGTTTCTCATGGAAAGATTAGTTCTTGACAGTAAGATGGCAAGATGGATGATGGTTCTCATAGCTTTCGATTTGAATTATATCCAGAGGAAAGCTATAAAAGGGAGTGTGATAGCGGATCAATTAGCCGCAGCCCCAATAGACAGTAATTGGTCAGAACTAGAATTCCCTGATGAAGAAATTATGCAAATTGAGCCTAAAGTTTGGAAATTGTTCTTCGATGGTGCAGTTAATAGCAAAGGGTATGGTGCTGGAATTGTGATAGTCACCCTTGAGGGAGAAAATCTACCTATGGCTGTCAAGCTAGCTTTTGAAGTGATGAATAATGAGGCAAAATATGAAGCTTGCATAGCTGACTTAGAGGTTGTTGTCAATTTGAGAATTGATTACTTAGAGGTTTATGGAGATTCCAACCTGATTGTGTCCTAAACACTTGGAAAATAGAAGATAAAGGAAGAGCGTTTAGTTCCTTACCATAAGCACTTGGATGATCTTGCAAAAAATTTTCATGAATTATCTTTCCATTTGCCTCATGCCAAAAATCAATTTGCAAATACTCTAGCAACACTCGCATCAATGCTAAACATGAGAGGTGGGGAAATAATCAGACCTATGGTGATTAAAGTGAAGCGAGAACCAAGGTACTATACTTTGTGCATGAATATTCAACTGGCTGATCAGAAACTTTGGTTTTGGGACATCTTCAACTACCTCAAGAATGGGAAGTATCCGGAAGGGGCTTTTAAATCCAAACGATGAACTCTAAGATAGTTAGCCAATAATTTCCTACCAAACAGAGATGTTTTGTATAAAAGGGCATGGGATAACATACACTTGAGATGTGTGACTGAAGAGGAAGCTCAGCAGATCATGGAATGGGTCCATAGAGGGGAGGAGGGACCACACATGAATGGGATCGCATTGGCTTGAAATATTGCAAATCTAGGATATTTTTGGTTCACAATGAATGAAGATTGTGCGAAGTTTGTACGAAGATGTCATAAATGCCAGATTTATTCCAAACTATAAAAGCAGCCTCTTATGCCATTGCAGCCTATAACTACTCCTTGGCCTTTTACAACTTGGGGCATTAATGTCATAGGAAGAGTAAACCCCAAATCATTTGCTAGTCATGAATACATCCTTGTAGCGGTTGATTACTTCACAAAATGGGTAGAAGCGGCACCTTATCGGGTACTGGATTCAAAAAGAGCGGCTCATTTCATCCAAACTAACATCCTTTATAGGTTTGGAGCACCTTTTGAGATTATTACAGATAATGGGTCTCATTTTCAAAAAGAAGTAATTCATCTCTTGAAAAAAGAAAGGATCTAGCATCACAAATCATCTCCTTACCAATCGCAAACTAATGGGGCAATTGAAGCAATAAATAAAACCATTAAATCCCTCCTACAAAAGATGACTGATAATCACAAGCACTAGCATCAATAATTACCATTTTCTCTATGAGGATATAGGACTTCTATCCATACACCAACAAGGGCAACTCCTTACTCATTAGTATATGGAATGGAAGTTGTGCTACTGATTGAGGTGGAAATCAAATTGGCCAAAATTATGAAAGAAAGTCCGATTGATGAGATAGAATGGATTAAAAGTTATCATGATCAGTTGAATGCTATTGCATAAAAGAGAATGGATGGATTATACAGACTATAGGGTTATCAACAAAAGTTATCCCAGCATTTCAACAAGAAAGTGAGGGATAGGGGACTATAAGAAGAAAACTTAGTCTTAAAAGAAATCTGAGCCCCAGTGCACGACCCTATGGCAAATTCAAACCAAACTAGACTAGACCTTATATGCTTAAACGCATCCTGTCAAGTGGAGGTGCCATTCTCATAGATTTGGACGGAATTGAATTCTCCAACCCTTGCAACTTGGACCAATTAAAGCAATACTTTGTGTAATGATGCATTGTAACTAGAACTACTAGAACTACATAGACCTGATTCTCCAAAATAATAAAGAGAAGCATGTAATAGAAATAAATTGTGGAAGGAGATACGTAGGTAGCCCTCAATGGGTGTGGTCCAAATCATTAATAAATTTTCTTTTGTGCCAAATTTTGTTATTTCAAAAAATAAATAAAAATATATAATGATGTTTTATTCAAAATTGGATTTAAGACAAAATTAAGAGTCTTATTCACTAAAACAAGAAATCAAAAAATTTGCCTAAAGCCCTAAAATAATAGATCTCCTAATCATCAGTAGTCCCTTCCACAGAAGTGTCATTTTCTATCTCTTTGAGTAAAGTCACCCTCCTTATCTTCTCTAATGGCCAAGATGTAGCAATCCACCATAAATTATAAGCCTTTGTCTTATCAAAGTAATGAGATGGAAGAATAATATGAAAACTACAGGCCCATCCATTGGTAACAGCCCTAGCCACAGTGGGAGAAATGAAAGTAGATTCAAAGACAACTCCGTTTGGGGGCACTCCTTGTGCATGACCCATCTGGTGCATCACTCTTGTTCCTTGGTAGAATGTCACCATATGCAAACCCAACAAATAAACCATCCTATAGCCATAACAAATAGTTATAAACTTTTTGATCTTATATGAAGGAAAAAGCTATAGTAATTCCTGAGGGTCGAGTTTAAACAACCATTCAATCCATTCCTTTTCGGATTTAAACTTCCTCACTATGGTGCGAGACCGATACCATGAAATTGAGTAGTCCTTTTTAGTAAGAGGGGTAACCACCTTCAGATGATCCCTTAGCCAAATCTATGCAGAAACATAGCTAAGTAAAGAAAGGAAAAGGGAAAGAGAAAAGAAAAGGAGGAGGAAAAGCATACTTGCAGAATGATTAGACTCACAGACCAAGGCCCATCAACTTTGTAAGCTCGATCCAAACTAAGGATTGTCTCTGCTAAGATGATCCTAGCTATAAGCGACCTTCAGCCATTTGAAAAATCAATTTGGTTACCTTAATATCCCCCCAACCAGTTGAACATATAAAAAGATATCCTACAGTTAGACAAAAAGCCAAAGCATTCATTCAACGATCCTACCATTCCTTATCCTCAAAACCTCGGGGATCATAGAACTTAGTAATTACAACAGTTAGGTCCACCCAATCATTCACGACCACAAGGCTAGTAGTTTTAGTATCCAATCCCAAAAGCCTCATAATTGAATTGAAGTACCCTACTCTTAGTACGGGAGCAACTAGGTCAGCCTCAGGATTAGATCTTAGTAACAAACTGAATTCTTCAAAGGTAGGGCACATCTCATCCATGCCAGCCCCAAATCTAAAAACATGTGCTTCAGGATCCCAAAATTTTAGACAAGCCCTCAAAAAGCCCCAATTTAATCGAACCCCTCTTAAGGTTGGCATGGCACTAATACCAAAAGTCCCCAAGTTAATGCGCTCAACTAGTTCAAGGTTTTTGGTCCATAAATGCATTAAACGGCTAAAATAGGGCTCTATGAGTGAAAAGAAAAGGGAAACTAAAGGAAAAGATGAGAGGAAAATAAAGAGAAGAGAGCAGGAAAAGTGCTATAAAAGCTGAGCTATAGTTGTGAGGATTTCTAAACCATGAGAGGGGTATATATAGGAGAAAATTGAAGATTTTCACTGGGGTTGCCGCAGAAGAACATGGGCTTCCTTAAGCACTTTTGTGACACTATCGCAAACATATATATGGTGCTGCAGCCTCTATACGACAGCTGCACAAGGCTATGCAGCACCACACAGGATAGCTGGTTGCCACACCCCTGCTGCACATCACTGCAAGCTGCTGCAACCCTTCCTTTGCACAAATCATGGAGTATTTGAGGGGAATTTGATGAAAAAAGGGGGGAAAGAGCAAAAGGGAAAGATGGTCTAGCTCTATTATGCTTCATTCATAAAACGGATGCATTCATAACATACATAAGTCAAACCCTTGCATAATCAAGTCATAACATCCATGCATCATAGTAATAAAATAGAACATGAGTCAAGTTTCGCATCAACATGCATACATGCATACATAATCATACATAGAGTCAGCATAGCATCTGTATAATAGGAGGAAAGCTAACACCGGACTTACCTATGTCTCCTCCTTCGATCTGCATCATCTCCCTCATCACGACCACTCAAAGTGAGAGTCATAGACAATGCTGTCCTCAAGTGATGAACCATCTCATAGTTATTGTGAGCCCAATCCTCAGGGATCTGCATAAGGAAAAGATAGGTAAGAAACTGCATTTAGTGACAAAGAGCAAGCTCAAAAAGGGGGACAGAAGCACATACCTCACCTACATGATCTGGAAATGGGATAAAATCAATAGGGAGGTCATGAGGGATCTAATATCGAGCTAAGCCATGATCAACAAAAACATAATTCAAGTCCTCTCTTACGTAGGCGGGAAAACTCGCTTACTCACTTAGTCCAGCCCTATCAAAAGGGGCATCTGTAGCAGACCTCGGACCCCCACTCCTCCTAGCAGCAAAAGTATGAATTGATCTTATGGTAGAAGATCTATAACTATAATGGGCCCGTCCTAGAAGAAATGGGATGTAAGGTAGTAGGCAAGGCATGCAAAAGCTCCTTTAGTCACCATCAAGATCTAAGAAAGGCTCGACTGGAAGGCCTACTACTAATGCATCCTGATCAGGGATGCATGATCCATATCGCATCTCAGCGAGAGGATCAGCTGGGACAATCCTCTCTCCTATAATCTGGCCATGAACTCTCTCACCAAGGTAACACATGGAATCAATGCAAAAGCGCAAAAGGAGGTGACGGGAAAACAAAGCCACACTAGGCTCATAATATGGAGTGATGAGGTAAAGCCTGTCAATAAAAGGTAACCATCGGACCTGTGGAAAAAAAATAAGGGAGAGAGAGAACAACAGAGAAAAATAGAATATCAGAATGAGTGATGAAGATGATGAGCCAAGCATGTGTGCATACCTCTGATGATACTAAACAAGAGAAGAAATATTGAATATGGCAAAAATTGTATCTCTCCTGATGATGGCGATTTTGAGTCCATCAAAGATAGCCACTCGGGATATGATTCTCTGTACGATCCCTAAAAGTAGGAGTAAGAAAAGGGAAGTGCTCGTAGGCCCAATACTGTATAAAGGAAAATAATCATAATGCACAAAGATAGTGGGTACAAGATAGAAGTAGAAAGATAGAGGCATACCTCCTAGATGATATGAGTCCCTCCTAAAGCAGCGAATATGCCTCAAGACAGATCAGACATCTCTCAGTACATCACGCACAAAGCTACACCTCCCTAGTCAAATTCTCCAATAATGGATAAGTCCTCCAGTGAGCGTAGAATGTTCAAATCAATGGTATCCCTTCGTGTGTGTTAGAATGAGCAGCCTAATATCATCAGAATCAACAAGCAGGCTGCCTGCTCATCCAAAATGACTCCCCCATCATAAATGTAAATGTCAATATACCCTCGGAGCCAAGAATAGGGGACATGTGGATCGCCTCGGGGAAGGTTAACGCCTAATAAGTCAACCATAGTCTCTAATGAGATAGCAGTCCAAGTGGGATAAAGCTCTAAGGCTCGCGGTCGAAATGGCAGACCAACTAACATTATCAAGTCCAAAAGGATCACAGTCATTTCCCCACATGGAAAGTGAAAACTGTTTGTGGTATCCCACCACCTCTCTGCCAATGCTCGCAGCAAAGGAATATTACCCTCTTAGGTATAGTCTAAGGACAGAAATCCTAGCAATCCATATGGCTCAATCAACCCTCAGACTTGGGGATGAGTCTATAGGTAAGTAGAGACAGTAGATAAATTTCATCTACCACCTCTCAATCTAATGGTGGTAGTCTTTGTAATATATATATATATATATATATATATATATATATATATATATATATATATATATATATATATATATATATATATATATATATATATATATATATATATATATATATATAATGGTGGTAGTCTTTGTAGTATATATATATATATATATATATATATATATATATATATATATATATATATATATATATAATAAAAATAATAAATAAAAAAACCTTTATTTTATATGCATATATTTTCTATGAACTAACATTGCAATAGGAAAGAAGGGAAAGCAGTAAATACCTCCATGATGCTGGTACAAGACACATGGTGCTCTGATTCCTGCAGTAAGTCCACCGAGTTAGGATCATGCCTTGGTACTTAGTAGCTCCTGGTATGGCGGCTACAAGAAGGGGAAGCCATTTTAGAGAGAAGTAAGAGAGAATGGTTTTTTAGAGAGAGAAGCAAAACTTGACAAATGAGAAAAGTGGCAAAAAGTGAAAGGTGGCACGCCTTTATATAGTACCTTCTGCATAGTAACTTTTTCAGGTGGGAATATAGTAGTGAATTTGTTTCAAGTTAGAATTCAGAACAGCAAGTTTCTATATGATTGCAATAGTCTCCTCTAAGCATCTAACCACTGTTACTCAAGATTTAGCATACAAAAAATTTCTATAATTATAGACAAACATTCTACTCCTACTAGACAAGGCTGATAAATTGTCAATCCTACCAGAAATGATGATCGCCCCTACTAGAAAGGACCAATGTTTTGCTATTCCTACTAGACAGGAATATTACCCTCAGATCCTACCAGGCAGGATCATCATTATCTTTCCTACCAGACAGAAACTGCTGCTTTCAAGTAGACCGAGGGCATCTTTTTCGCTTCCAAATATACTGGGGGCATCCTTTTCACTTTTAAATATACTGAGGGCATCCTCTTCACTACCACATATACCGGGGGCATCCTCTTCATTTCACACCTATTAGAATTCACAAATATACCGGGGGCATCTACTTTGCTTCAAAATATATCGGGAGCATCTTCTTCATTCTAAAAAGTTCACACTCATCAAAATAGCCTACCAAACAGAGCAATCCTAATGAGGGGGCAACTGTGAACCCTTAATTCTGCACCTCTTAGAATTATAGAATATTTAGTTAGGAAAGGAATCAATCAAGGCTTTTAAATCATCATCAAATCATACGGGACTGAGTAACGAGTATAATGCAACTGGAATAGCATAAAATGGATGAGAAACAAGTAAGAACGGGCAAAAATGGGCAGAAGGGTGAAAGACGCCCATTGCCGCACAGCTCCATGGCATTGCCGCAGAGCGTCTTGCGGTGCCGTAAAGGTCTCTGCGGCACTGTCGCAAAGGCTTTTGTGGTGCTGCAGAGGCTTGTGCAGCACTGACAGCGTGTCTCTGCTCCCATATTGGAAAATTTAGTCTTTATGCTTCATTCTTCCCCCTATATATAAAGATGGCCTTTATACTCTCAAGACACATAGACTTAGAGGCTTAAAAGCTATAACTTTAAGTAAATTACTTTGCTTTTGCTCCTTGCTTTGCAAAGTATGTTGGATGGTTTCTCCTCGATTCCTATTTGACTAGTTTAAGGCTTTCTGCCAAGCCTGTTCGAGGCAAGTCTCTTGCCCAAGGCTCATGTCAATCATGGGGAGAAGGCGAAGTTGCATTCCGGTGGTCTAAGGCTCATGTCTTTTGCATGGAGAAGGTGGAATTGTGATCTGGTCATCCGCTTCATCCGCCCTACATCCCTAAGCTGCGAAAGCATAAGGTAAACTTCTTTTCCTTTCTATTTGATTATTGTCTATTTCAGTTAGTTAATTAAATTGATGTATCTAAGTTGCTAGTTAATCAACTTGATAATCAATTAAGTTAATTAATTAATTTAACCCTCTATTAGTCAATCAATCAAAACATGATAAAGTGGCTAGACTAAACTAACCTCTTTGCAAGAAGGGAGAACTACGTGGGTTCTGATTCCTATTCAAAGGGATACATAGGCATGCTTGGTTCAGGCATTGAATATAATTAAAATTAATCAACTATCCCCCTATCACCTTCTTCACTTATTTCTTTTATGTTTATTGCTTTGCCTTATTATTAGGATTAGTTTGGGGAATGTGTGACTTTCCTAGTACCCATAAGGGCTAGAGGAAGTGTCCCCTATGTTTTGGGATTTTATTTGTAATGATTAATCTTACCTTGGATTACTACTTGTATTTATTATTGAAATCAATGATCATACATGTTATAAATTTTTCATGCATTTTACTTATTCAAGAAATATATTTTAGGTTACTTTTATATTACTTGGCCAAACATATTTTGATAAATTGAAAACCTAGTCCCCGAATCCTCTTTGGTTTCGAAGCTAGTGATCTTTTTCCTTTGGGTAATGATGGGAGTCAAATGGGTTTTTTCCTTATATTTTCCCAAAATAAAAATAAATTAAGGCGGCGACACTAAAATGATTTTCAAAATAAGCTCAAGGGCTTCTTTATGAGTTCTTTCCCAAATGAGCATTTAGATTCCCTTTAGTAGATCGGACCGATGCTCGGGCAAGGCTTCATAAAGTCTTGTATGAATCTATGATAATAACCAGCTATACCTAAGAAACTTCAAACTTTAGAAACCATTGTGGGTCATGGCCAGTTTGCTACCACTGTAACTTTCTTAGGGTCAACTTGATTTCCATCTTTACTTACTAAATGCCTAAGAAAGTTGATAGTCTCCATCCAAAACTCACACTTAGATAGCTTCACGTAGAGTTGGTGATCACATAGTGTCTACAACACGATCCTCGGATGCTCTTTGCGCTCTTCTTTGCTCTTAGAGTAAATTAGGATGTTGTCGATGAAAATGATCACAAACTTATCAAGGAATGGCCTGAATACTTGATTCATCAAGTCCATGAAAGTTACAAAAGCATTTGTCAGACCGAACGGCAGAACCATGAACTCATAATGACCATACCTTTTACAGAAGGTAGTCTTGTAGATGTCTTCTGTATGTATCTTTAGTTGATGATAGCTAGAACTCAAATCAATCTTGGAGAAGTAACTAGCTCCTTGCAGTTGATCAAAAAGATCATTTATCCTTGGCAAAGGATACATATTCTTTATGGTGACTTTGTTGAGTTGACAATAATCGATACACATCTGGAATGAGCCATCCTTCTTTTGCATGAACAACATTGGCATGTCCCATAGAGAACTACTTAGGCAGATGAAACCCTTATGGAGAAGGTCATACAATTGCATCTTTAATTCTTTCAACTCTGTCGGTGCCATAAAGTATGGCTGTATCAAATAGGCTATGTGCCCGGTAGCAGCTTGATGTTGAACTCGATCATATGATCTAGTGGTATTGCAAGTAGATTCTTAGGAAAAGCATCCATGAATTTGTCCACCACTGGCATGCCTGGCCTCGCACGGTGGCCCCTTTGTCCTTATCGACTATGTGAGCTAGGTATGCTTAACACCCTTTCCTTAACATCTTTCTCACTCCTAAGGCTTATATCAAATTCAGAGGGTTCTCATTCCTATCTCCTTGATACACAAATTTTTCCCCATCCTTAGTTCAAAACTCCACCAACTTTTCACTACAGTCAATACGAGCATATAACCAATCCATACCTAAGATTATGTCAAATTCTAATACATCTAATTCCAACAATTATGTGGGAAATTTTCATCCATTAATGTCTATCTTACAGTCCTTAAATACATATTTGACTTCCATCACTTCTCTTAAAGGAGTTGACACTACTAAGGGTTCAATCATTAATTCCTTATTTCTATAAAGACTCTTAGCAAAACATGGTGATATAAAAGAATGTGTAGCACTAGGATCAATCAAACATCTTGCACTAGAATTTTGGATGGGAATGATACCTATGATGGCAGTGTGTGAAGCATGGGCCTCTTGCTGATTCAATGCAAAAACATGACCTTTGCTCTTATTGTTTGCTATCTATGTATTTCTAACAGGTAGCCCCTTGCTTTTAGCTCCTTGTCCTTGAGATTGATACTGTCTGGTCGGTGGAGAGTTCGAGGTCGCATTTCCCACATTCCTCATCATTAGGTAGTCTTTAATGAGGTGACCTATTTGTCCACAACTCAAATGTGTGCCCTAGACCTTCCAACAAACACTTCTCTTTCCATAATGTTGAGATTGTTGGTGAAGATTCCTTTCTCAGACCTCCTCCTCCTTTATGCTTGCCTTTATGCCTTTTGTTCTTGTGCTTCCCCTTTTGATCACATTCTGCATGTTTGGCCCTCTCGGCCTAATATCTCTTTTCAATTATCTTGGCCTTATGTATCAGCCTGGCTAAGGTTAGGAATTCAGTTGCTGCCAAAGAGTTAAACAATTGTGTAATCAATCCTCTCAAGAAACAATTGATATAGCTTGCTTCAGTAGGAACAATATTAGCAGTGAGCCTACAAAGTCAGTTAAACTCCTTAGCATAATCCGACACTGACATTATGGGTTTCTGCTTCAATTACTTCAATTACAGTGCCCCATCTTGCCTTTCACCTTCAAGCAAGAATTGATCCATTACCTCTTGCTTAAATTTTGCCCACATAAGTGGGTCTGCTCCATAAAGTCGTTCTTCCACATTCCTCTTGTACCAGTACTAAGCCTCTTTCTTAAGTTAGAGTCCTACTAACTCAGTCACTCAAGCATCCAAGTAAGATAATTGACGGACTAATTTATCCATCTCATCTAAGAATTCATGATGGTCATCACCCTCCTCACTATAAAAGGTAGGTGTTATAGCTTCTTAAACTCTAGGATGGTCACCCCCTTGTCGGGTAATCGCTTCCTTTCCCTTCATGTAGGTGCCACTACCGTAGGAGGCAAAACTCCATTTCCTTCTTGTGTTGGTAGTACATCCCACCTTTGAGCTCGTAGCTCATCCAATTCCTTATGCAAGTCCTTCATTTCCTTGAACATAGCATAAACCTTTTACGAAGAGGCTTGCTCGCCAGAGCCCATGGTCAGTGCCCTCAAGTTAGATCTCTCTCTTGACCTTTTGGGTGCAGAGGAATCATTTAAAATAGTGTTTGATATCGCATCCTTGCTAGCCCTAAAAGGTTGAGCAACTGTGTGAACTTTCTTCTTAAGAGGCATTCAGTTATCACGGTAAGGAAATTTAGTACTAACTCTCTACTAACCCATCTAACCCCACTATCATATCATACTGACTATGTATTTTGCATGAGCGCACATAAGGTCATATCACATCTCATATCACATATCACATAGCATATATATCAAGGCATGTATCATGTATCATAATCATATAACATATAACTTGTAGCATCATAGACTTCCCTATCATATAAAAGTCAATCATATCATAGGCAATAAAAGAAATCAATCCATACTAAGTAACTAAGTGATAATTGAACATATGTCTATATCCTAACCCCTACATTATCATGATTTAAGGTTGAAATTAAGTTTGATTTGTGCGTTGAAGATTATTTTTCAGATCTTTTTCTATAATGGGACTGGCCAGGAAGAAATGGAAGGAGCGCACAAGGAAGTAGTGCAAAAATAGAGGTTTTTCATGGAAAAAGAGCTAAGCCACCCAGCTCACGCCCGTAATTACGGTCGTAACATTGGGCGTGAGTCAAGAGAGAATTTGGGAGATTGGCAATGAGGTGTCACGCCCAATATTACGGGCGTGACCACAGGCGTAAGACATGAGAGGCTTCTGTTTCAAAGTTAGGCAGAGAAATGCAGGCTTCGTAGGTTAATGATCGATCTCACGGCCAAGATTACGGGCGTGAGTGGGGGCATAACATGGAAAAATTTCAGCAGTATAAAAGCTCTGTTTTAGCTAAAAAGGGGGGATCGAACTTTGGAGATGGAGGGCCGACTTCTCTGAGTAAAACCCAGAGTTTGCAACTGGGATTGAAGGTGAAGAACATAGATCCACAAGTTTTGAACCAAGAATCAAAGATTAAAGTAGAGAATATCAAATCATTTGTCATGAGTTATTTGATTTATTTTCTATTTTTCTTTTCTTTTTGTATTCTTTCTTTGAACATGAGCTAAACTTATCTTCTACCTAGATATAGATGAACCCTAGCATGTTTGTATGGATTGATTGGTTTTGATTTCAATTAAATCATTTGATTAAGTTGATTTACCTGTATGAATCTTGATTGTTTAATTCCAAGTGATAATCGCATGCTTATTAGTTGGTTGTCATTTTTCAGATTCATGTCTTGAGAAAGCTTGATTTGAATAGAATAATCATAGGGGTTGAGGATTGCTTAGGGTTCTAGAGATAGACTTACAAAATCCTTTGGTTTGATTCCTTGGTCTTAATGCATGAGCTATCTGATTATGCTTGAGAAGAGATTCCTTGCATTCTAACTAGTGATTAGAGGTTAAGTCATTCAAGAGAAGTTTTAATCTAAATGTGTGGAATGCCAAATTAACTTGATAAATTGATTTAATTGCTCACCTGTCTTGAAATACAATTGATTGCTAGGGGGATTCAATATCTGGGTAGGTCTTCATCATCAATTTTATTTGCAATTTATTGGCCGTTCCTTAGTTTAATCTTTTAATCCACTTAGTCATTTTAATTTCAGCAATAAACCAAACCATTAATATGCTAAACAATAATTGAAGTTTGAGCTAGTAATTGTCCTTGTCCCCTGTGGAACGATACTTTCACTCACTACTTTTTTACTTGAGCGACCCGTGCACTTGCGATTGTATTGCATAAAATCACGGTCAAGTTTTTGGCGTCGTTGCCGGGAAACACGGTTTATAATATTAGCAACACAATAGAGATTATTGATTTAGCTTTATTTTTATTTGTCATTACATTTTGTTCTTGGTATTGGCTGTGATTTCAAGTACTCCTTTTGTTGCATGACCAGAGCTAGTTCTTCTCATCTAGTAGAATTTGATCCTGAGATAGAAAAGACACTGAGACGGAAGCGGAAGGAAGAAAGGGAACTAGCTTTGGTGGACGAAGTGGCTGATTTAAAAGACTTGAAATCAGATCCTGAGGAAGAGTTGGAAGTGATGGCTGATCCACCACCAAGAACTATGCAAGACTTTGCCAGGCCAAACTTCAATGGGCCTGAGTCGAGCATTGCAAGGCCGGCAGTCGCTGCAAATAATTTTGAAATCAAGACAAATGTCATACAGATGTTGCAGTAGACTTGCCAATTTGATGGCCTTCCGGATGAAAACCCTAACGCACATCTGGAGAACTTTTTGGAGATCTATGACACGTTTAAGATCAATGGTGCAACAGATGATGCGATTAGGTTGAGGTTGTTTCCATTCTCACTGAAGGACCGACCAAAGAAGTGGCTCAAGTCTTTCTCTACTGGCACTTTCACTACCTGGGCTCAGTTAGCTGAGAAGTTTCTGGAGAAGTACTTTCCACCATCCAAGACTGCCAAATTTAGAAACGACATCTCATCTTTTGTGCAGTAGGATGGAGAGACTTTGTATGATGGATGGGAAAGATACAAAGACTTGCTGAGGCAGTGTCCACACCATGGGTTCCCATTATGGCTGTAGATCCAGACCTTTTACAATGGCTTGAACTATTCAAGTAAACAAGCCATTAACGTAGCAACTGGAGGGTCCATTAATAGCAAAACTCCAGAGCAAGCAAGAGATCTGATAGAAGAAATGGCCTTGACAAACTATCAATGGCAGTTACCAAGAGAGCAATGCAGAGTTAAAGCAGCTGGTTCCCATGCAGTTGATCCAGTAGTTGCCTTGACAGCCCAGCTTGAAGCTATGAA
Organism: Reutealis trisperma; assembly: GCA_947687605.1. NCBI lineage: Eukaryota > Viridiplantae > Streptophyta > Magnoliopsida > Malpighiales > Euphorbiaceae > Reutealis > Reutealis trisperma. Next base: position 162,820 of record CANTUT010000284.1, read on the forward strand.
TAGGAAGATTGATTCTATGGCAGCTGGGGCATTCAGGCCATAGTAGGTGATGTTTTGTGATCTATGTGGGGGAGGACACCAGAGTCAGGAATGTGATACTGGAGGTGTCTTTGCCAAGCCAGAGCAAGTGGACTATGTGGGTGGTATGAATAGAAGCCAGCAGCAGAACAACCCATATAGTAACACTTATAATCTAGGGTGGAGGAATCATCCAAACTTCTCATGGAGTAATCATAACAATTCAAGACCTCCACCTGGGTTTCAGCAACCTCTGCAGTCACAAGCTCCAGTACCTCCTAGGAGGAACTCTTTAGAAGAAACAATGATGAAATTCATGGAGTCTAATGAGCAGAGACATAAAGATAATGAGCAGAGGTAGAAAGATATTGAAACAGTACTCCGAAATCAGCAAGCTTTCATTCACAATTTAGAGAATCAGATGGGGCAATTTGCTAAGCTGCTCAGTGAAAGGCAACAAGGGAGTTTACCTAGCAACACTGAGGCAAATCCAAAAGAGCACCTGAAGGCAATTACCTTGAGGAGTGGGAAGCAATTACAAGGGAGTGCTGTTGAGGAACAAGAAGTGGTTAGAGAAGAGGTTGAGGCACCAGGTGCCAAGGAACATGGAGCTAAAAAGGAAGTTGCAGTAGGAAATGGAGCAGAAAAGGAGAAAGCTATACCAGCATCTGCCCCACCACTGAAGGAGTATCGACCTCGGGTACCATATCCGGCATGATTGCAGAAAGACAAGCTTGATGCTCAATTCGGTAAGTTTGTTGAACTCTTTAAGCAACTTCATATTAATATACCTTTTGCTGAAGCTCTATCACAACTTCCCAAATATGCTAAATTTTTGAAAGAGCTCATTTCTAACAAAAGGAAGCTTGAGGAAGTGTCACTGGTGCATTTGTCAGAAAAGAGCTCAGTAGTTCTGCAAAGGAGGTTGCCCAAAAAACTGAAAGATCCTGGTAGTTTCAATATTCCATGTTTTATAGGCAACCTTGAAATTAAAAGTGCTTTAGCTGATTTAGGGGCTAGCATAAGTGTGATGCCCTATAAGGTTTTTAAGGAATTGAATATTGGAGAACCTAAACCAACACACATGACCATCCAATTAGCTGATAAGTCAGTAGTATACCCTCGTGGTATCATTGAGGATGTGTTGGTAAAGGTTGAGGAGTTCATCTTCCCAAATGATTTTGTGATTATTGACATGGATGAGGATGTGGATGTTTTGCTTATCCTTGGTAGGCCATTTTTGAATACAGCTCGTGCCCTCATCGATGTCCATAATGGTACTTTAACTTTAAGAGTGGGGAATGAACAAGTAGTTTTTCATATCGCTAATGCCATGAAGCACCCACTTGCACTTGATGAGGAGGATTCATGCAATGATATTGTTGAGCATGAAACTGTTAATTTTGTTACTAATATTATTTCCAAGGATCCCCTTGAGTTGTGTTTGGTGCAGGATCAGGTAGAGACCTAGGAAGCAAATGAGCAGTTGGCATATATGGAGTCAAGCAAGACTTGGAAAAAGGAGGCATTTGAATCCTTTGAGATGCCTAAGGAAGAGAAGATGAAGCCATCTATTGTTGATCCGCCAACTTTGGAGCTCAAGCAACTCCCTTCTCATTTGGAGTATGCTTTTCTGGTGGAGAATGCCAAGCTACCTGTGATTGTAAATGCTAGCCTCTCTAAAGAACAGAAAGCAAGGTTATTGGAGGTCTTGGGAAAACACAAGAGAGCTTTAACATGGAAAGTTGCAGATATCAAGGGCATCAATCCATCTTTTTATACCCACAAGATTCTAATGGAGGATGACTTCAAGCCAGTTGTCCAGCCTCAAAGAAGATTGAATCCCAAAATGAAGGAGGTTGTGAAAGCTGAAGTCATCAAGTTACTTGATGCTGGGATCATCTACCCTATCTCAGACAGTTTATGGGTGAGCCCTGTTCAGGTGGTACCAAAGAAAGGAGGAATGACTGTGGTTCCTAATGAGAAGAATGAGCTAATTCCAATGAGAACAGTCACAGGTTGGAGGGTTTGCATTGACTACAGAAAGTTGAATGATGCAACAAGGAAGGATCATTTTCCCTTGCCCTTCATTGACCAAATGTTGGAAAGGTTAGCTGGGCATGCGTATTACTGCTTCCCGGATGGTTTGTCAGGTTACTTTCAGATACCTATAGCACCTGAAGACCAAGAGAAAACGACCTTCACCTGCCCATATGGAACTTTTGCCTACAGAAGAATGCCATTCGGACTGTGTAATGCACCTGCAACCTTCCAGAGGTGTGTGATGGCGATATTTGATGAGCTAGTGGAGGATATCATGGATGTTTTCATGGATGATTTTTCAGTCCATGGTGATTCTTTTGGGAAATGCTTGGCAAACTTCGAAAGAGTATTGATGAGATGCGAAGAGACTCACTTGGTGCTAAATTGGGAAAAGTGTCACTTCATGGTCCAAGAAGGAATAGTCTTGGGACACAAAATTTCAAGTAAGGGTATTGAGGTAGACCGAGCCAAAATAGAAACCATTGAAAAGTTACCCCCTCCCACATCTGTCAAAGCTATTAGAAGTTTCTTGGGGCATGCGGGTTTCTACAGGAGATTTATCAACGATTTTTCCAAGATTGCTCGGCCCCTGACCAAGTTACTTGAGAAAGATGTGGAATTCAACTTTGATGGCGAATGTTTACAAGCTTTCAACACCTTGAAGGCTAAACTGGTTGATGCACCCATAATGGTAGCTGCTGATTGGAACCTACCTTTTGAGCTGATGTGTGATGCAGGTGATGTAGCAGTTGGGGCAGTTTTGGGCCAGAGAAGGGAGAAGCATTTTCAGCCCATTTACTATGCAAGCAAGACACTGAATGCGGCCCAAGCTAACTACACCACCACTGAGAAAGAACTGTTGGCTGTTGTGTTCGCCTTTGACAAGTTTTGCTCCTATTTGATCTTGTCAAAGGTGATAGTTTATACAGACCATTCAGCTTTGCGGTATCTCTTTGCCAAAAATGATGCAAAGCCAAGATTAATCCGGTGGGTGTTACTGCTATAAGAGTTTGATTTGGAGATACAAGATAAGAGGGGAGCTAAGAATCTTGCAGCTGACCACTTCTCAAGGCTGGAGAATCCAAACATGGAAGCACTCGAAGAAGGTGACATTGATGACCACTTCCCGGATGAACAACTGTGCTAACTGGTAGGTATGGTAAGTGCTTCTAAGTCTAAATTGCCTTGGTTTGCGGATTTTGCGAATTATCTGGCTGTGAGGGAACTCCCAAAAGAGTTAACTTATCAACAAAAGAAGAAATTCTTTTCCGATTTGAAATACTACTTCTGGGAGGATCCCTATCTATTTAAATTATATGTTGATCGGATGATCCAGCGTTGCGTGGCTTGGCCTGAAACTGTGAATATTATCAACCATTGCCACGCCAGACCAGCTGGTGGTCATATGGGGCAGAGTAGAATTGCTCAAAAAGTTTTAGAATCAAGATTTTATTGGTCCACTTTGTTTAAAGATTGTTATGAGTTTGTGCAACATTGTGATCGTTGCCAAAGAACTGGAAATATTTCGTCACAGGATGAGATGCCTCAAAATGGTATTTTAGTTTGTGAGATATTTGATGTCTAGGGCATTGATTTCATGGGACCATTTCCAAATTCTTTTGGCAACACATATATTTTGGTGGCTATTGATTATGTGTCGAAATGGCCTGAGGCTCAGGCCTTGGCCAGAAATGATGCTAGGATGGTAATAAAGTTTCTGAAAAAATTATTTTCTCGATTTGGTATACCAAAGGCCATTATAAGTGATAGGGGAACCCATTTCTGTAACGCTCAGCTTGAGAAAGTATTCAAAAGGCTGGGTGTTACACACAAGTTGGCTACCCCATATCATCCCCAGACTAGTGGCCAAGTCGAGAATACAAATAGGGAGATTAAAAGAATACTTGAGAAGACTGTAGAGCGATCTAGGAAGGAATGGTCTGAGAAGTTAAATGATGCTCTATGGGCTTTTAGGATAGCTTTCAAAACTCCCCTAGGAACTACACCATATAGGCTAGTGTATGGAAAGGCATGCCATTTGCCTGTAGAAATTGAACATAATGCATTTTGGGCTATTAAACAGATTAATCTTGATCTAGCTAGTACAGGTGAGAAAAGGCAATTGCAGGTGAATGAGCTGGATGAATGGAGACTGCAGGCATATGACAATGCCAGGATGTATAAGGAAAGAACTAAAAGATGGCATGATGCCCGGATCAAGCAAAGGAAGGAATTTCAAGTAGGAGATCAGGTGCTTCTCTACAATTCTAAACTTCGACTTTTTCCAAGTAAGTTGAAATCTCGGTGGTCTGGTCCTTTTATTGTGAAAGAGGTATTTCCCTATGGAACCGTTGAATTGGCTCACCCTGAGAAGGGAGACTTTAAGGTCAACGGGCACAGGCTTAAGCTGTATTTTGATGGTAAGATGGAACAGACTAGAAAGGTTCTCCACCTCCAGGATTAGGGATGAGAAATCATCCTAAACGTCCAGCTAAGACGACGTTAAAGAAGCGCTGGGTGGGAGGCAACCCACCATTTATTTTTTTGTTGATTTTGATTAAATTGTGTTCTTTTAGTTATTGTTTCTGAAAAAAAAAGAGAGAAAGAAATGCGCATATGGAGTGGATGCACACACTAAATTTTCATGCATGGAATCTGTGTTGGTAGGTAGACAGCCACATGTAATGCATAAGGCTGTCAAGATATCATTATAAGAAGTCATTCACTTAGCACACACATGAGTCACCTCCCCAATTATCATGCAAGTGCCATGCATTGTGTGTCTTTAAGAGAAATGGCAGAAAGGATAACTCATTCTTGAAATTGAAATCTTTGCTTAATATTTTGGGCCAGTTAGTGCAATCATGAGTGCTGGAAATTCTAAGGGTTTGTATGAAGCTGGTCCTTCCTCGTCCAAGGGCAAACAGAAGGCTTCTTCTTTGGATATGACTCCCAAGCAAGTGACTGCATTTTATGCTCATGCTTGGGCTTATCCCGCTCTTAATGAATACACTTTCTCCCTAGAAGAGATTGTTGAAATGGAGAAAGAGGCAAAACAAGTGGAAGCTACCCCCAAAGAGATTGAACTTGTATATATTACTAATGATGAGGATGAGGGGAAACCAGAAAAAGAAGAACATAATGACCCTCCAAAAGAAAAGAGGGGAAGGGGAAGGCCAAGGAAGGAAAAGTGAAAACACTGAATGAGCCTAGTTTAGATTGCATATGAGAACTTTTTACTAAATAATTGTAACTCTAGACTAGGCATCTATTTTACTTGCTCCTCTTGAGCAAGCACTTAGTTACCCTTTATGTTTTATGTTTTCAATGCAGTTATATTAATGCAATATAAGGTTTCAGGAATGATGCAATATGAAGTGACAATTGAAAGGGAGACACAATAGCCTCACACGCCCAAACTTATGGGCCTGAGGTGGGGCGAATACCAAGGGTCTTTTCAGACCATGACACAGTAGCCCTACACGCCCAGACGTAGGGCGTATGTCAATGCGTCAGCTAAGTGCCCATTTTTGGCCGAGACACAGTAGTGGTACATGCCCAGACACACGGGCGTATATTAGGCCGTAAGCAAGGCCAGGTAAGGACGGCCTCAAAGGTGCGCGAGCTATGTGCGTAAAACCGTGCTTATGCCCAAGATTACGGGCGTAAGAAAGGGCATGACACGCCTTTTATAAAAGCTGCGGTCAGTTTTTTATTTCTCATTCTTTCATTTTCTCTTTCATTTTCTTTGCTTTTCTCTGCATTTTCTTCTCTTTTCTCTCTACTTATCGAGGCTAAGCAAGGGGCCTAGGCCTAGATCAGTGGTTTACTTATTGTTCTCACTTCCACACTCATCTAAGGTACGATGTTTGGTAACTTTTCTGGGTTTCTTTTCAAATTCACCGATTATTTGCATGAGATTCATTTTGGAAATTATGCTAAGTAGTTTTTGAATCAAAATCCATGAAATCCATGCCCTGAAATCCTTTATATGAAAAAAAAATGATGTGCTAATTAATCTTCTGTCCTGTATGGCTCAATATTTATCTGAAAAAAAATGTTTGGTAACTTTTTCTTTGTTTTTGTTAATGTATGGGGTTTTATGGACTAACAAGTAATTATGATTGTTTGGAATGTGTATGGCTCTTTTTGATATTTTGTAGAGGAATGCTGCCCCGAAAGCAACCATCTTCTGTCCTGCCTACCAAGAGGAGCAGGGGCGCGAGCAGTTCACAGCCTGCTGCGGTGCCCGATATCCGATTCATGGCAGACCATCCTAGCATCCGGCTGACTGACAAGGAAGCGAGGGGCCGTTTTGAACAGTTAGCAAACAAGGATTTCGAGCCTCCTCGAGTTCTAGATTGGGAAGCAATGGAAAACGCATGACTGGCTGCAAAGATCAGATGCATGGTGGACCAACCGGGTTGGAAGAATTTATTTGCTATTAATGAGCCGGCCTACAGGGAGATTACATTGGAGTTCCTTTGCATACTCCAATTTGACAAGAAATCCACTAGAGTTAACAAGCCAAGGATCAAATTCCGGTTAGGAACAAGGGAGTGGCATCTGAGTATTAATGAGTTTGCCTTGCGTATGGGATTGTACACTGAAGAGCAGTTGACCTCCACATACTACATTGGGTCCATTGTGGATTTTAATAGTTCCGCTGAGCGAGATCAGATTTGGAATGAGCTTGCCCCTACAGCAGGAGACTATCGGGCAGGCATATCTAAGGCCTCCAATTTCCAGTCTTTTCCTCTGCGAGTGGTCCACCACTTACTCACCAGCACCATCTCTGCACACCGGGACAGTACAGGGCATGTCACCAAGCAGGATCTGTTATACCTCATGTGCATGCACCATAATCGAAGGTGCAACCTTGCAGTATGCCTCATTTATTTCCTTCATGAGCAGTCCAAGAAAGACAAGAAGGGGGCACTTTTTGGTGGGATGTATATCACCAAATTGGCAGAGGGGTTGGGAGTTTTTGCAGGCATTCCTACCATGACTTTGGATGGGCTGCCTAGGCGCCTGGGCATGGACACTTTGATCATACTGGATCTCAAGAAGGCGTTTATGGCACCCCAGGCAGACCTAGAAGACATTCCACCACCTGAGGACGATATTCTCGACACTGCAGCAGGTCCCTCTACCACTGCCGCAGGACCTTCGACCACCACATTTGATCCACAGCAGCAATTTGTGGGTTTTCGGGACTGGAGGCACCATGTAGGTAAGGAAGAAGAGGAGGGACAGAAAATGACTGACCTGGAGCGACAGATGTGCCGATTGGAGAGCTCTCTGAGTGAAATTAACCTTCAGCAACAGCATCTCCATAATATACAGCGGGAGTTGATGTAGTTTTCTGAGCATGAGGCACAGCAGCAGCGATGGATGCAGCATTCCATGATGGAGTTTTGGGAGACACAGAATTTTAGGCCTAGTATGGCCAAACCACTTTCCCCACCATCACCAGTGCACATTTTCGATGATGAGGAGCAGGATGGGGGTGATGGCATGGAAGACTAGCTCCATTTATCTTTTCTTTTGAGTTGTGTTTATTTTTATTTCTTTTTAGTCATTATCTGTTATTCATTATATCTTGGATGACTGTATGCGTGATATTTAGGATGCTTCGTATTTCTTTGTTTGGTTGTTTATTTTGGGAATAATTGTGGACAATTGGTATTGTCACATGTTTTTTTTCTTTGATGGTGTTTACTTTTAAAGGTCTGTAGCTCTATTCTGACATGGCTTGGATACTGACACGGACACGCATCTATCTTTTCCATTCAGAATCGTCATGGCCATTTTTCTATCTCTTTCTTGTTCTTTTCATTTTTGGTAGTAATACACATACATTGGGGACAATGTATTATCTAAGTGTGGGGGAGGGCTGTTAAATTGATTAGTTTTGGAGGCCAGGTTTGAGTTGTCCGAGTAGATTGAATTCTAATAATGGTTAGTCATGAAGTTTTTTTTTCTTCTCGTGGTAATGAAGTGCGGATTGTTAACTGGCAACGACTTGTTGATTCGGGGTTCAAAGGAATTAGTCACCTTTTAAACGTTGAACTTGGTAGTTGGATGAGGAGGTGGATTGACATAGGGTAAAAAAAAAAAAAATCCTAAAACTTGAATCCTTAGTTACATTTGTAAGCATAAAATATTCCGTGGTAAGTTTAATCGAAGCTAGTTCAATTATCAATACTCTAGGTTTGGGTGACTGCATCTCGATATATAAATTAAAAAAAAAAATTCTGTTGCATAGGAGCTTTGAAAAGGAAAACCTATTTTGCTATTCTCATTGAGAGTATGAATAGAGCTAGTAGCCATTTGAATTGGTGATCCTAGTTGAGTAACCAGGAGTTAGCATCACAAATGTGAACTTTCGCGTCAAAAGACTAGTATGACTAATCAAACAAGTCGGGCTCCTGTGATTTAAAAAAAATAATAATAATAATAATAAAATAAAATAAAATACATATGAAGAGATGATAAGTGAAGGGAGCAGTCATTCACCTAGGGGAAAAATCTTTCTGAGATTGGCTTTGTGTTGAACCTTTTATCAGTGGAATATTGTGCTCACATTTTTAACTGCGGTTTTTAGATTTTGAGGTTTGTAGCTCTGATTATGAAAATTCCTCATTATGCTAACCTGTTCGAAGTATGAATTGTGGCTAAAGATTTTGAACCTTTTGGATTAGAAGTTGTTGCCAGGATGCTTGAAGTGCCATTAGTTGCTTAGAGAGGGGAAGCTCATTTCTGATGGTTATCTTTATTCAATTTGCTTGAGGACAAGCAAACACTCAAGCGTGGGGGAGTTTGATAATTTAACATATGTCTATGTCCTAACCCCTACATTATCATGATTTAAGGTTGAAATTAAGTTTGATTTGTGCGTTGAAGATTATTTTTCATATCTTTTTCTATAGTGGGACTGGTCAGAAAGAAATGGAAGGAGCGCACAAGGAAGTGTGCAAAAACGGAGGCTTTTCATGGAAAAAGAGCTAAGCCACCCAGCTCACGCCCGTAATTACGGCCGTAACATTGGGCGTGAGTCAAGAGAGAATTTGGGAGATTGGCAGTGAGGTGTCACGCCCAATATTATGGGCGTGACCATGCGCGTAAGACACGAGAGGCTTCTGTTTCAAAGTTAGGCAGAGAAATGCAGGCTTCGTACGTTAATGATCGATCTCACGCCCAAGATTACGGGCGTGAGTGGGGGCGTAACATGGAAAAATTTTAGCAGTATAAAAGCTCTGTTTCAGCTAAAATGGGGGGATCAAACTTTGGAGACGGAGGGCCGACTTCTCTGAGTAAAACCTAGAGTTTGCAACTGGGATTGAAGGTGAAGAACATAGATCCACAAGTTTTGAACCAAGAATCGAAGATTAAAGTGGAGAATATCAAATCATTTGTCATGAGTTGTTTGATTTATTTTTTGTTTTTCTTTTCTTTTTGTATTCTTTCTTTGAACATGAGCTAAACTTATCTTCTACCTAGATATAGATGAACCCTAGCATGTTTGTATGGATTGATTGGTTTTGATTTCAATTAAATCATTTGATTAAGTTGATTTACCTTTATGAATCTTGATTGTTTAATTCCAAGTGATAATCGCATGCTTATTAGTTGGTTGTCATTTTTCATATTCATGTCTTGAGAAAGCTTGATTTGAATAAAATAATCATAGGGGTTGAGGATTGCTTGGGGTTCTAGAGATAGACTTACAAAATCCTTTGGTTTGATTACTTGGTCTTAATGCATGAGCTATTTGATTATGCCTGAGAAGAGATTCCTTACATTCTAACTAGTGATTAGAGGTTAAGTCATTCGAGAGAAGTTTTAATCTAAATGTGTGGAATACCAAATTAACTTGATAAATTGATTTAATTGCTCACCTATCTTGAAATACAATTGATTGCTAGGGGGATTCAATATATGGGTAGGTCTTCATCATCAATTTTATTTGCAATTTATTGGTTGTTCCTTAGTTTAGTCTTAGTCATTTTAATTTCAGCAATAAACCAAACCATTAATCTGCTAAACAATAATTGAAGTTTGAGCTAGTAATTGTCCTTGTCCCCTGTGGAACGATACTTTCACTCACTACTTTATTACTTGAGCGACCCGTGCACTTGCAGTTATATTGCATAAAATCGCGGTCACTAAGCAATCAAAAGGAATATGATCCATAATGTGTAAGTTCTATGTCACTAGGCCAATCATTACCAACTGCTCACTCTAGTCCCCTTGGTTCCTTCATCAAGGCAATCATTGGTTAACTTCGAAAATTGAGTAGGTGAATAGCCAATGGGAGAGCACTTAAGAGTGACATGATCATTACTGCCGCATTAGTAACAAAGGAGATCTCTATCCTACTAGTGACCAGTCGAAGACAAAGACCTCAATGGCAAGTAATCTCCCCTATGCTTAACAATCCCTATCAAATATGCTCAATATCCTTTCTTAAGTTTGCACTAGAGACCTTAGTCTTTAATTTTCTTTTGCTAAATTTGAGTAGTCCTCTTCCAACTTTTGAATCTTGTTATGAACCCAATCATAGTTTGGGCACTCCTCGGGGTCCTCCTCCTCAAAGGTCTCCTCCCTCTTAGGGCGAATAACAGGCATGACTCTCTTAAAACACCTCTGACCAAGCCCTCTTGTAGGTCACATAGGGTACCCTAAGCCTCAGACCTCTAGCAGGGGTTATCTTCATGGTCATCTGAAGAGAAAATCATAAGGCACACAAACAATAACAATAAGGAGTATTATAACTTATTAGAATTTTGCGGAATTATACTAGCGATAGACTGTAAGTGACATGATAAGAAAATTCTTATGCTCTAGGATTACACTTAATCAACCCAATAAACCAATAAGTCTAAACTAGACTTTAAAATTACAGCTCTGATACCGACTTTGTCACATCCCATTTTCAGAGATATGATGGTTCTAGAACATGGAAAGACATAAGGTCACCCACGCCCGCAGAACCCACTCATGACATACAATCACTGCCTAGGATCATATCAAAATAACATTCTTTAACTCAAATATGCCATTAATAAAGGAAAGCCCTAATTTGTGGAAGATTGGTTCAAAATACTTTAAATACAATCCATAGGAAAATAATACTTAGACTCCAAATAAAGTCACAAAAAAAATAATATTCCAAATATAAAGTTTCCATCATAATAACTCCCAGAGTGTCTAAGGACTTATTATAGTATAGAATAATAATAACTTTGACAAGAAAATATTCTAAGTGGAGTAGGTTGCTTGAGCGATCACCTTGCCTCCTCAAAATGCTCACCTAGAACAACACAAGGAAAGAGGGGTGAGATAGATGATCTCAATAAGTAAATAATATAGCATATACAATAACACATATCCTTTAGAAAGGGCTCATAGCTTATAACATGTAGTTCATGATTTATAATTCACAACTTATAGCTCATGGTTCAAAGTTTGCAATTTAACAAGGTTCACAGAAATCACACATAGCATGTAGAGAGTGAGGGCTATTGCCATTTTCACTCAAACAAATAAATGAGAGGTGGCATTAAACCAAATTCCAACTCCTAACATGTAGAAAGCATGAAACTAATCAGGCTCCATGGCTAAAATCACCCCTTCTAGCTGAGGTGGATACATAACTGCTATCCATTGGGTTAAGACCACATACACAAGTTTCAATGATTACCCGCATTGGCACAAGGATTTCTATATAAAAAGGTTTAGACGTATCATAGCTAAAGCTAATGGTAATCATATGTAATGATAACATTGAAAAAATGCAATCACATATAGCACAATATCAATAGATGTTTAGTTTATCAAACAAAAGATAAATGATAGTATAGTTCTAGAAAGAATATAAGTTAGGGTAATAAAGCACAAAGGTTCTTTATTATCAATGGATAATAAAAAAAAATTGTTTTGGACCAATTATCCTTTGGCAACCCAAGCTTAACAAAGAAATCATATAGTTTCATTTGAACATAGAAAAGACCTTGGGTTTCAAGATTATCAAAGGTTCACATATCATGATAGCTTGTACTTGTAATAATAACATAATATTTACTCACCTTGTGGTTCCTTTGCTCCTAGTACTTGTAGCCCCTTAAACTTCTACTACTCCTTAAGCTCTAACATAACATTATAATTCAATTCTTAGCATTTACTTAATCATCATGCCATCCTATCCCATAACTACCCCATACATATATAACATTCATATAAACTTGGAGTTGCACTTAGAAGTGCACTCATCACTTGCACATATCATGTTGACCATTAAAGTCTTACACACTTAACCTTATAGGCCCACATGAAAATACATTATGACTTACACTAAGACTTTTTTAAAGTCAAACACAATATATCATGATCTTAATATCATGATCCAAGTCCTCATGGATCCTCAAATTTATTGTTTGTATGGCCTTAAAATCTATTACTATATAAAGTTCAAATCCTTATACTCCGATTACAGCCTATATACTCAAAGGAATCTCATCACTAAAGAATATCTATTAGCATCATACTTATCCTTTTATCATCATCACAAGTCTGAGAATACTTATCCTTTTATGTCTCCTCTTCTTAAAAGAAATGCGTCCTCGAATTTTAATACTTGCTCAACTTCCTAAATATACTCATCCATTCCATAAATACGCTAGTATACCTTAATTATGTATCTCAAGAAACTCCTTAGCTTCCAAAGTATACTCATCCATTCCATGATTATGCTAGTAGACCTTAATCATAGGTATCTCCTTAATACACAAATTTCTCCGCGTCTTTATCTTAAAATTTTACTTGCTTTCCTCTACAGTCAATACAAGCTCTATACTTATATAGCCAATCCATTCCTAAGATTAAATCGAATTCTAGGACATCAAGTTCCAATAACTCCATAGGAAGTTTTCGTCCATCAATGTCTACCTCACAATCCTTAAACAATACCTTACTTCCATCATTTCTCCCAAAGGAGTCAATACTACTAAGGGTTCATTAATTTATTCCTTATCTCTACTGAGACTCCTAGTAAAATATGGAGACACAAGCGAATGCGTAGCACCAAAATCAATCAAGCATCCTCCACTATAAATTCAAATGGGAATAATACCTTTTTACACTAGATTAATATTCTTTCTTTAACTATACTTGATAATCAGTGACAGAGAAATCCGTAGCATTCTTATTATTCTAGTCTATATGGTAGCATCTAAGTCACATTTTCCTTAATATACTTTACTTACTTCATATCGTATACTCATGTATATATAACATAACTGATTTGTTTTGTTCTCCTCTTGATTATTGCTAACTATCATTTCTCTTCCTATAATAACAATCACAATTATCACTTAATAACTCCATATAATTCATATATCAAACCATTGTAACATGTAAGTGTTTCATACCTCATAATATTATATCTATCAATCATTAATCTAAATTGGATCAAACTTAGTTGACTTCTCTTTCTAATCCACTTAACCCCACTATCAAATCATCATACTGACCATGCATTTAATATGAGCACCCATCATATAGTATCACCTCACAAGGCACATGTCACATATAACATATCCTAAAATATATCATGTATCACAATCAAGTAGTATATATCTTTTAGCATTAAGAATTCTCCTATCATATAAAAGTCAATCACTTTATAAGAAAAGAAGAAAATCAATCCATACTAAGTCGCTTAGCAATCAATTAATATCATTTGTATCATATAAGTCCCATGCCCCTAAGCTATTTGTTACCAACTACTAGCGGGAGTCTCAATTATATCTCTTATTCTTAGCTCTTTGCCCTTAAGCTTATTGCCCTTGAGGCTGTGATGGTCTCGATGATGGAGGTGCTATGACTACATTCCTTTGATTCCTCATTTGAGGGCAAACCCTTAATGAAATGTCCTATATTCTTACACTTTAGGCATGTACCAGAAATTCTTTGGCACACTCTAGGATGCTTCTTTTCACACTTGCTATAAGTGGGGAGATTTAACTTAGCTTGGCCATTCCGCGGTCTAGGTGTTATAGTCACTAAAAATTCCTTCCTCGGGTCTCCTCCTTCTTTATGTCAGTCGCCATAACCCTTATTCTTATGCTTTCCTTTCTGCTCTCATTTGGCTCATTCTGCTCTCTCAGCCCTATACCTCTTCTCCATTATCTTGGCCTTTTCTATTAACTTGGCCAAGGTTAAAAATTCAGTTATTACCAAGGAGTTGAAAAGAGGGGTTATCAATCCTCTCAAGAAGCAATTGACACAGCTGGCTTCAGTAGGCACGATGGTGATAGCAAATCTACTAAGTCAGTTAAACTCCTTAGTGTACTTTGACACTAACATCCCAAGCTTCTGCTTTAGCTACTCAAACTACAGTGCCTTATCTTGCCTTTCACCTTCAAGCATGAACTGATCCTTCACTTCTTGCTTAAACTCTGTCCACTTAAGTGGGTCAGCTCTATAAAGTCACTCCTCAATGTTTCTCTCATACCAATACCATGCCTCTTTCTTGATTTAGAGTCCTACTAACTCAATCACTCTAGAATCAGAGCATGACAATCGATAGACTAGCTTGTCCATCTCATCTAAGAATTCATGAGGGTCATCCCCTTCCTCACTGCAAAAGGTAGGTGGTTATAGCTTTTCGAACTCTGTAATGGTCATCCCTTCGTCAGGTAGCCGCTTCCTTTTGCTCTAAGTAGGTGCCACTATCGCAAGTGGCAGAACTCCATTTCCTTCTTATATTGGTGGCACTTTCTACCTTTAAGCTAGGAACTCATCAAATTCCTTATGCAAGTCCCTCATTTCCGCATGCATGGCGTGCACCTCTTGCAAAGAGGCTTGCTCACTAGAGCCCATGGTTGGTGCCCCCAAATTGGATCTTTCTCTTGATCGTGAAGGTGCAGATGCAACATTTAATGCAGTATCCAATATTGCCTCTTCATTAACCCTAATGGGTTCGACAGCAATGCAAACCTTATTTTTAGGAGGCATTCTGCTATTATGGTAAGGGAACTTAGTACCAACCCTTCTAACCCATCTAACCCCATTATCATATCATATTTATCATGCATTTTTCATGGGTACCCATCATATCATATCACATATCGCATAGCATTTATCACATAGCCTATATATCAAGACACGTAAAATGCATCATAATCATATAACATATAACTTATAACATCATAAATTTCCCTATCATATATTAGTCAATCATATCATAAGCAATAAAAGGAATCATTTCATATTAAGTCATTAAGCATTCAATTGGTACTATTCGTAGTGTATAAATCCTATACCCCAGGCCAATAGTCATCCACTACTAGCGCAAACCTCAACTGTGCCCCTTATCCGGACGAACATCGGGTGCATGGTCTACTATCTATTCAACATCTCTAGCCTTGATCTATTCCATGGCTTTTCTCATAGCAAGCATTAACGACCTTAAACATTGATTTTGCCTCATCATGTTCGAGTAATTCCTTTTGAACCTCTACATTTTACTCTAAATCCATTTATAACCTAAACACTCTATGGGATCCTCCTCATCAAGAGTCTTTTCTCTCTTCAAGTGGATCATAGGTATAGCCTTCTCGAACATCTCTAGCCAAGTCCTTTTACAGATCACAAGCAGTGCTCTAAGTCACGATCCTTGAGCAGGGGTCATCTAGTGAAGGAATCATAAGGCACACAAGCAAATAATAACAAAGAGTACTATAACTTAGTAGGATTTCACGGAACTATACTAGTAATAGACTATAAGTGACGTGATAGGAAAAATTCTTATGCTCCAGGATTATACTTAATCAACCTCATAATTAGACAAGTCTAAACTAGACTTTAAAAACTACATATTTGATACCAACTTTGTCATATCCCAATTTTGGAGACACGATGGTCCTAGAACATGGGGAGATATAAGGTCACCTACACTCGTATAATCCACTTATACTTACACAAATCATGCCTAGGATTGTACCAAAACCTCATACATTAACTGAATTAAGCCATTTATAAGAAAATCTTTAATTGCAGAAGAATAATAAAAATATACTTCAAATACAATCCATAAGAAAACAATATTTAGAATTCCATTAAAGTCTCAATAGATAACTTTCAAAATAAACATCTAAAAATAAATATTCCTAGAGCATCTAAAGATAACTCTTCATGACATGTTAAACTAGTTAACTTGGACAAGGAATTCCCTAAGTAAGGTAGGATGTTTGAGCCATCACCTTTCCTACTCATACTGCTCACCTGGAACCACACAATGAAAAGGGTGATATGGATGATCTTAATGAGTTCATGTTTTACAATTCATGAACCAAAGTTTGCAATTTAGTAAGGGTTGCAAAAATTACACTTATTACTTTTAAGTGAAGACACTTGCTCAATTCACTCGAATTTACTTGTGAGTGAAGATTCTTGCTCAATTCACTCGAATTTACTTATGAGTGAAGACTCTTGCTCAATTCACTCATATACATAGAAGATATGACAAGAGATAAGATAAGTTAAGATAAAAGTGTGATTCCAGAAGAAAGTAAGGTAAGGCAACAATTTCAAAGGATCTTTCATATCATTGAATAATAATAATGGCTTTGGACCAATTGTCCTTTGGCAACCCAAGCTTAATAAGAAATCATATAATTGTATTTGAGAATAGAAAAGAACTTGGGTTTCAAGAATTTTAAAGGTTTACATATCATGATAGCTTATACTCGTAACAATAACATAATGTTTACTTGCCTTGTGGTTCCTTCACTCCTAACACTTGTAGCCCTTGAACCTCTAGAACTCCTCAAGCTCTAAAATAAAATTCAATTCAATACTTAGTATATATTTAATCATCATGCTATCCTATCCCATAACTACCCCATGCATGTATAACATTCGTATACATTTAGAGTTGCACATAGATGTGTACTCATCACTTGCGTATAATATGTTGACTTTAAAAGTCTTGTCTATTTAGCCTTCCTAGGCTCACATGAAAACACATTATAAATCATACCAATACTTTTCTCAAGTCATGCACAATGTCATGATCTTAATATCAATTCACTTTAACAATCATCTTAGTACGCTTAACACTTCTATACATGTCAACTTGTCAATAGCCTTTCAAGTGTCATGCCTATCTCTTATGCCTAATTCATTTAATTAATCTCATCATCAAGTCAAGATCATAAATTCATTATTGCCTCATAATAAAACTTATTTTCATATTACCCAATCACATTCACATTGCAATCACAAAATAATGTTAAGATACTTTAAGTATACCAAATTTTCTTTAGCCTTGTCTAGAGTCATTCCTTTAACCAACATGCAATTTAACCATTTATCATTCATTTATACATGCCAATAATCATTAAAATACATTACATAAAAATTATAGACATTGGGGTAAGAATCCCAATGCAAGCTGAATGCCCCATAAAAGAGAAAACCTGAGTTTTCTTACTTTTCTTACTTTTCGTTTATTACAGTAATATGCAGAAACATGATTTAAACCAAGATTTTTCATGTAATCAAAACATAAATCATTTTGGAATAAGAACATGTAGGAATGAGCACATATATAGATCCATATACATGGAAATTCCCAACATTTGGTTTTAGAATGAAAAACCTTGAGTTTTCTTGTTTTTGGTACTTTTTGATCATTACAGTAATATATAAACATTTGATTTAAACCATTATTTTTCATTCAATCATAACAAATATTAGATTAGAATTCATATTCATACAAATTGGCAGCCATTTAGTTATAAAATCATAGAATTTTCCAACTTTCAAGTTCTAGGATGAAAACCTTGAATTTTCTTGTTTTTTGAAACTTTTTTGTCATTATAGTAATATGCAGAAATATGACTTAATTTAATATTTTTCATCTAAACATATCAAATATCCATTTAGAATACAAATATATAGAAATCACCCCCCTTGTAGTGTTGATGCATCAAAATTTCAATTTTGAGTTGTAGGATTCACTTTGGAGAAATCACGTAGGGAGGTAGGCATTTTCGGTAGAAAAATTGATTTCTCTCTCAAGAATTCACCTAAGCCAAAGTTTATCAATCAAAATCATTAAATATTCAATTCAAAATAATTTTCTCATGATTAGTTTCATAAAAATCCAATAATAAATTGAAAGGAAGGAAAAACTTACGAAACGATAGCGAAATCGCAAAGTTTGAAAGTATTTTGTGAATTTCTAGAGAGAATAATTTTGAGAGAAATTTTTTAAATAATGAAATAACAAAATGGTGGCTAGTGGAATGAAGGGCTAACCAAAATTCATAATATATATATATATATAGGGTTTTGGGCAATCTCCAAGATTACCCTTAATGAGCTAGGTTATGAGTGTTTTGGTGTAGTGGGCTTTTGGATATTTAGCCTTTTTATTTATTTTATAGGCTAATTATAGGTAATTAAAAATAAAATATCTTTCTTATTATTTCCATTAAATTCCTCCAAAATATTTATTTAAACATATTTTAAAAATGTTTATAAAAATTATTTTATGCTTAAAAATCGTCTTTTTGCATGAAAATTCATTTTATGTGAAATAAATTATTTCATGATAATGCATTTCACATAAATTATTTATTTCACAATAATAACTCACATTAGGCATATCAAAATTAATTTAATATGCCACATACTCATCAATCACATAGCACATAAATTTTCATAAAAGCACACACTTAGTCATAATAGTTCTATGTCAAGCAATTTGGCCATGAAAATTCCTAGGGTATGTGTGAGTTGTTATAGCTGAATACACCCATCAAGGAAAAACATGAATTTTTCTTACTTTTTGCACTATCACTTCATTACAGTAATATGCAAAAAAACATGGTTTAAACTAAGATTTTTCATGTAAACATAACAAAAATCATTTTAGAACTTACTAAGGCACCAATTGGCACCCCTATGTATATTTATGCATGAAAATTTTCCAACTTTAGGTTTTATAATGAAAATCATGAATCTTTTTTGTTTCCGGTACTTTTCGGTCATTACAGTAATATATAAACACATGATTTAAACTGATATTTTTCATGTAAATATGACAAAAATTATTTTAGAACATCAACATATAGGAATCGGCAGCCCTTGGTAATTCATATGCATGAAAATTCCAATTTTAAGTTTTAGAGTGAAAATCATGAGTTCTTTTGCTTTTTGGTATTTTTCGATCCTTACAGTAATATACAGAAATATGTTTTAAATCAATATTTTTCATCTAAACACAAGAAAGATCAATTTAGAATACAGTGATATATAAATAGGCAGCCCCCTTGTGTTTATGCATGAAATTTCAAATTCTGAATTTTAGGGTTCACCTTTGGGGAATTCCCATATAGTGGGTTGTGTTTTTGATGGAAAAATCAATTTTTCTTTCAAAAGTTCACCTAGGCTAAATTTAATCAGTAGAAAATCAGTAAATACACTGCCCAAAATAGTTTTCCCATGGTTAATTTCAAAAAAAAGATAAATAATAAATTGAAAGAAGAGAAAAACTTATGAAAACGATAGAGAAATCGTATGGTTTGAAAACACCTTGTGAATTTCAATTGAGAGAATATTTTTTAAAAAATTTTTCTATCAAAACTACGAAGAATAATAGAATGGTGGCTGTTTCCCTTAGGGTTGGCTGAATTTTGACTTAAATATTTAGGGTTTTGGCCAAATTCTAAGTTTACTCTTAATGAGCTAGGTTAGGAGTGTTTTTGGTGTAGTGGGCTTTTGGAAAATTGGGTCTTTTATTTAACTTATGGGCTGATTATAGGTTATTAAAAATAAAATATTTTTCTTATTATTTTCATTAAAATTTCCCCTAAAATATTTATTTAAAAATATTTTAAAAATGCTTATAAAAATTACTTTACGCTTAAAAATTGCTTTGTCCATGAAAATTCAATTTATGTAAAATAAATTATTTTATGCTTATGCATTTCATATAAATCACTTACTTCACCATAATAATTCACATTATGCATATTAGAGATAATCTAACATGCCACATACTCATCAATCACATAACACATGAATTTTCATAAAAGCACACACTTAGCCATAATAGCTCTAAATTCAAGTAATTATTGTGGAAACTCCTAGGGTGGGTGTGGGTTGTTACATTCTCCCTCCCTTAAAAGAAATTCATACTTAAATTTAGATACTTACTTATATGCTCTTGAAAAGCTGAGGATCCTTCTACAGCATCTCCTCCTTGGCTTCCCAAGTACACTCGTCTATCTTATGATTTTGCCATTGAACCTTGATCATAGGTATTTCCTTATTCCTTAACCTTTTTACTTATCGATCCATTATGACTATTGGTAGCTCCTCATAGGCTAGTTTCTCATCTATTGCGATGTCTGGGGGTGATAGGACATGGGACCGATCCGACACATATTTCTTTAACATTGAAATGTGAAACATCATGTGCATATGCGTCATAGTTAAGGGTAAGGCAAGTCTATATGGCACTTCCCCAACCTTATCCAAAATTTTGAAAGGACCAATGAAGCAAGGTGATAGCTTTCCTTTCTTGCCAAATGTCATGACACCTTTCATTAGGGAGACCTTCAAGAAGGCATGATCTCCCACAGCAAAATGAACATCCTTTCTCTTAGGGTCTGCATAGCTCTTTTGTCGACTAAAGGCCATCTTCAGCCAATCTTGAATCAAAAGTACCTTCAGCATCTCCACATACTTGTCTCCAGGCTCAACCCAATAGATTGAAGAATGACATTTCCACCTATACAATATTTTATATGGTGCCATGCCAATATACGAATGATAGCTATTATAGGCAAACTCAATTAGGGGCAGGTACTTATCCTAACTACCATCAAAGTCTAGACATATTGTTAACATGTCCTTGAGTGCCTGAATTGTCCTTTTAGACTATGCATCGATTTGAGGGTGAAAT
The DNA here is from genome assembly GCA_947687605.1 of Reutealis trisperma. Classification (NCBI taxonomy): domain Eukaryota; kingdom Viridiplantae; phylum Streptophyta; class Magnoliopsida; order Malpighiales; family Euphorbiaceae; genus Reutealis; species Reutealis trisperma. The sequence goes on from CANTUT010000284.1 coordinate 183,863, forward strand.
GGAGTACTAAAATCCAGTTACGTTCCCTATGCTTCTTATAGTTTTTGTTAGAACCTCGAGGTGAACTAAGTGCCTCAATATGAAATGATAGAAATTGGTACTATATGCTATTTCACTATCTCATCTATATACAATTGCATATACTAGGCTATAGAGTACGTGGTCTTAATTTGCTAAAAATGGCAGACTTTGTCAATCGGTCCATTATGACCCACATAGAGTTATATCCTTTGAAGGTTCTAGGTAACCCAACTATGAAGTCCATAGTGATACGCTCCCACTTCCATTCATGTGGTTGAATCTCTTGAAGCAATCTAGAGGGTCATTGGTGTTTAAACTTGACTTATTGGCAAGTTAGGCAGGATGCCACAAATTTGGCCACATCCTTCATTAGTCTAAGCCACCAATAACTTGCTCTAACATTATGATACATCCTTGTAGCTCCATGAGGAGCACAGTAAAGTGTCTGATGTGCCTCCTTCAATATCCTTTCCATTAGTCCCTCCACATTAGGCATGCATACTCTTTTTTCACACTTTAGAATCCCATCGACTACTTATAATTTAGCGTTCTTTCCTTTCTTCATCTCATCCTTCAACTTAAACAAGTGTGGATCCTTATCTTGTGAAGCCTTAATCTCCTCCATTAGCTTTGACTTCACTTGAAAATGAGCCACTAAAGCTGGCAATTGATAAGTACTTAATTGACTATACTTTACCCCTTGTTTTTAATATATTTTATCCTTAAATTGAGTTTGATTTGATTGTTTAGTGCTTTCCCAGAGTTCTTTTGGTTAACCCGGTGCCAAATGATGCCATGAACTAAATGTGACTCAGATTGGTGAAAGATCCAAGCCAAAATGTTGACTTTTGGAAGAAGATGGGTAGACACCACTAAAATCCCAGCTAGGATTCTACCCGTGTGATAAGAGCAAATTAGAAATACATTCAGTAGCCTCCCAGTGGTGGAGGCACCACTGAGATTTCATCCGTGGGCCCCTGGTGTCATTGGCATAGCTAGAATCCCAGCCATGGATCTAGTGGTGTGAGGTTAAATTCCAGTAATATAAATCAAATAAGATGACATTTTAAGAGAGAGCTGCCATAGAGCAAAAATAGAGATTTAAAAGGGTTAGCTAAGCCCTAAAGTCATGGGAAAGGCTTAAAAGCTAGAGATATTGAGGGCTTAATCAAATCAAAGACCAAAATCTAAGTGGATGTGGAAGATTAAGGAGAAGATTTTGAAGAACATCTTCAAGATCTATTTAAGATTTCTTCTTCTTTTATTTTCTGCATCTTTGTTCTTCAATTTTAATATGAACTAATTCTATTTGTAATGAACCTTAGTTTTGATTGTATAGATTAAGGGATTTAAACTTTATCAATTCATCTTTGGCTGTTTTATTTTCATGATAAATCTTATTATTCCAATTAGCAATTGTTAGTGTCTTGATTGGATATTGTTTCTATATTGGACGAGTAGAGATACCTTGGTATAGATAGATCACTCATGGGAATAGAGAGTTGATTGGGGTACTAGAGATAAACCTACAAGACTTCTTTGGATGTTAATCTCTTAAACTTAATGTTGCTCCCATTTGATTATAGGTTGAGAAGAGATTTCCCTGTAATACTTAGGAAGTTAGGGATTTAATCGCTTGAGAAAAGTTTTTATCTAATTTAGTGAGAGTCCAACTCAATCGATTATTTGATATTGTGAACCCTCAAATTTAAACCCTTATGATTCGGCTGCAGCTTGACACCTACTAAGAATAGTGCGCTACGCATATGGCGGTCCCACTAGCCGGTTAGCGGGTAGGGGTCAAGGGGATAGCACCCCATTAAAAAATAAATTTCCTGAATCCTTCACTTCCAGTCAACTACTTTTTAGTCACAAACTCATAGAATCAAACCGGGCTCAAATCAGAACTGAAATGGACCAGAAATGGACATAGGTAAAATCAGCCAATCGGTGCACGCTAGGCATGCCGCCTCTTTAGGTGGCACGCTGGCCATGCCGCTTAATAGGCAGCATGAAATGCTTACCGGCGGTATGGGCGGCATGCCGTCTATGCTGCCTAGATGTTCAGCAACTCACTGATGCCACTCGTGTCGCTGATGAGCTTTCAGTGTCGTCACCGATGCCGCCGACACCCCCTTCACCAGCTCTATAAATAGAGCCTCCTTCCAGCTCATTTGGGGGGAATTCCAAGGCCGAATTCTCTCTGATACTGATATGCTTGTTGCTTTTAAATTCTGTTTGAAATTTGATACAAAAGAGCTGTTGTTTCAATTTTAATTTTAATTTACATTCATTACACTATTTCGCTATTTCGCTAATCTCTTATTGTTAAGATTCAAATTCCAAGCCTTTTGAATCCAAGGTAGAGTTGAGATTTGTAGCAAGGCTTGTTCCATTCATCTGAAAGACAAGAAAAGCAAAGGTATAATCTCCTTTCCATCCTCAAGATTTTAAAATTAGATATAGAATCCTCTTCAGGTCTAAATAGGAAAGATCTAAAATTTGTTCATTTAAGAATCACAATTAAATTAATAAACAAACCAATACTTTTTCTAGAACCCCTCCTTCGCAAGAAGAAAGAACTGCATGGGGTTTGATTCCTATTCAATAGGATACACAGGCTGCCATTATGAAAGGCATCAACTCCAAAATCTTTTTATTAACAATTTTTCCCTTTTACTTTGATTTATTTATATTAATCTTTTATTTTTGATTATGTGTTAACTTAGTTGAGGAATGTGTGCTTTCCTTAGTACCCATAAGGGCTAGAAGAAAGATCCTCTTATTTTATTCATTTTGATATTGTAATAATTAACCAGGATTTATTTTGCTTATTTATCTATAATTGTCATTTCATCTTATCATATATATTTGTTTCATGCATCATGATACTCCTATTCATGCATACACAAAAATTCCTTTTTTAAGAGTTATTTTGCAACTTTAACCAAACTAAAGAAAATTATATTTTCTTACTTGAGTAATTACCAAAACCTGATCCTCAAGCCCTCTTTGGTCACTCGCGGATTAGTGCTTTTCCATTGGGACAAAAATCAAAATATTTTTGGAGTTAATCAATTTGGGTTTTCTTTAATTTTTCCAATCAAAATAAATAAATTGAAGTGGCAAGTCACTTTCACAACTTTCAAATCACAAATAAATAATTTTCTGAACTCACAGCGAGTTCTAATCATGGAGTTTCTCCCAAAGAGCATTTCAATTCCTCGATGGATCAGACCGGTACTCGGGCGAGACCTCACAGTTGACAACTCCATTGGGGACTTAAAATCTTTTCAAATAAAAGATAAAGTGGATTACTTTTGGTAAAATACCATGTTTGGCTTTAAATACAAAATAACTTTTTCATGCATCACTGCATCAGACTTCTAGTATATAAAAACCTAGCTTCTAGGAAAATAAAGGATAGAAAGTAACATCGAGTGGGCAACCTTCCTTAGATCTACTTGCCGATAGTGAATTCATCCAACCCATGATGTATCCTCTAATCCTTTTAGAGGTGTAACGAGTATGCACGTACCATTGGACCCATGTGAGGCTCCTTGTCTCACATGTGGTTAGGTATATCGCATCTCTAGTGTGATGGATTCCCTTTAAACCACCCTAACCATTTCATGTAATGACTCATAAAACCTTCCTTTAGGATTATATGTGCCATAATACTGAACTTGGTATGTCATTATCATGAAACCTTTTCATTCATGCATACATACATGCATAGCTTGAACCTTGTGAAGAGTCAAAAACCTATCCAAACACCTTCACACTCAAAACCCATAGTCCACCTAAACCCATGGTCAAAAGCCAAAGCCCATGGTCCACCTAAACCCATGGTCAAAACCCAAAGCCCATGGTCCATCTAAACCCATGGTTAACACCTAAAATCCATGGTCCACCTAAATGCGTGGTCAAAGACCAAAACTCATGGTTCACCCAAAACCCATGGTCCAATCCTGTCCAAACCCATGTCAAACTCATGGTAAAAATAAACCCGTCTATGGTACCCTCATCCTTTTCCATAATTTTTATCCAAGCTAAACACTAACCTAGCCCAAGCTAAACACTAACATAGCTTCATCTTTCATAATCCTTACCAAAGCTAAATACTAACCTAGCTTTCATCTTTCACAACTCTTACCAAAGCTAAACACTGATCTAGCTTTCATCTTTCATAGTCCTTACCCAAGCTAAACACTGATATAGCATTATCCTTAACCATCCTTACCAAAGCTAAATACTGACTTAGCATCACTCCAATCCTTACCTAAACTAAATGCTGACTAGGTTTCATCTCTTACATCACTATCCAAGCCCATAGCCCATCTTAGCCCATGATCTAGTCTAACCCATTATCCAACTATCACCAAACCCATGGTCCACCCAACATCCAAATCCATAGTAGATCCATACCCAATCGCAAAACCCATGGTCACGCTATCCTTAAGCCCATGGTAAACCATTCATAAATCACAATCCTAATCATCCAAAGCTAAATTTTAATCTAGCCACTGGAAGCTGAAATCTGACCTAGCCACTCAAAGTTAAAATATGATCTAGCCACCTAAACCTAAAATCTGACCTAGCTCCCTTTGCTAAATACATACCTAGCTAATATCATACACCTCTACCCTCAACTTTACCTATACACCGTCAACCTAACCACAAGGCACTATCATCCATTGTCATTAAACCTAAGATCCTTTAGTTTGTCACACCTCCCCATAACCTTTTTTTTTTTCCAAAACTTGATACTAACCCAGTTCCTTTTCCCTTTCAATGGTTGACAAAATGTCTATTGCTGGAGATGAAGTCACTGCTACTAGAGCTGATGAAATCTTTAACAAGCTTCTTGCTAAGCTCTTTGAACAACAAGAGACCCTAATGAAGAGGCAAGATGCCTATATTCAAGACCTGCTCAAAGCCCAAAAAAGGGCTATTATGGAAAATGTCCGCACCTTGATGGAACAGACCTCCTTGGTCTAAAGCTTAATTGACCCAAAACTACTCAAATCAAACCCAAAACCCACTCTTTATCCTATTTATGGATTCACTTCCAGAGCTAATTCTAAAGACAAAGAGCTTATAAACACTGACACGATCCCACCACTACCTATTCCATCACCTAAATTCCTCAGAAACAACTCACTCTATTAACCCATGATAGTTCAACCACCAAATTTCACCCCTACTCTCACTTTTCGACCTGTAGATTTCTAAGGGAGGGAAGTCAATCCTGAAATCAAAGCCTTCATGGAGAAAGTGAAGCACATGGAAAAAATGATGAAGAATTTAAAGAAGAAAGAAAACCTAGTTGATACAGGCTCCCTGAGCTTATTTCCCAATGCAAGAGTTCTGCCAAAGTTCAAGATGCTGAATTTGGACAGAGTTGATGGTATTACTTGCCCAAAGATCCATTTAATAATGTATGTGGGGGCAATGCATCCCTTTGGTATCAATAATGAGCTCCTTGCTCAACTTTTTCAGCAAACTTTTACTTATCCTGCCCTAAGATGGTTTACTAACTTAGATGTTACCTAAAAACAGACTTGGGAGGACATTTGCAAGGCATTTATCAAACAGTACCACTACAATAGTGAAGAGGACATTACAAGAAAGGATTTAGAAACACAAAGCAACTCCTAGATGAGTCCTTCTCTATGTTTCTTTACTAGGTAGAGGGCTAAAGCTACTTAAATGGTGAATAGGCCAATCGAGAAAGAACAAGTAGATATCATTGTCAAGAATCTACTTTTTGCCTATAGAGCCCACTTGTTAACACAATACCTACCCACCTTTAGAGCTTTGGTTGCAACTGCATCAAAAGTTGAAGATTGCATCCAAAGTATATCATTTCAAGCTAAATTCCCCATGACCAACCTAAACAGTGATGAGGAATCTAGTCCTAACTCAGCCTTACCTTACCTCAGCCCCATAAGGCATGTTATGGAGTAGTTAAAGTTCAATTAATCTGACCTGTCTGAGATTGAATTCTAAGTCTAAACTTGAGTCTAAGTCTGAATCTTAAAAGTTTGAGTCCAAATTTGAGTCAGAGTCTATCGACTTTATTCTTGTTGACCATAGCGGTTCCTTTTGTCATCTTGCAATAAAGTTTCCTTTATAGTAATGCACATACATTTTCTTTTCATCTTCCTTGTTTAGTCCAGCATGGATGAGCCATAAAAAAAAACAAAAAAAAAAAAAAAAAAAAGAAAGAGAGAGAAATGAACAAACAATCAAATCCACCACAATTAGCACATGTTAGAATTTAAGGTGCCATTAACAATTGCACCTAATCGAAGAAGGTCAAATGATCAAATAGTTGAAGCATAAAGAGCAAGTAAATGGAATTACCTATTGCACATTAGGTAATCAAACAATGCATCTCAACAAGGGCAACAAGTTCAGAGAAAACCTTTGTCAAATCCAAAATTCAAAGGTCAGATCCCTCAAAGAAAAATAGCTAAACATGGTGGAATGTTTTTCATTAATCTAAGCTCATTAAGTTGAAAATCCAAAAGGACGGCTTAGGCAAAAGTTAGAGCTGAGAGAGAGAGAGAGAGAAAGCTCATCCTAGTCTTCTTTCCTCATGTCGAAAGTTGTCAAATCATCTCCAATCAATCTATCTCATCTCATGTCATCCCTCCTAACCAGATGTTTATTCTCTAAGGATATACAATCTTCTATGCCCTTATCCTATAATGGGGGCATGTCTTCCTAGGTCATCATCTGTTGTCAATCCATCCTGTTGCTTAGCACAAAGAGCTAAGGCATAATCCCTCATACATATCTCTAGTCTATCACATTCTTATCTTTCATTTGGAAGTATGATCCCCAATTTATCTTCCTCCACTAGCCCTTTAGCCATTCCTAAGGGCTTTTTGTTTCAACTAGTGCAATTTACGATTAAGTGTCACTCTAAGAGTCTCTTTAATCTCAAACAAACAAGAAAAGCTTGACTTGCTCTTTTCCATGATTCATGCTACAAAAAGCAAAATCATACAACCTCCATTATTCTTTTCAAAAGTTTTTGCCTACCTTCAAACCATTCTCGAATTTTATGAAATCATATTATTCCATCCCAAGCCTCATTGGCAAATCATACCACATACCACCCATTCCTTGGCATAATCTCAAAATGAGTAGAACCAAAATTTCCAAGTCTATCAGGGCTTATCATCTTTGAGTATAGTTTCCTTGGCAAAACGAAAAATCAAGGCATATCTCCCAAAAAGCCTTCATCAAGAAGCCTAAACCAAAAGCCTTCTTTAAGAAACCTAAATCCAAAAGCCTTCATGAAGAAGCCCAAATCTAGAAGCCTTCATTAAGAAGCCTAAATCCATAAGCCTTTGTTAAGGAGCCCAAATCCAGAAGCCTTCATTAAGGAGCCCAAATCCTAAAGTCTTCATTAAGAAGCCCAAATCCAAAAGCCTTCATTAAGAAGCCCAAATCTAGAAGCCTTCATTAAGAAGCCCAAATCCAAAAGCCTTCATCAAGAAGCTCAAATCCAGAAGTTTCAACCTATCTTCAATCTAAAAAGCCTTCGCCATGAAGCCTAGATCCAAAAGCCTTTACCATGAAGCCCAGACCTAAAAGCCTTTGCCATGAAGTCCAGATCTAAAAGCCTTCACCATGAAGCCTAAAACCAAAAGCCTTCACCATGAAGCCTAGATCCAAAAGCCTTCGCCATGAAGCCCAAACCTAAAAGCCTTCGCCATAATGTCCAGATCCAAAAACCTTCATCATGAAGCCCAAAACCAAAAGCCTTCATCATAAAGCCTAAACCATGAAGCCTTCACCATGAAGCCTAGACCTAGAAACCTTCACCATGAAGTCCAAATCCAAAAGCCTTCATCATGAAGCCCAAAACCAAAAGCCTTCATCATAAAGCCTAAACCACAAAGCCTTCACCATGAAGCCCACTCCTAAAAGGCCTTCATTTATGAAGCCCATGATCTCCTTTAAGGCAGAATCAGACTAAGCCTTTCAAATGGATTTCCTAACTAGACCTAGCCTCCTTAGCCAAGACCTTTCCCTACAAGGACTAATCCTCAACTGTAACTTTCAATGGACAAACCGAGTCAAGCCACCCATGTTGACATTCCCACACCCCTTATCTTTCAATGACATAACCTTTTCTAAATCTAACACCAAAGCTGAACAGATAGCTTTGATCCCAATCCTTCTAATACTAAAGCCGAACAGATAGCTTTGATCCTAACTTTCCTAAACACCAAAGCCGAACAGATAGCTTTGATCCCAATCCTTTTAATACTAAAGACGAACAGATGGCTTTGATCCCAACTTTCCCAACCACCAAAGCCAAACAGATAGCTTTGAATACTAAAGCCAAATAAATAGTTTTGACATTAGTCCTCCCCACCACCAAAGCCAAACAGATAGCTTTGACTATAATCCTCCCATCCACTAAAGTCAAACAGATAGCTTTGATCCCAATCTTCACAAACATCAAAGCCAAACAGATAACTTTGATCATAATCTCCCTAATAGTAGGACCGAACAGGTGGCCTTGCTAAACCAATTTGAATTTCCTATGTGGACCAAATCTTCAAATCTTAAAGTCTAGGTAGAACAGATAGCCTTGATTAAAATTCACCAAATCATCTTTTCCTCCAAACAATTAGGTTAGACATATAGCTTTAATTGAAGATCACCATTCTCACATCCAATGCCAAGGTCAAACCAATAGCCATTGACAAAACCTCATTTATCCTATGGGCCCTCTCTAAAAAAGTTCATATCTTTATACCATGTTTGTCCTTCTTTATAAGGTTCAGTTTGCATAAAGCATGAATGTCCTCATGCATGAGAAGCATAAGTATATATTATAAGCCTAGAGTATGACAAGGTATAAGCCAAGTTCTGACATGGCACAGCCTAGAATCTGACAAGGCAAAAGAACATATAAACCAAAAATCTGATGTTGCAAGAGCATAAGCCCAAAGTTTGACATGGCATCTCTTCCCAAGATTCATTATCATCAGAATCGTCTTTTACTTAAAACCAATTCTGATAAGAGGGCAGCTGTGAACCCTCAAGTTTGCACCCTTATGATCCAGTTGCAGCTTGACACCCACTAAGAATAGTGCACTACGTATACGGCGGTCCCGCTAGCTGGTTAGTGGGCAGGGGTTAAGGGGGGTGCAGGGCAGCGCCCCTTACGGGGTGTAAGGCAGTGCCCCATTGAAAAATAAATTTCCTGAATCTTTCATCTCTAGTCAACTGCTTTTCAGTCACGAACTCATAGAATCAAACAGGGCTTGAATCGAAACTGAAACGGACTAGAAACGAACATAGGTCAAACTAGCCGATCGATGCACGCTAGGCATGCCGCGTCTTTGGGCAGCATGACCTAATAGGTGGCATGAAATGCATGCCAGTGGTATAGGTGGCACACTGTCCGTGCCGCCTGAATGTCTGACAACTCACCGATGCCGCCCGTGCCACTGGTGAGCTTTTAGTGCCGCCATTGGTGCCGTCGACACCCCCTTACTAGCTCTATAAATAGAGCCTCCTTCTAGCTCATTTGGGGGGAATTCTAGGGTAGAAATTCTCTCTGATACTGATATACTTGTTGCTTTTAAATTCTGTTTGAAATTTGATACAAAAGAGTTGTTGTTTCAATTTCAATTTCGATTTACATTCATTACACTATTTTGCTAATCTCTTGTTGTTAAGATTCAAATTCCAAGTCTTTTGAATCCAAGGTGGAGTTGAGATCCAGAGTAAGGCTCGTTTCATTCATTCGAAAGACAATAAAAGCAAAGGTATAATCTCCTTTCCATTCTCAAGATTCTAAAATCAAATCTAGAATCCTCTTCAGGTCTAAACAGAAAATATCTAAAATTTGTTAATTTAAAAATCAGAATTAAATTAATAAACAAACCAGCACTTTTTCCAGAACCCCTCCTTTGCAAGAAGGAAGAACTACGTGGGGTTTGATTCCTATTCAATAGGATACGCAGGTTGCCATTATGAAAGGCATCAACTCCAAAATCTTTTTATTAACATTTTTTCCCTTTTACTTTGATTTATTTATATTAATCTTTTATTTCTGATTATGTGCTAACTTAATTGAGGAATGTGTACTTTCCCTAGTACCCATAAGGGCTAGAAGAAAGATCCTCTTATTTTATTCATTTTGGTATTGTAATAATTAAGTAGGATTTATTTTGCTTATTTATCTATAGTTGTCATTTCATCTTGTCATATATATTTGTTTCATACATCATGATACTCCTATTCATGCATACACGAAAATTCCTTTTTTAAAAGTTATTTTGCAACTTTAGCCAAACTAACGAAAATTATATTTTCTCACTTGAGTAATTACCAAAACCTGATCCTCGAGCCCTTTTTGGTCACTCGCGAATTAGTGCTTTTCCATTGGGACAAAAATCAAAATATTTTTAGAGTAAATCAATTTGGGTTTTCTTTAATTTGTCCAATCAAAATAAATAAATTGAAGTGGTGACTCACTTTTGCAACTTTCAAATCACAAAAAAACAATTTTCTGAACTCGCAGCGAGTTCTAATCATGGAGTTTCTCCTGAAGAGCATTTTGATTCCTTAGTGGATCGGACCAGTGCTCAAGCGAGGCCTCACAGATATGCATGAGAAATTAGGGAGAGTTATATCTAGATTAGCTTTGCCTAGATTATTTCCATCAATATTATTTACTTGTTTTCTTAGGTTAACTTAGTTAATTTAGCTTAATTTAAACAATCTTCATTTTGATCAACTAGATAATAGTCTAAGTTTTCACTAGTACTTATATACTATCCTCATGGAGATGATACTCATACTCATTACTTTATTACTTGATAACGATTTGTACACTTATAGAATATACATTAGTGATTCTCTAATCTCTAGCCTTAAGCCCTAACTAAACAATCCCTTTAACTTCTTCATGATCATCCTCTTTCGTACGGTCATTAGGCTAGGCTTCTCATTGATTTTTGACTCAAGGCGTCCGTCACCATGTTCACCTTTTTGGGATGGTAGAGAATCTAGTAGTCATAGTCCTTCAAAAGTTGGACCTATCTTCTCTGCCTTAGGTTGAGGTCTCTTTGGTTTAAGATGTACTGAAGACTCTTATGATTCATATAGATCTCGCATTTCATCCCATACATGTAGTGTCTCCAGATCTTATGAGCAAACACTACCGTGGCTAATTCCAAGTTGTGAGTAGGGCAGTTTACTTCATGCTTCCTAAGTTATCACTATGCATAGGAGATGACTTTACCATTTTGCATCAGGACCATCCAATTGATATTCTCGAGGCATCATAATAAACTATGAATCCTTCTTCACCTTTGGGTAAGGCCAAAACTAGAGTGGATATCAAGCACTTCTTAAGCTTTTGGAAACTCTCCCCGCAAGACTCCTCCTAATTAAACTTAACTCATTTTCTTGTCAATTTGGTCAATGGTGATGCGATCTTAGAGAAGTCCTAGACAAATTTGCAATAATAACTGGCCATGCCCAAGAAACTTCAAACTTCAGAAACTATTGTAGGTTGTGGCCAATTGGCTACCGCTTCAATTTTCTTAGGATCAATTTGAATTCCTTTCTTACTTAGCACATGCCCAAGAAAATTAACAAACTCCATCCAAAACTCACACTTAGACAACTTCACGTAGAGTTGGTGGTCTCGCAATGCTCGTAGCATGATCCTCAAATGCTCTTCATGTTCTTCTTTACTCTTAGAGCAAATCAAAATGTCATTGATGAACATGATCATAAACTTGTCAAGGAATGGCTTGAATACTCGATTCATCACGTCCATGAAAGTAGCAAGAGCATTTGTCAAACCAAATGGTAGGACTGTGAACTCATAATGACCATATCTTGTACGAAAGGCAGTCTTGCATATGTCTTATCCACATATCTTTAGTTGATGATAGCTGAACCTCAAGTCGATCTTAGAGAAGTAGCTAGCTCCTTGCAGTTGATTAAAAGGATAATCTATCCTTGGCAAAGGATACTTATTCTTCACAGTGACTTTATTAAGCTGGCAATAATCGATGCACATCTAGAATGAGCCGTCCTTCTTTTTCACAAATAACACTGGTATGCCCTATGGCGAACTGCTTGGTCGGATGAAACCTTTATTGAGTAGATTGTGTAGTTGTGTCTTTAATTCTTTCAACTCTGCCAGTGCCATAAGATATAGCAATATTGATATAGGTAGCGAGCCCAATAGCAGCTTGATGTTGAACTTGATCTCACGATCTAGTGGTATCCCAGGTACATCCTCGGGAAAAATGTCCATAAATTTGTCCACTACTGGTATTCTCTTACCTTGGATGGTAACCTTTTTGTCAGCATCAACTATGTGAGCTAAGTACACTTAGCACCTTTTCCTTAAAATCCATGTTGCTTCCAAGGCTAATATCAAATTCAGAGGTTTCTTATTCCTATATCCTTGGTACTTAAACTCCTCCCCATCCTTAGTTCAAAATTCCACCAACTTCTCTCTACAATCGATATGAGCCCTATGCTCATAAAGCTAGCCTATTCCTAAGATCACATCAAATTCTAGTACATCTAGTTCCAACAATTCTATGGGGAGTTTTCATCCGTTAATGTCTACCTCACAATCATTAAATACATATTTCACTTTCATCAATTCTCCTAAAGAAGTTGTCACTACTAAAGGTTCAATCATTAATTCTTTATTTCTACTAAGACTCTTAACAAAACATAGTGATTCAAAAGAATGCATAACACTAGAATTAATCAAACATCTTGTACTAGAGTTTTGGATAGGAATGATACCTATGATGGTGGTGTGCGAAGCACAGGCCTTTTGCTCATTCACTCAAGGGAGAGGTGGCATCATACCAAATTCCAACTCCCAACTTGTAACTTGTAAAGAGTTGTGAAATTGATCAGACTCTATGGCTAGAACTAGCCCTTCTAGCTGACTTGGATACACTACCTCAATCCATCGAGTTAAGACTATATGCATAGGTACTAATGATTACCTGCATCGGCACGAGGATTTTTGCATAAAGGGTTTATAGATACCATAGCTAGAGCTAATGGCAATCACTTATAACCATAGCATTTAAGAATGCAATCACATGTAATATAATAGCAACGGCAGTTTAACTTGTTGAACAAAAAATAAATAATAGTGTGGTTTTAAAAAGAAATTAAGGTAAGGCAACAATTGACAAAGGTTCTTTGTTATCATTGAATAATAAAAAATAGTTTTAAACCAATTGTCCTTTGGCAAACCAAGTTTAATAAAGATGTCACATCCCAATTTCTGAGACATGATGGTTATAGGACATGAGGAGACATAAGGTCACCCATTCCCATATAACCCACTCATACATATGCAAAAATTGCCTAAGATCATACCAAACCTCATACATTAACTTAGAAAAACCTTTTATAAAGGAAAAACCCTAAGTTGCGAAAGCTAAAGTATACTTTAATACATTCCATAAGAAATTAATAATAAGACTTAAAATAATGTCTCCAATATGATATTCTAGAATAAAATTCTCGTAATAACTCCCGGAGCATCTAATGACTCATCATAACATGGTATTATTATAACTTTGGCAAGGGAGTTTCCCAAATGGAGTAGGTAGCTTGAGCGATCACCTTGTGTCCACATAATGCTCACCTAGAACCACACAAGGAAAAAGGGTAAGATAGATGATCTCAATGAGTAAACAATAGGGCTTATACAATAACACATATCCCTTAAAAAGGGCTCATAGCTCATAACTTATAGTTCAAGATTCATACTTCATAATTTAGAAAGATTCACAAAAATCACACTTATAACACATAACACATAGAGTGAAGGCTGCTGCCATAATCACTCGAACACATAGAATGAAGGCTATTGCCATAATCACTCGAACATATAGAGTGAAGGCTATTGCCATAATCACTCGAACACATAGCTAATGATTACCTACATTAGTAAGGGGATCACATATCTGATGATTACTCGCATTGGTACGAGGATCATATAGCCGATGATTACTTGCATCGGTATGAGGATTTATGCTTAAAAGGTTAAAGGTACTATAGCTAGAGCTAATGGTAATCACATATGCCAATAATATTTAAGGCAACAAAACATATATCACAATAGCAATAGCAATTTAACTTTTGAATAAAAGATACATGAATTATGTAGTTCTAGAAAGAATATAAGTTAAGGCAATAATCACAAGGAATTATCATTAGATAAATAAATATAGTTTTTAGGCCAATTGTCCTTTGGCAACCCAAGCTTTACAAAAAAAAATCATTTAATCATATTTTAGGATAGGAAGAACTTGGGTTTCAAAGATCTTAAGGGCTCACATAACATGATATCACATATTTGCAACATAACATAATGTTTACTTATAGTTGTAGCATGAGTACAATGTTTACTCACCTGGTGGTTCCTTTGCTCCTAATACTCATTGCCCTTGAACGTCTAAAACTCCTCAAACTCTATCATAATATTTAATTTAATACTTAGTATTTTTTTAATCATCATGCTATCCTATCCCATAACTACCCTATACACATATAACATTTACATATGCTTAAAGTTGCACATATAAATGCACCTCATTCACTTGCATATAACATGTTGACTTTAAAAGTCTTGTACACTTAGCCCTTATAGGCTCATATGAAAACACATTACAATTCATTTCAATACATTTCTAAGGTCAACACAATATTATTATCTTAATATCAATTCATTTTAATAGTCATCTTAGTACACTTAACACTTCCATATATGTCAACTTAACCAATGAATTTCCAAGTTTCAAGCTTATCTCTTATGACCAATTTATTCAATCAATCTCTTCACCAATTCAAGATTATTAATTCATTATCAAGTCATCATACAACCTACTTCCATATTATCCAATCACATTCACATATTAATCACAACCTAACGTTAAGATACCTTAAGTATACCAAATTGTCTCTAGCCTTGTCTAGAGTCATTCCTTCAATCAACATGCAATTTAACCATTCATCATTCATTCATACATGCTAATAATCATTAAAATAAACTACATAAAAATTATAGACATTGGGATAAAAATCGTAACAATGGCCGAATACTCCATTAAAGAGAAAATTTGAATTTTCTTACTTTTCGCACTTTCCATCTATTACAATAATATGTAGAAACATGGTTTGAACCTAGATTTTTTCATGTAAACATAACAAAAATCTTTTTAGAATGTAGACATGTAGGATTTGGCCCATACATAATTCCATATGCATGAAAATTTCTAACTTTAGATTTCATGATGAAAAACCATGAGTTTTCTTGTTTTTGGTACTGTCCGGTTATTACAGCAATATGTAAATATCTAGTTTAAACCATTATTTTTCATTCAATGACAACAAATATTAGTTTAAAATATCAATCACCATAATTCAGCGGCCACAGAATTATCAAACCATAGAATTTTCTAACTTCCAAGTTCTAGGGCGAAAACCTTGAATTTCCTTATTTTCTGAAACTTTTCAGTTATTACAGTAATATGTAAGAATATGATTTGATCTAATATTTTTCATCAAAAGACGTCAAAAATTAGTTTAGAATTCAATGATGTAGAAATTGCCCCCCTTGGTGATGTTTATGCATAAAAATTTCAATTTTGAGTTATAGGATTCACCTTTGAAGAAATCGTATAGAAAGATTTGTGTTTTCAGTAAAGAATTAAATTTCTCTTTCAAAAACTTACCCAAACTAAATAAAATCTATAAAAATTAGTAAATACCTAGTTCAAATTAATTTTTTCAAAATTTAGTTCATAAAAATCATACAAGGAATTGAAAGAGAATAAAAACTTACGATTACGGTCAAGAAATTGCAAAGTTGAAGGTATTTTGTGAATTTTGGTAGAGAGAAATATTTTGAGAGAATTTTTTTGCCAAAATAATTAAATAACAAGATGGTGGCTGCTAGAATGAAGGGATAGACAAATTTTTGATATTTATTTGTAGGGTTTTGGGCAATTTCCAAGATTACCCTTAATGAGCTAGGTTAAGAGGGTTTTTGTGTAGTGGGCCTTTAAGTATTTGGGCTTTTTAATTAATTTTGGGGCTAATTATAGATAATTAAAAATAAAATATTTTTCTTATTATTTTTTGCAAAATTTCCCCTAAAACATTTATTTAAAAATTATTTTAAAATACTCATAAAAATTATTTTATGCCTAAAAATCGCCCTTTTGTAAGAAATTTCATTTTATGTAAAATAAATTATTTCATGCTAATGCACTTCATGTAAATCATTTATTTCATAATACTAATTCATATAATCACATCACACATGAATTTTCATAAAATCACATATTTTATCACAATAACTCTAAATTCAAGCAATTTGTCATGAAAACTCCTAGGGTAGATGTGGGTTGTTAGAAAAGAAATCATATAATCATAGTTAAAAATAGAAAAGAACTTGGTTTTCAAGATTTTCAAAGGTTCACATAACATGATAACTTATACTTGTAACTTGAACATAATGTTTACTCACTTTGTGGTTCCTTTGCTCCTAGTACTTGTAGCCCCTTTAAACTTCTACTACCCCTCAAGCTCTAACATAATATTTAATTCAATACTTAGCATTTGCTTAATATCATGCTATCCTCTCCCATAACTACCCCATGCACATAGAACATTCACATAAACTTGGAGTTGCACTTAGAAGTGCACTCATCATTTGCACATAACATGTTGAATTTCAAAGTCTTCCATACTTTGCCTTTATAGACACACATGAAATCACATAATAACTCATACCAAGACTCCTCTAAAGTCAAACATAGTATATCATGATCTTAAAATGAATTCAATTTAACATTCAACGTAATACACTTAACACTTTCCATATATATCAACTTAACAAGTAACCCTTCAAGTGTCATGCTTATCTCTCATGACCAATCCATACAATCAAACTTATAGTCAATTTAAGATCATTAATTCATTATCATATTAACCATACATAGTAACAGGGTTTGGAAACCTTAGGTAAACCTAATTGTCTCTAGACTTGTCTAGAGTTATTCTTTTAACCAACATGCAATTAAATCATTTATCATTCATATATACATGCCAATAATCATTAAAATATATCACATAAAAATTATGGACATTTGGATTAAATTCCCAATGTAGACTGAATACACCCATTAAGGAAAAACATGAATTTTTCTTACTTTTTGCACTTTCCATTCATTACAGTAATATGCAAAAACATGATTTAAACCGAGATTTTTCATGTAAACATAAAAAAAAAAAAAATCATTTTAGAATAGACTAATGTGCCAATCAGCACCCCTATGTATATTTATGTATGAAAATTTTCCAACTTTAGGTTTTAGGATGAAAACCACGAATCTTTCTTGTTTTCGGTATTTTTTAGTCATTACTGTAATAAATAAACACATGATTTAAACCGATATTTTTTATGTAAACATGTGAAAATTTTGTTTAGAACATCAACATGTAGGAATCAAAAGCCTTTGGTAATTCATAGCATTAAAATTCTAATTTTAGGTTTTAAAGTGAAAAATCATGAGTTCTCTTGCTTTTTGGTATTTTCGATCATTACAATAATTTACAGAAATATATTTTAAATTACTATTTTTCATCTAAACATAACATAAATCAATTTAGAACACAATGATATATAAATCAGTAGCCCCCCTTGTGTTTATGCATGAAATTTCAAATTTTGAGTTTTAAGGTTCATCTTTGGAGGATTTGGGTAAAGAGGGTTGTGTTTTCAGTAGAAAAATCAATTTCTCTTTCAAAATTTCACCTAGGCCAAATTTAATCAATAGAAAATTATTAAATACACTATAGTTTTCCCATGGTTAGTTTCAAAAAAATCAAATAATGAATTGAAAAAAGAGAAAAACTTACGAAAACGGTAGTGAAATCACAAGGTTTGAAAAGACCTTGTGAATTTCTATTAAGAGAATTTTTCCATCAAAATTATGAAGAATAATACAATGGTGGCTTTCTCCCTTAGGGCTGGCCAAACTTTATGTTAAATATTTAGGGTTTTGGCCAAATTCCAAGTTTAACCTTAATGAGTCAGGCTAAGAGTGTTTTTGTTGTAGTGGGCTTTTATGAAATTCGGCTTTTCATTTAATTAATGGGATGATTGTAGGTTATTAAAAATAAAATATTTTTGTTATTATTTTCATTGAAATTCCTCCCAAAATATTTATTTAAAAATATTTAAAAAATGCTCATAAAAATTATTTTATGTTTAAAAATCGCTTTGTGCATGAAACTTCAATTTACAAGAAATAAATTATTTTATGCTTTTGCATTTCATATAAATCACTTCACCATAATAATTCATATTATATATATTAGAGCTAATCTAACATGCCACATACTCATTAATCACATAACACATGAATTTTCATAAAACACACACTTAGCTGTAACAGTTGTAAATTCATGTAATTGCCATAAAAATTCCTAGGGTAGGTGTGGGTTGTTACATGTCATCTTCAGATGATGTATTATTTCTACTGATCTAGGTTGCTAGGATGGGAGAATTCATTTCAGTCCACATTCGTGAAGATGGTGCCTCCATCATATAGGATCTTTTTCTATTGTCTAGCCTAATTTAGTTTGAACTTCTTCTTAGATCATGAATAAGGGCTTGGATTTCTTCCAGAACTAGATTTCCTTCTTGTAAACCCTTATCTCTCACCTTCTTGCTGAAGTGCCTGGTAGTTCTTTATTGATAGCCCTGAATTTCATATAGAGCATCCATTCTCTTCTTTATTAATGGTATTCAGCTGGTCATGATACCTTTTGATCTATCTATCTTCATTCTCTATAAACTATAATGCTTGGAGCATCCCTATCATGTCTTCGTCTTGTACAAAATAGCTCATGAGCTTTTCTACTACTGCCATGCAAATGCAATGTATGTGGTTTTTTAATTCTTTTCCTTTATGCCATAATTAATTAATCCTTTTGCCTTTTTCATTTCTTTGTATTTTTTTATTTTTTGTATTTTTCATTTTTTTCATTTTTTTTTAGTTCTCCCATTTAAAGATGAATTAGAAAAAATTAAAGGAAATAAGAAAGTTTAAACTTTTTATTACCGATAAAAGTCCCATCATGAGTACATTAAAAGATAAGCCTAGAAGTGAAATACAGACTCAAAAAGACAAGACCTGATAGACTCAAATTCAAAGAAAAATTTAATAGAAAATAGAACTCAGACTTAAACTCAAGCTTACGCGACTCAAATATAAACTCATAAGACTTAGATAGGGGTATAGCAGCGCTGGCACTTTTCTTAAAGTGCCAATTATCAGGTGAAGCTTGAGATAGTCGGGTGAGTTCAATAGTTGAGAAAAGGATTGGTGATGGTGCTAGACTTTTGGTCTAGGAGCAATGATGTCTCCGCTATTAATGAGGTCTTGAATTTTGTGCTTCAGAGCATGGCATGCATAAGTTTTGTGCCCCAGCCTTTGATGATAGTCATTGTGCTCAGTAGCATTATAACCCTTAGGTAAGGGGTTTAGAGGAGGTCATGGGTCTAAAGGCTTAACTAGATTAGCCTCTAAGGCTTTCTTGTAAATGAATCTGAAGGGCATGCCTTGCTCGGAAAAAGTCCTCCTTGTTTCTAACTTCGTTGACTAATGACACGAGACAACATTTATTTGTCCTTCTCTTTAAGTGGTAGAATTGGTGGTATTGGTGGTGTAGTTAGTGTTCTTATGATACCTTGAACTAGAGGACTGATCCTTGACTTGTCCTAATTGGATTAAATCCTTGATCTTAGTGGCAGTGACAATGAAAGCTTTAAAATTAGGGAGGTAATATGTTTGCAGATGAGCCTGATATTAAAGGAGGAGGTTCTTAACGATAATGTCAATTTGCTTTACTTCATTTGGATAATTCACCATTTGAGCTGCTTTTATCCTCCACCTTATAAGGAATGCGATGAAGGATTCTTTTAGCCCTTGTTTGGTGGTTTTTAGATCTTAGCAGGTGACATCCACCTTATTGTTATAGTGGTATTAGTTAACAAAAGTATTGCAGATGTCATCCTAAGTTTTCTTATGATTTGGTCCAGATCTAATGACCACTTAATAGCAGCTCCGGTCAATGACCATTGGAATAACTAAACAAGTAGCTAATTATCCACACCAAAAGGTCTCATGGTTGCCACATATATTTTAAGGTGAGTTTTAGGAAATGTGATGCTATTAAACTTCTCCACGACTGGCATTTTAAATTTTGGTGGAACCTTATGCATTTGGGAAGAGAGCTAAAGAGTCAACATCTGTCATGTCTTTGTGCTTTTTGATGTTCTTAAGTGTTCTCTCCATGGCCTCAATTTTCTCGATCAATTTCTTATCTTTGACAAAGTTAGAGAAATTTCCACTTTGAAAATGATTTGCAGTAGGAGAGGGAGTGGTTACATTCAAGTCCATGATAGGAGAGGTTAGAGTTTTTGGTGCCTTTCCATTATCGATGAGATTGATAATGGGAGGAGTAAAAGTAGGGGCATGGCTAGTCTCGAGGTAGATGCAGGCTCAACACAAGTAGGAGGGGGAGTAACAGTGGCATTGGTCATTTCCTTGACCTTATTGATGATGGACTGGCATTAGGAGTTGAGGGCATTAGTAAAGGTGCCAAACTGGGCTTTAAGAGCATTAGTGAAAGTGTCAACTTAAGTCTTAAGTGTAATGGTGAGTGTGGCTTGGAAGGTCTCCTCTTGTTTTTTAAGGAGGTTGGCAAAAAAGGTGATTATCGAGTCTTGGTCGAGAGAGCTAGAAGTGTTGGGCATTGTGTCACATCCCAACTTTAGAGATATAATGGTCCTATAATACGGGGATACATAAGGTCACCCACACTCATAGAACCCACTTACACATACACAATTCATGCCTAGGATTGTACTAAACCTCATACAATAACTCATTTAAAACATTTATGTGAAAACCTTTAGTTGTGGAAGACAATAATTAGATACTTCACATATAATCCATAAGAAAATAGTATTTACAATCCAGTTGAAATCTTAACAAAACATTTCAA
Source organism: Reutealis trisperma (assembly GCA_947687605.1). Lineage (NCBI taxonomy): Eukaryota > Viridiplantae > Streptophyta > Magnoliopsida > Malpighiales > Euphorbiaceae > Reutealis > Reutealis trisperma. The sequence goes on from CANTUT010000284.1 coordinate 205,004, forward strand.
ATAAACATCAAAATAATTATTCCCAAAGCATCTAATGATAATCCTTCATGACATAGCATTATTAAAGACTTCGGACAAGGAATTTTCCAAGCGGAGTAGAATGCTTGAGCTATCACCTTGTCTCCTCATACTACTTACCTAGAACCACACAAGGAAAAAAAAGAAAAGGGGTGAGATAGATGATCTCAATGAGCAAACAATATAGCACACACATTAACATGAAGTCCTTTGAAAAGGAAAATCTTAGCTTATACGCATAGTTCATGATTTACAATTCATGAATCAAGTTAACATTTTAGCAAGGCTTTCAATTAATCAGGTTTGTAGAAATCACACTTATAACACATTGAGAGTGAAGGCTATTACTTTATCACTCGAACACATAGAGGAGAGGTGGCATTAAACCAAATTCCAACTTCTATCACATGAAGAGCATGAAGCTGATAAGGCCCTATGACTAGAACTGCCCCTTTCTAGCTGAGGTGGATACACTACCCTTATCCATTGGGTTAAGATCATATGCACAGGTTTCAATGATTTCCTGCATCGGCACAAGGACTTTTGCATAAAGGGTTAGAGGTACTATAGCTAGAGCTAATGGTATTCACATATAACAATAACATTTAAAGCAGCAATAACATGTATTATAATAACAATGGCAATTTAACTTTGAGTAAAAGATACCAAAAATACTGTAGTTCCAGAAAGAATATAAGTTAGGGTAATAATCGTAAGGAATTATCATTGGATAACAACATGGTTTTTGGACCAATTGTCCTTTGGCAACCCAACATTTACAAGGAATTCACTTAATCATATTTGAGGATAGGATGAACTTGGGTTTCAAGACCTTAAGGTTCACATAACATGATATCACATATTTGTAACATAATATAATGTTACTCACACTTGAAGCAAGATTACAGTGTTTACTCACCTTATGGTTCCTTCGCTCCTAATTCACGTAGCCCTTGGACTTCGAAGACTTCTCAAGCTCTATCATAATATTTAATTCAATACTTAGTATTTATTTAATCATGATACTATCCTATCCCATAACTACCCCATGCATATATAACATTCACATACAGTTAGAGTTGCACATATAAGTGCACTCATCATTTGCACATAACATGTTGACCTTAAAAAGTCTCGTACACTTAGCCTTTATAGTCCCATATGAAAACACATCATAATTCATGTCAATACCTTTCTAAGGTCAACACAATATCATTATCTTAATATCAATTCACTTTAATAATTAACTTAGTACACTTAATACTTCCATACATGTCAATTTTCAATAGTCTTTCAAGTGTCATACTTAACCCTTATGATCCATTCATTCAATCAATTACTTCATCAATTCAAGACCATTAGTATATTATCAAGTCATCATAACATCTATTTCCATATTTCCTAATCATATTCACATTCTAATCACAATATAAGGTTAAGATACCTTAAGTATAACCTTAGTATACCAAAGTGCCTCTAAGCTAGTTTATAGTCATTCTTTCAACCAACATGCAATTTTATCATTTATTATACATACATACATGTCAATAATCGTCAAAATACATTACATAAAAATTATAAACATTGGGATAAAAATCCCATAGAAGGCCAAATGCATCATCAAAGGAGAAATTTAATTTTTCTTGCTTTTCGCACTTTCCGTCTATTATAGTAATATGTAAAAAAATGGTTTGAATCAAGGTTTTTCATGGAAACACAACAAAAATCATTTTAGAACATTACTTTACATGAATCGGTAGCAATAGTTGTGATATGTACATGAAATTTCAAATTTTAGGTTTTAGGATGCAAAACCATGAGTTTTCTTGTTTTCGATATTTTTCAGTCATTACAGTAATATGTAAATAGGTGGTTTAAACCATTATTCTTTATCTATTTAAACCATTATTTTTCATCTAATCATAGAAAATATCAATTTAGAACATCTTCATGTATGATTCAACAGCCATAGATAATAATTATGCATGAAAATTTCAAAGTTTAAGGCTTAGGGAGAAAATCATGAGTTTTTGCACTTTCTACGCTTTCTATTCATTACAGTAATATATAAACACATGACTTAAATCATTCATTTTCATCCAAAAAAAAAAAAAAACAAATATCAGTTTAGAATCCATCCATATACAAATTGGCAGCCTTATGTTTAAGAAATAATAGAAATTTCCAACTTCTAAGCACAAAAACCTTGAATTCCTTTGTTTTCTGAAACTTTTTAGTTATTACAGTAATATGCAGAAATATGATTTAATCCAATATTTTTCATCAATACACATCAAAAATCCATTTAGAAATCAATTATAAAGGAATCGCCCCTCTTGAAGTGTTTGTGCATAAAAAAATTGAAATTTTAAGTTACAAGATTGACCTTTGGAGAAATCGCACGGAAAGATTTGTGTTTTCGATAGAGAATAAAATTTTTCTTTCAAAAACTCACCTAAACAAAATTAAATCTATTAAAATCAGTAAACAACCAGTTCAAAGACTCACCCAAACAAAATTTTAAATATAGGGTTTTGGCCAATTTTCACTAATACCCTTAATGAGCTAGGTTAGGAGGGTTTTTGGGTAATGGGCTTTTAGGTATTTGGGCTTTTATTTAAATTAGGGGCTGATTATAGGTAATTAAAATAAAAATATTTTTCTTATTATTTTCATTAAAATTTGCCCCAAAACATTTATTTAAAAATATTTTAAAATACTCATAAAATGATTTTATGCTTAAAAATTGCCTTATGAATGAAAGTTCATTTTATTTAAAATAGTTTATTTTATGCTAATGTACTTCATATAAACCATTTATTTCATAATAATAACTTATATTAGGCATATTCAAAATTAATTTAACATGCCACATACTCATCAATCACATAGAACATAAATTCCCATAAAAGCACACACTTAACCTTAATAGTTCTAAATCAAGCAAATTGTCATAAAAATTTCTAGGGTAGGTGTGGGTTGTTACACATTGGTACCTTGAAATAGAAAATAGATAGAAAAATGGGTAAGAATATAGAATTGTGAAAGAAAAAAAATAATATGAATGTGAAGGTGTGTTGGGAAAAGGATTCTCTCCACATGGTTGGTCACCAGGTTTACATGTTGAAAGGGTGAGTGTGTGAGGTATTTAGGGGTAATGGACCACTAGTTTAGGATTTTGTGGATTGACCTTGTTTCTCATGTTATGTATGCATGGCAATGTCATGATGCGTGCCAAAAAAGGTTTAATGGGTATATGCACAAATGTCTCCATGATTATGGTATATGGAACCTAGGATCAATGTTAGGGCGACTATATGCACAAGGGTGAAGGATGGTTTGATTAAAGGTCCCCATCCCACTAGAGCATTGATATACCAAATCACATGTGAGGTAAGGAGGTTTGCGTGAGTCTAATAGTACTAATTGCTCGTTACACCACTAAAATGATTAGGGATTCATCACGAGGTGGAATGCTTTTGCTATCTCTCAACATGCTCAAAGAGAGTTGTCAAGCCAATGCTACTCACCATCAAAGAGTTTTCCTAAAGTTAAGGTTAGGCAAGGAGCCTTTATTATGCAAAGTGATGCATGAAAGTCAAATTATACTTAATGAGCCAAATGGAGATTATTTTCGAAAAATTTTTCCTTAACGAAATAGTAATCCTTTTATTTTCCTTTTTGTTGAAAAAAGGTGGCAACCATCCCTAATGGAGTGGCCAGCTATAAGGCCTCACTCGAGCACTGGCCAGGTTCGCTAGAGAGAACTGGGATGCTCATTTAGGTTTAGACTTATGATGGAACCCTTAGGTTCAGATTGGTTGATTTCAAAAATGATTTTAGGAGTTGCCACCTTAATTTTATTTAGTTGGGAAAATATTAAGGAAAAAACCCAAATGTGACTCCAATTCATTTATTTTCAATTAATTTACCCACGAATAAAATCACTAGCCTCGAACTAGGTTAAGTTCAGGGACTAGGTTTTTTGTTTTAAATAATCTAAATTTGGCTCTTAAGTTTAATTTGACCTAGAAAAAGTTGATTTTATGAATGACATTTATAGGATGATAATTGACATTTATAGGATGATAATTGTAAATAAGATGCATGAATATGGCATGAGTGCAAGGAGAAAATTAAAATAAAACATCCACAAATTACATTAATTAAAAAGGGGAAGGGAGGTTGATTGGAATTTAGATTTGAGATTTGGATTTAGATTCCAAACATGCCTAGGTACCCCATTAAATAGGAATCAAAACCCACATAGTTCATTCTACGATTAAGTGGAGGGGTTTAGGAATTGTTCAAATTCATTGATTTGATTTGCATTTGAGAGGAAAAGACTAATACCTTGGCTTTTAGTGGGCAGAGGGTTTTACCATACCAAAGTTTCATTTTATCGAGACTGGGTGATTGAATTGATTGGGAGATTAATTAATTAATTGAAATGATCAATTAACTAATTAATATGATAAAAAAGATGGATGGATTAATTAATTAAAAAGATTAATTAATTAATTTGGAGGAAGGCTGGATTAAGGAAAATGATTAATTTGATTTTAAAAAAGTGATTAATTAATTAATTAATTAATTTAGTGATTAATTTTAATTAAAAAAAGAGAGTTTTAGTTAATTAAAATGATTAATTAACTTAGTTAGGGTAAGATAATTAATTAATTAAAAGGGTTAATTAATTAATTAAAGAGTGGTTGGAGGGAGAAGAAGAGATGAATTAGATAATAGCTATCAACTCTAACTAAAGGTGTTTGAAATGTGGAAATGGAAGGGTTATTTATAGAAAAATGAGGTGAGGGTGATTTAGGAAGTGAAAATATGAAAAGACGAAAAGGATAGGGCTAAAAAATACTAAAAAAATTGATTAGAGGCATTTTGGGCATTTCAACCCGAGCAGAAAAGGTTGCCTGACGCGGCTCTGTGCCAGGGGTGGCATGGATCCTCACTGCCTCTATGCGGTAGCCGTGTTAAGGTGCCGTAGTTGGCTGGGTCAAAGTGACACAGCCTCGCAGATCCACGCTACCACTGACACGGAGCTAGTCCATTTTTAAGGCTTCTGGGTCAATTTTTAGGAGTTTTAGAGCTCACAAAAATTATCGTTCAGTGTCGATAGGTTAAAAATTAATTTTAGAATATTTGAGCAGTCAGTTTGAGAGAGAATCTAGTTAGTTTTAGAAAATACTGTCTAATACAGAACGTTTGGTCAGGATAGGAAAGGCGCCAGATTGTGCCAAGAATACTTCAGTCGATTTTAAAGAGGTCAGAATTAATTTTGGAGGTGCAGAAATAAGGGTTCACATTTATGTTATATTTAGGGGAAAGGCTTATTTTATGCTATTATGCTGCCAAATTTTCGTATTTTGCTTTAATATTCTATATTTTTGGTGGTGTTTACTTTGTTTTGGTATTTGGTTGATTGCTTTGTAAATGCCACCACATCGAATACCTAGTTCTTCACACCATCCATCACCTCCTGTCAAAATATGGTGGGATGAGTATAGTAGTGCATTGCCACCTCCACTAGTAGCACCAGTGATTATCTTCTTTGTGAACCACCTATGTATATAGTTCACCGAGGCTAAAGCGAGATAGAGGTTCACCACATTAGCAAACAAATCCTTTGAGCCCAATCAAACGATTGATTAGGAGGCTATGGACATAGTGGGTTTGTCTGTAGAGCTATGCCAGTACCTCTACCAGCTAGGGTGGGAGCAGTTCTTCAAGATCTTAGAGGTGCCATATAAAAAGCTGACACTGGAGTTCCTTTTCACACTCCACCTCAACAAGAAAAAGTTGAGTTGGTCAAACAGAGAGGTAATTAGATTCCAGTTAAGCACCACCAACTTTCAGATGAGTGTGAATGAGTTTAGGGTTCGACTGGGACTTTACTCCGCATTAGAGGTCAACACACCAAAGTAACGAGATGTCTTGGTGGATTTTTCTGATGTGGTGACCAAGCCCACCAGAGCATGGCATAGTTTGGCATCAGGAGCTTTCAACTATGCTGCACTAGTTTGAAGGCCTCTTATCTTAAATCCATCAGTCTTCGAGTGGTTCACAATCTATTTACCTATACTATTGCTATTAGCAAGGATAGTACTAGGTAGTTGGTCTAAAAGATCTCTTTTTCTTATGGTGCATGGTCAATCGCCAGTGGTGCAATGTCACCCATGCACTTATCCATTACTTATATGCCGAGGCCTAGAAGGGTTTGAGGGACGGCTTATTTGGCGTGATGTATTTCACCCAATTGATGAGATCATTAAGGTTTTCTACCTTCCCCTTATGATCATGGATGGGATACCAATCCCATCAGATTGATGACATTAAGGAAGATGGGCATTCTATGGATTGAGGATGACCATTATTCTATCCGGGGTGCACCACCCCCTGCTTCTGCTTTTGCTGACCCACCTCTACCACCGGCAGCTGATGTCCCTGGTCCTTCAAAGCCCACCACTTCTGCTAATCCAGCTCGATCATTCGATTTTGCACCTTTGCCATATGTTTTCTCTCTTCTAAGCTATCAAGATTGGGTGCACACTATTAGCAATATGGAGGTAAATGATTACAAGATGACTGACTTGAGAGGTAGTTATATCGAATGGAGAGCAAGGTGGGGAGACTAGACCACCGACAATAGTAGCTTTACGAGCTATAAACTCAGATGATGAGATTGATGCGGCAACAACATCAGTGCATTGAGGCTTGGTTAGATCATGAGGCTAAGCATATGAGATGGATAAAGCGCTCGATGATGAAGTACTTTCAGCATTCGAGATTCACTCCCTCCACACAATAACCTCCATCACCACCACCTTTACCTCCAGAAGATGACAACAAGCCCATTAGAGTTGATGATCTCAGTTCATCTGTAGAAGAGGATTAGTTTTCTTTTCTTTTCTCTTATTTTTATCTTTATTTTTATTTTCTATTCATTAATGTTTTATTGTACTTTTATTTTTGTTAAACTTTATTTCATTACCTTAGATATGTTATGTAAATATTAAGGGGACCACAAGAGGAATGCATAACCCTATTCACTTATTCATGAGTCATGTATTTGTCATTCCTTTCGAGCATATTAGAGAAGAACTTCAATTGTATAGATCACATTCTAATTTGAAATTGTTGCTGTAAGTTAGTACTAATTGAAAGAAATCTTATGCATTAACTTAAATATCCAATAATAAAGAAATCTTTAACTAGTAATAAAATAGTTTAAAAATACGTTGATTACAACCATAAAAAAAGATTAATTAAGACTCTAAATAAATTATCAAATGAATAATGTTTCAAAATAAACTCCTAAGCAAGAATTCCTAGAGCATCTAAAAGTGACTCTTCATATCACAATATGATAGTAAACTTGGACAAGGAAATCCCCCAAGCGAAGTAGATTGCTTGAGCTATCACCTTGCCATTTTATATTGCTCACCTAGAAACCACACAAGAAATGGGTTGAGATAGATGATCTCAATGAGTAAACAATACAACTTGAACAATAACACATATCGCTTTATAAAGGTTTATAATTCATAATTCATGGTTTGCGATTTAGCAAGTTTCATAAAACTCAACTTGTAACTTATAGAGTGATGGCTTTTTCCTTATTCACTTAAACTTAAAAAAGGGAAAGGTGGCATCATACCAAGTTCTAACTCCTAACTTATAAAGAAGCATGAGGCTTATCAAGCTCCACGGCTAGAACTTCCCCTTCTAGCTGAGGTGGATACACTACCCCTATTCATCGAGTTAAGACCATGTGCATCGGTTTCAATGATTTCTGACATTGGCATAAGGACTTATGCATAAAAGGGTTCATAGATACCATAGCTAGAGCTAATGGCAATCACTTGTAACAATAGCATTGGCGAATGCAATCACATGTAACATAATAGCAATAAAGGTTTAGCTTATTGAATAAAGATAAACAACAATGTGGTTCCAGAAAGAAAGCAAGGTAAGGCAATAATCACAAAGGTTCTTTCTGATCATTGAATAATAAAAAATGGTTTCGGACTGTCACATCCTAATTTTTGAGATATGATGGTCCTAGAACATGGAGAGACATAAGGTCACCCATGCCTGTAGAACACACTCATGAACATATAAATACTGCCTAGGATCATACCTAAACCTCATGCATTTACTTAATTATCCAATAATAAAGAAACTTTAACTAGCAAAAGAATAGTTTAAAATACTTCAAATACAATCCATAAGAAAATAATATTTAGACTCCAAATAAATTTTCAAATGAATAATATCCCAAATAAAACTCCTGAAGTATCTATGAGTGACTCTTCATAGCATAGTATAATAATAGACTTAGATAAGAAAATTTCCTAAGTGAAGTAGATTGCTTGATCTAACACCTTGCCTCCTTAAAATGCTCACCTAGAACCACACAAGAAAAATGGGTGAGATAGATTATCTCAATAAATAAATAATACAACTTAAACAATAACATATATCCCTTTATAAGGGTTCATAATTCATAAATTAATGGTTTGAAAATTTAGCAAGGTTAGCAAAAATCAACTTATAAACTTGTAACTTATAGAGTTGATGGCTTATTAGCTCATTCACTCAAGGAAGAGGTGGCATCATACCAAATTCCAACTCCCAACTTATAACTTATAAAGAAGCATGAAACTGATCAGGCTTCATGGCTAGAACTACCCCTTCTAGTTGAGGTGGATACACTATCCCTATCCATCAGATTAAGACCATGTGCACAGGTACCGATGATTACCTATATTGGCACGAGGATTTTTGCATAAATGGTTCATAGATAACATAGCTAGAGCTAATGACAATCACTTATAACAATAGCAATCACTCATAATAATAGTATTGAAAAATGCAATCACATGTAACATAATAGCAATAGCAATTTAGCTTATTGAAAAAAGATAGATAACAATGTGATTCTAAAAAGAAAGTAAGGTAAGGCAACAATCACAAAGGTTCTTTCTTATCATTAAATAACATTTATAGTTTCATACCAATTTTCCTTTAGCAACCCAAGCTTAACAATGAAGTCATATATTTAGAATTGATAATAAAAAAAATAACTTGGGTTTTAAGAATCTCAAAAGTACACATATCATAACTTATACTTGTAATATGAACATAATGTTTGCTCACCTTGTGGTTCCTTTGCTCTTAGTACTTATAGCTCTTGAACTTCTAATAATCCTCAAGCTCTATCATACATTACAATTCAATACATAGCATTTGCTTAGCATTATGCTATCCTAGCCTATAACTACCTCATGCATATATAACATTCACGAAAACTTGGAGTTGTACTTAGAAGTGCGCTCATCACTTACACATGCCATATTGACTCTTAAAATCTTGCGCATTTAGCCTTCTTAGGCTTACATGAAAACACATAATAACTCAATTTAACACAAGATATCATGATCTTAATATTAATTCAATTTAACATTCAACTTCATACACTTAGCATTTTCCATATATATCAACTTAATAAGTAACCTTAAAGGGTCATGCTTATCTCTTTTGACCAAATCATACAATTAATCCCATAGTCAATTTAAGGTCATTAATCCACAGTTAACACATTACAAGACCTAATTCATATGCTACTTAATCATATACACATGTTAATCACAACATAGTAGTAAGGTTAGGAAACCTTAGTTAGGCCAAACCTCTCTAGACTTTGTCTAGAGTTATCCCATCAACCAACATGCAATTAAATCATTTATCATTCATATATACATGTCAACAATCATTAAAATATGTCATACAAAAATTATAGACATTGGGATTAAAATCCCTATATAGGTTGAATACATGCTATCAAGGCAAAACATGGATTTTTTTTACTTTTCGCGCTTTCCGTTCATTATAGTAATATGCAAAAACATTATTTAAACCCATATTTTTCATGTAAACACAACAAAAATCATTTTAGAATGCATATACATAGGCAAATCATTTTAGAATGCATATATATAGGAATCAGTACCTCCTTATATTTTATACACATGAAAATTTTAACTTCTAAATTTTTGGATGAAAATCATGAATTTCCTAGTTTTATGTACTTTATGATAATTATAGTAATATAGAGAAATATGATTCAAATAATTATTTTTCATCTAAACACAACAAAAATTAGTTTAGAACACATCCATACACAATTTGCCCCCCAGTATAATATATGCATGAAAATTTCAACTTTGGGTTTTAGGGTTCACCTTTGGTGGATGTGTGAAGAAAAGGTTGTGTTTTCAGTTAAAAATCAGTTTCTTCTTCAAATAATTCACCTAGTCCAAATTCAACAGCAATAAAATAGTAAATATATAGCCCCAAATAGATTTCTCATGGTTAGGTTCATAAAAATCAAATAATAGATTGAAAGGAAAGAAAAACTTATGAAAACGATCACAAAATCGCAAAGTTTGAAGGCACCTTGTGAATTTCGGTTGAAAGAATATTTTTGAGAGAATTTTTCTATAAAAATTCTGAAGAATAATAGAATGGTGGCTGCTATAATAAGGCTAGCTCAAATTAGCTTTATATATTTAGGATTTTGGCAAAATTACAAGTTTGCCATTAATGAGCTGAGTTATGAGTGTTTTGGTGTGTTGGGCTTTGGTGAGTTGGGCCTTTTAATTTTATTTATGGGCTGATTATAGGTAATTAAAAATAAAATATTTTACTTATTATTTTTTTGAAATCCCCCCAAAATATTTATTTAAAAAATATTTTAAAAATACTCATAAAATTTATTTTTTGCTTAAAGATTGCTTTGCGTATGAAAATTCACTTTATATGCAATAAATCATTTTATGTATATGTACTTCACAAAATCAATTATTTCATATTAATAATTCATATTATGCATATTAGAACTACTCCAACATGCCACATACTCATCAATCACATAACACATGAATTTTCATAAAAGCACACATTTTGCCATAATAACTCTAAATTCAAGTAAGTTGTCATGAAACTCCTAGGGTAGGTGTGGGTTGTTACATTAATCAATTATCCTTTGGTAACACAAGCTTAATAAAAAAAAATCATATAATTATAATTGAAAATATAAAGGAACTTGTGTTTCAAGAATCTCAAAGGTTCACATATCATGATAACTTGTAACATGAAAATAATGTTTACTCAGCTTGTGGTTCCTTAGTTCCTAATTATTGTAGCCCTTGCACCTCTAACAATCCTCAAGCTCTAACATAACATTATAATTCAATACTTAGCATTTGTTTAACATCATGCTATCCTATCCTATAACTACCCCATGCATATATTTCATTCATATATACTTGGAGTTGCATTTAGAAGTGTAATCCTCACTTGCACCTAACTTGTTGACTTTTAAGTTTTGCATGCTTTGCCTTCTTAAGCTCATATTAAATCATATAATAACTCATACCAAGACTTTTCTAAAGCCATACACAATAAATTATGATCTTAATATTAATTCAATTCAACTCCCAACTTGGTAGACTTAATACTTTCCATATATATCAGCTTACCAAGTAAACCTTAAAAGAGTCTTACTTGTCTTCTTTGATCAAATCATACAATCAATCTCATAGTCAATTTAAGGTCATTAATTCAAAATTAATACATCATAAAGCCTAATTCATATGTCACTTAATCAGGTACACATATTAATCAAACATGACAATTTGGGTTTAGAAACCTTAAGTGTAGCTAAATCACTTTAGGTGTTTCCTAGAGCTACTCTTTCAACTAACATGCAATTAAATCATGTATCATTCATATATACATATCAAAAATCATTAAAATTTATAATAAAAAAATTATAGGCCTTGGGATCAAAATCCTAAGGTAGGCCGAATCCTCCTAACTATGGAAAATCATGGATTTTCTTACTTTTCACACTTTTCGATCATTATAGTAATATGTAAATGCATGATTTAAACCAATATTTTTCATTTAATTATAAAAAATTAGTTTATAACATAAAATCACACAAATCGCCCCCCCTTGCATACATATGCATGAAATTTCTAACTTTTAGGTCTTAGGGTTCACCTTTGATGGATTTGTGAAGAAAGAGTTGTGTTACGATTGGAAATCTTCTCCTTCAAATAAAGCACCTAGACCAAATTTAACAAGAGAAAAAATAGTAAATATATAGTACCATATGGATTATTTATGTTTAGTTTCATAAAAATCAAATAGTAGCTTGAAAGAAGAGAAAAACTTATGAAGATGATCAGAAAATGACAAGGTTTAGAGGCACCTTGTGAATTTTGGTTAAGAGAGAGTTTTTTTTTTTTTTTTTTTTTTGAGATAGAATTTTTCTATAAAAATTTGATGAAAAAACAGAATGGTGGCTGCCACAACTCAAGGGGGAAAAATTTTAGGTCATTATTAGGGTTATGTGCAAAATTACAAGTTTGCTATTAATGATCTAGGTTAGGAGTATTTTGATGTGTTGGACTTCTAGTGAGTTGGGTCTTTAATCTAATTTATGGGCTAATTTTAAATAATTAAAAATAAAATATTTTTTCCTATTTTCATTAAAATCCCCTTAAAAATATTTAATTAAAAATATTTTTTTAAAATGCTCATAAAAATTATTTAATGCTTAAAAATCGCTTTGTGCATGAAATTTCACTTTTTATGCAATGAATCATTTTATGTTTTATACTTCACATAAATCACTTATTTCATATTCATAATTCATATTATGTATATTAGAATTAGTCTAATAATGCAACTTGCTCATAAATCACATAACACATGAAATTCATGAAAGCACACACTTTGTCACAATAGCCCTAAAATCAAGCAATTTTCTCACAAACTCCTAGGGTGGGTGTGGGTTGTAATATTCTCCCACCTTAAAAGAAATTCATCATTGAATTTAAGTACTTACTCATATGCTCTTAAAAAGCTGAGGATGCTTTTGTCGCATCTCTTCCTCGGCTTCCTAAGTACACTCATCCATTCCATGATTTTGCCATTGGACCTTGATCATAGGTATCTCCTTGTTTCTCAATCTTCTTACTTTCCGATCCAGTATTACTATTGGTAACTCTTCATAAGATAGTTGCTCATTTATTGGTAGTGTCTAGAGGTGACAAAACATGGGTGGATCCAATACATATTTTCTCAACATAGAGATGTGAAATACCGGGTGGACATGTGCCATAGTTAGGGGTAGGGCAAGTCTATGAGACACTTCCCCAACCTTATCTAAGATCTCAAAAAGATCGATGAAATAAGGCAATAGCTTCCCTTTCTTCCCAAACCTTATGACACCTTTCATTGAGGAAACTTTTAAGAAAATGTGATCTCCTATGGCAAAATAAATGTCCTTTCCCTTAGGATTTGCATAGCTCTTTTGTCGACTGAAAGCCATTTTTAGTCGATCTTATATTAATGGTACCTTCTCGATAATCTTCTTAAGCAATTCAGTATTTCCATGTATTTGTCCCTAGGCTCAACCCAATAGACTAGAGAACGATATTTCCTTTCATACAAGGCTTCGTATGGTGCCATATCAATGGACAAATGATAACTATTATTGTAGGTGAACTTGATCAAAGATAGGTACTTATCCCTATTACTACCGAAATCCAGGACACAGATTCTTAACATGTCTTATAGTGTTTATATTGTCCTTTTGGACTGTCCATTTCTTTGAGGGTGAAATGCAGTAAACACTATTGTCCTTTTGGACTGTCCATTTCTTTGAGGGTGAAATGCAGTATTGAAGTCCAATTGAGTTCCCAAAGCTTCTTGCAACTTTTGCCAGAACCTTAAGGTGAATTGAATGTCTCGATCTGATATGATGGACATTGGTACCCCATATAGTTTCATGATCTTATTGATATATAACTATGCATATTGGGCTATAAAGTATGTGGTCTTAACTTCCAGAAAATGACCCGACTTTGTTAGTCAATCACCTATCACCCGTACAGAGTCATAACCTTTGGAGGTTCAAGGTAAGCTAATTACAAAGTCCATCGTGATATGCTCCTATTTCCATTCAGGTAGTTTAATCTCTTATAGCAGTCCAGAGGGTCATTAGTGTTCATAATTGACTTGTTCGCAAGTTAGGCAAGATGCCACAAATTTAGCCACATCTTTCTTCAGTCCAGGCCACTAATAACTTACTTTTAGATCATGGTACATCTTGGTAGTTCCAGGATGAGCATAGTAGGATGTTTGATCTGCTTCCTTCAATATCTTTTCCTTTAGTCCATTCACATCAGGCACACATACTCTCTTACTACACCTTAGAATCCCATATACTACTTCAAATTCAAGGTTCTTTCCTTTCTTAGTCTCATCCATTAACTTAAACAAGTGTGGGTCCTTATCTTGTAAAGCCTTTATCTCCTCCAATAACTTTGACTTCACTTGGAAATGTGCCACTATAGCTCACGATTCTCTAATCTCTAGCCTCATGCCCTGACTAAACAATCCTTTTAACTCCTTTAAGATTGGCCTCTTAAGCATAGTCACATGGGCTAGGCTTTCATTAATTTCAACTCAAAGCATCCGCCATAACGTTAGCCTTTTTGATATGGTAGATAATCTGGTAGTCGTAGTCCTTAAGTAGTTCAACCTATCTCCTCTGCCTCAAGTTGAAGTCTTTATAGCTCAAGATGTATTGAAAAATCTTATGATCCATATAGATCTCGTACTTTGTTCCGTATACATAGTGTCTCTAGATCTTTAGAGTGAACACTATTGTAGCCAATTCTAAGTCTTGAGTAGGGTAATTCACTTCGTGCTTCTTAAGTTGCCACAATGCATAGGCAATGACCTTACCATTTTGCATTAGGATGCATCCAAGTCATATTCTCGAGGCATCGCAGTGGACCATTAGGATGCATCCAAGTCCTATTCTTGAGGCATTACAGTGGACCGTGAACCCTTGCTCACCTTCTAGTAAAGCTAAAACTGGAGCTGATATAAGGTGCTTTTAAAGCTTTTTAAAACTCTCCTCATAGGACTCCTCCCAATTAAAATTAACCTATTTCCTAGTCAACTTGGTCAATGGTGATGCTATCTTAGAAAAGTCCTCTACAAATTTGCTATAATAGCCAACCATACCTAAGAAACTCCAAACTTCAAAAACTATTGTGAGTCATGGTTAATTAGCTACTGCTTCAACTTTGTTAGGGTGTGAACCCTTAATTCTACATCTCTTAGAATTACAGACTATTCAGTCAGGAAAGGAATTAATCAAGACTATTAAATCATCATCAAATCATCTAGGACTCAGTAACAAGTACAACGCAATTAGAATCATGGAAAATGTATGAGAAACGAGCGAGAACGGGTGAAAACAGGCAAAACGGGCAAATTTGAGCCAATTGCTGTATAGCTCTGCTGCATTGCCGTAGAGGCCCATGTAGTGCTATAAAGCCTTCTGCAGCACTGCTATAAAGACCTCTGCGGTGCCGTAGAGGCTTATGCAGAAACTGTAGCGAGTTTTCTTCTACCATATTGGAAATTTCAGCCTCTATGCTTCAGTCTTCCCCCTATATATAGATGGCCTCTCTACTCTTCAAAAGACACAAACTTGGAGGCTTAAAAAGCACCAACTTCTAGAGCTTGAAAAGCATTACTTCAAGCAAACCACTTTGTATTTGCTCCTTGCTTCGCAAAGTGAGTTGGGGGATTTCTCCTTGATTCCTACCCAACTAGTTTAAGGCTTTTCGCTTGCTTGTTTGAGGCAAGTCTCTTGCCTATGGCTCATGTCCGTTGCCCAAGGCTAGCCGCCGCCTGCCATCCAAGGCTAGCCGCTACCCGCCGTCCAACACCAGCTGCCGCCACCCGCCGTCTAAGGTAAGCTTCTTTTCCTTTAATTTTCTATTGTCAAGATTTCCTTACCTCTTTTAGTTAATTAAATTGATTCATCTAGGTTGCTAGCTAATCAACTCGGTAATCAATTAAATTAATTAATTAACTCAACCCTCTTTTAATCAATTAATCAAAACATGATAAAATGACAAGGCTAAACTAACCCCTTCATAAGAAGGGAGAACTGTGTGGGTTCTGATTCTCATTCAAAGGGATACGTAGGCATGCTTGGTTCAGGCATCGAATCCAACTAAAATTAACCAACTTCCCCTATCACCTTCCTCACTTACTTTTATTTTACTTTCCTTTACTTAGTTATTAGGTTTAGTTTGGGGAATGTGTGACTTCCCTATGACTCATAAGGGCTAAAGGAGGTATTCCCTAAGTTTGGATTTCATTGTAATATTGACTCTTTTTTATCTTGAATTCTAATTATGTATAAACTTTATGGATTGAATGATCATGCATATTATAAATTGTTCATGTATTTTAATTGTTTATGAAATATATTTTAAGTTACTTTTATATTATTTGGCCAAACTTATTTTGTTAAAATAAACCAAAAACCTAGTCCCCAAATCCTTTTTAGTTTCGAGGCTGGTGATCTTTTTCCTTTGGGTAATAATTAGAGTCAAATGGGTTTTTTTCTTATATTTTCCCAAGTAAAAATAAATTAAGGTGGTGACTCCAAGAAATAATTTTCAAACCTATCAAAGATAAGTCCGTGTGCTTCCTTGTGAGTTCTTTCCCAAATGAGTATTTTGATTCCCTTTAGTAGATCAGACTGGTGCTTGGGCAAGGCCTTACATAGAGTTAACTTGAATTCCTTCTTTACCTTTTATATGTCTAAGAAAATTGATAGACTCTATCCAAAACTCACACTTAGGTAACTTCGCATAAAGTTGGTGATCACGTAGCATCTGCAATACGATCCTTAAATGCTCTTTATGTTCCTCTTTACTCTTAAACTAAATCAGGATGTTAATGACAAAAATGATCACAAACTTATCAAGAAATGGCTTGAACACTTGGTTCATCAAATCTATGAAAGTAGCTGGAGCATTCATCCGACCAAATGGTAGAACCATGAACTCATAGTGACCATATCTTGTACTAAAAGCAGTCTTGCAGATGTATTCTCTATAGTTCTTTAGCTGATGATAACCAGGCCATAAGTCGATCTTGGAGAAGTAACCAACACCTTATAGTTAATTGAATAGATCATCTATCCTTGGCAAAGGATACTTGTTCTTTATGGTAACCTTATTGAGCAGACGATAATCAATGCACATCCGGAATGAGTCATCTTTCTTTTTCATGGACAACACTGAAGCGCCCTATGGTGAGCTACTCGATCGAATGAAACCTTTGTTGAGTAGATCATACAATTATGTTTTTAATTCTTTCAACTCTACCAGTGCCATACAATATGGTGGTATTGATATAGGTTGCATTCATAGTAACAACTCAATGTTGAACTCGATCTCATGATCCAGTGGTATTCTAGGTAGATCTTCTGGAAAGATATCTATGAACTCGTCTACCACTAGTATGCTCTTGCCATGAACTATAGCTTCCTTATCGATATTGATGATGTGAGCTAAATATGCTTAGCACCCTTTCCTTAACATCCTTCTAGCTCCCAAAGCTAATATCACATTCAGAGGGTTCTCATTCCTATCTCCCTGATACACAAATTTCTCCCCATCCTTAGTTCAAAATTCTACTTGCTTCTCTCTACAGTCAATACAAGCTCTATGCTCATATAGCCAATCCATTCCTAAGATCACATCAAATTATAGTACATCATGTTCTAACAACTCCATTGGAAGTTTCTGTCCATTAATATTGACCTCACAATCCTTAAATATATGTGTCATTTCTATTACCTCTCTTAAAGGAGTCGACACTACTAGGGGTTCATTCATTAATTCCCTATTTCTACTTAGACTAGCAAAACATAGAGACACAAATGAATGTGTAGCACTAGAATCTATCAAGAATCTTGCACTAGAAGTTTGAATAGGAATGGTACTTATGATGGTTATATGTAAGGCACAGGCATCTTGCTGATTCTAAGTAAAGACACGGCCCTTGCCTTTGTTGTCTGTCATTCGTGAGCTTCCTACAATTGGTCCTTTATTCTTGGCCCCTTGCCTTTGAGGTTGATATGGTTTAGATGGTGGAGGTGTTGAGGTCAAATTTCCTGAATTCCTCATCTATGGTTAGTCTTTGATGAAGTGACCCATCTGTCTACACTTCAGGCATGCATCAGATACTTTCGGCAAACTCCATGACGTTTCTTACTACACTAACCAATAGTGGGGAAACCTTACTTAGACTAACCATTACTCTTTCCAGGTATTACAGTTATTGGTACAGATTCTTTTCTTAGACCTCCTCCTCCCCTACCATGCTGGCCTCCATAACCCTTACTCTTATGCTTACCCTTTTGCTCATGTTCAGTTTGTTTAATTCGTTTGGCTCTTTTGACCTTATGCCTCTTTTCCACTATCTTAGCCTTATCTATTAGCTTGGCCAAGGTTGAGAACTCAATCACTACCAATGAGTTAAATAAAGGTGTAACCAGTCCTTTTAAGAAATGGTTAATGCGACTGGCTTCAGTAGGAATGATGTTAGCAGTGAACCTACTAAGTCAGTTAAACTCCTTAGCATACTCTGACACTAACATTCTAGGTTTTTGCCTCAATTGTTCAAACTATAGCACCCTATCTTGCCTTTCACCTTTAAGCAAGATTTGATCCATCATCTCTCTGCTCCATACAGTCATTCTTTAATATTCCTTTCCTACTAGTACCATGCCTTTTTTTTTTTTGAGTTAGAGTCCTACCAACTCAATCACCCAAGTGTTAAAGCATGAAAGTCAATGGACTAGCTTATCCATCTCATCCAAAAATTCATAAGGGTCATCACCCTCCTCCTCGTAGAAGGTAGGTGGTTGTAGCTTCTTGAATTCTAAGATAGTCATTACCTCATCGAGTAGCTACTTTCTTTCCCTCCGTACAAGTCTTACTACCATAAAAAGCGAAACTCCATTCTCTTCTTGTGTTGGCGGCATTTCCTACCTTTGAGCTCATATTTGATCTAATTCTTTATGCAAGTCTCTCATCTCCTCGAACATAGCTTGCACCTCTTATAAGGAGGCTTGCTCACTAGAGCCCATGGTTGGTATTCTTTTTTTATCTCACCGGTGCAGAGGCAACATTTGAAGTAATGTCTGATATTGCATCCTTACCAGCCCTAACAAGTTGGGCAACTATGCAAACCTTCTTCTTATGAGGCATTCTATTATAACGGGTATGGGTAGCTCCCTTCTAACCCACCTAACCCCACTATCAATCTATCATACTTACCATGCATTTAATATGAGTACACATCATATCATATCACATCTTAGGACAAACATCACATAGCATATATCACATATCATGGCATGTATTATGTAGCATAATTATGTAACACATAACTTATCATATAATGAACTCTCTTATCATAGGCAAGTCAATCATTTCATAGGCAATAAAAGCAAATCAAATCCAAACCAAGTAGCTAAGTAGTCATATAACATCATTCATATCATATAACTCCTATGTCACTAGGCTAATTGTTACTAGCTACCAACTCAAGTTTCAACTATGCCCCTTATGAGGATGAACATCGGGTAACTTTTAGGGTTGAGTAGGCAAATAATCAATAAGAGGGCAATTAAGAGAAATGTGACCAATTCCCTCACATTGATAGCAAAGGAAGTCTCTATCCGGCATACAACTCATTGAAGATAAAGTCTTAGATGGCGAGTAGCAAGAATCTCTAGGTGCATGATCTCCCATCTATTCAACATTTCTAGTCTTAAGTTACTCCATGTCCTCCCTCAAAGCATGCACTAAGGACCTAAGACATTAATTTTCTTCCATAAAATTTGAGCAGTCTCCTTCCAACTTTTGAATCTTACTATAAACCCAATCGTAGTCTAGATACTCCTTGGGGTCTTCCTCCTCAGGAATCTTCTCTTCCTTGTGGTGAATCACAAGCACAACTTTCTAGAACATCTCTCACCAAGTCCTCTTGCTCATTACATGGGGTGCTCTAGGTCGAGGCCCTTTAGCAGGGGTACTTTTCTTGGTCATATAATAAAAGAATCATAAGGCATAGAGAATAGTAACAAGGAGTACTATAGCTTATTAGGATTTTGCCAAACTACACTAATGTTAGACTGCAATTGACATGAAAGGAAAATTCCCATACTCCATAATTATACTTAGTCTACCTATAATACCCAAGGTCTCTATAGCTCATCAGAGTTATAATAATACCATAAAATATAAATTTTACGGGTATAGTATCAATGACATAGTGATAGGATGACAGAAACTCTTGTTGGTGCTAAGTGCTTGAGTATGTACTTCTATGAGATATGAATATTTATTGTATGTCTTATTGAATTAATTTTAGGCAATATGGCTTAGTTTAAGCTTATTATGTATGGGAAGGTAAGAGTTAAAATGCCAAGTGAAAGGGAAAGGAAAAAGTTACGAAAAATTTTTAAGTTCGGGAAACCATTTTCGGGTGGGCTTATTGATGGGCTTTTGGACTCAAAGCCCAAGCCCATGGAGTGGCCGGCCCTAAGGCCTCTAGATTTGGTGGAACTTGATCAAATTATGGTTAGAACAAGTTAATAAGGGGTTAGGATGAGAAGGAATTAGGTTAGCCATATTTGTTGACTTATGTCAACTTTACACCTAAGCTTCCTACTTTTCCATCACCATGATCATGTTCATTTTGGTGATGATGGAATTCATTATTATGATGCTTAGTCACCATACACCTAATGGCCATCTCAACCATCCATCTTTATCAATCTTAGCCCTCTATCTTAAGTAAAAATATGACCATTGATCTTGTAGGATTAAATCACCACCATTGATTTTATTTGTATATAAAATGAAAATGTGTTAAACCATTTCATTTGTAACCTACACCAAAAATTTCACCCTCACCAAAGACTAAAAACCTCCTAACTTGTTCTTTAACTTAGAGTTAAATTTGGAGCATTTCAAGGTGAGATTCATTACTTAAGTAATTCCTTTCTTTCCTTAGCCTAAGTGTGATAAATTGTTAGCAATTATTCCTTTTCTTTTGATTTCTATAATTGGATTTTGGTGGAATGATTTGAAGAAGAGTTAGTTTGGCATGTTAAGTGATGAAATATGGTAATTGGGGTTAAGGATATGGGGTTTAATAGGTGAATAATAATAAGGGAAGCATGAAAGATCAATGAGAAGGAACTTTATATAGGGTTCGGCCAAACTAGGGTTTTTAGGGGAAGTGTCCAAAATTTTTTTTAACAATATCTAAGGTTATTTGGGATGTTGAAAAGTGGTTTAAAAATGTAAAATTTGAATTTAGAGATTTTGATTTTTGAGTTTTGTTAATTCTCTTAAATGCTAGAAAATTGATTGCATTGGTTTCCATTGATAAACATAGGATTTAATTAAGGAATTAGGAAGGAAAAGGAACCTAATTGTATTGATGAAAGGATTTGGACAACATGGGATTTTGGAATAAAGTGATTAAATAATTAATGTGTTTATGTATGTTATTGTTTAATGTATTGGAATGTGTTTTGGTGATTAGTAGTAGGAAGTTGATGTTAAGTTGAGTTAGAATGAGATTAGCAAGTTAAAGGAGTAGGAATTAATATACGATTGTTTAGGGTGTATTTGTAGAATCAAAAGGCAAAGGCATTGCTCGGGATACTGAGGAGCCTTGTTATAATCTACATTAGAACTATCGGTATAGGAGCTAAGGAGCAAAAGGTGAGTACCTAATAATATTGTATTCCTTGTGCTTTAAATATAAGCATGAATGTTGAATCCCTTTCCCTAATTAAAATGCATTGCAATTCTTTGGCATGCATGATA
The DNA here is from genome assembly GCA_947687605.1 of Reutealis trisperma. Taxonomy (NCBI): domain Eukaryota; kingdom Viridiplantae; phylum Streptophyta; class Magnoliopsida; order Malpighiales; family Euphorbiaceae; genus Reutealis; species Reutealis trisperma. The sequence continues at coordinate 226,840 of CANTUT010000284.1, forward strand.
TGCTTTACCGATTATTGAATTAAATATCCTTTATGGCACTTGGCCAAATGAGCCTTATTGCTTAATCTCATAATATGATCCATGATAGGGATTTTGATTATTTATTGATAAATTATCCATTGAATCATTTCATGGATAGAGAAATAAAATGTTATAATGATATTATGATAAGCAAAATACCCCTCTGATATGGGGCAATACATCAGACCTTGTGCATAATGGTAATGAACCCATGGATAGGGTAAAGAGTATTTGAACCTTAGCTGGGAAGGGTTTAAGGTCCCCAGTACGTACGGCCTGATCAGTTGTACGTGTGACTAGCAATGGGAGAGTGAGCAAGGCGTAGGTCGCCGCTCAATTGATTATGGGGAAAAGCACCCTAATTCTAAGAAAGGAAATGTTCTGCTAAAATACAATATTTATTATATATGGAAAAGTATTCCATAAGAATAACTCTTGACCCATTTTATTTTATTGCTAAAGGAAAGTATCATTAAACCACCTACCATTGTTTATTTTATATAGTATTATTTTGTACTCACTGAGCTTTGTCTCACCCCATAGTTGTTATTTATTTTCAGGATCTGTTGTTAGTTCGGCAAGGTAAATTCCAAGTTCCACGTCTTCGCTTGGGAATTGCTTTGCTAGTTTTGGTACCATCATGTACATAATATATTGTATTTTGGAAGTTTCACTCTAGAGCTCCATGTTTTGTTAAATTATGTAATAATGGTATAACTTAGAGTATCATTAGTATGTGTGGTTGGGTATTATCTTAGTACAGTTTAGATACATGGTTAATACTCACTTGAGTTGCAATTAGAATACTGGAAAATGGAGTTCAAAAGTGATAAGTATGAAAATGAATTTAGATGTTGAATGACTTTTACATGGGTATTTAACGCGATAATCGGTAGTAAGGAATAAGGAATTATGGCTACGATCTTGGGCTAAGGATAACGTAATGGTAACAGCTTATGAGTTGTAGGTTGTTCTATGGGTTTAGGTGACCTTACATCTCCCTATGCCCTAGGACAGTCACGGCTCAAAGATGGGTCGTGACAAAGGTGGTATCAAAGCTAGGTTTGAGTCTTTTTGCCTACTTTTAGGTATAAGCTAAACCATGGAGCATAGGATCCATTGTTGTCAATAAAGTATCTTGTTAAGTTAGATCCATGTTAATATTATATATTAAGTTATCCTCTTTCTGTGATATTTGTGGAATTTTATATGTTGTTATTATATAATATTCATAAGTTGTGAAATGTTGCTTCTGCTTGGTAATGTGTAGATGTCGGGGGTTTGTAACCCTATTGAGGAGAGAGATATATCTGACGCAGCCTCAGTTACTTATCCTGATTCAGAGGAGACTAATCCAGAGGAGGATCCTGATCCTGTTTGGGTAGTTAGGATGAAGACTAAGAATGAAGAGATTATGAGAGAGCTTTGTATGTTGCGGAATGAAGTACTTAACCTGAGGAGGATAGTGAGGAACTTAAAATGGGAGCTGGCAAGGATTAGCAATAGGTGTAGGAACCCAGGGGTGAGACAGATTCCACCTCTTAGAGATTTGATGTCAGGATTTCCCGAGCATCTGTGTGCTACATGTGGAAGATTTGACCATTCTGAGGAGAGGTGTCCTATGAGGAGATGTTTGCTATCCTCATCTATGATGTCTACGACTTGTAGGCAAGTGGGGCCAGGAGAGGAAGAGGCCTCCAATGATTAGAGGGAATCTGAGGAGTAGGGGATAGATTATAGGTAGGTAGACCATGATCACATTTTGGGCATAGTATGCTTTATGTGTATAAAAAAAATAAAAATAAAATGTTAGGGATGATCTAAACTTAGGATGACTAAAAGAATGCTACAGTTATGTAGTACTTGTACATATATGTGTATGTTTATAGAACAAAGAAATAATAATGAAGGTGTTGCAATGTTTATATGGAAATGGTTATTATGTGATAATGATTTTGCTCTGTGAATTATATGCAATGGCCAAATGGTATATGTATGAATAATGAGATGATGTGAGTAAAGTGAATTGATGATTAATGTGTATATATAATTTTTGTATATCTTGAATATCAAGATTTTGAAGGGTGAATGACACTATGCATATTATTTTGGCATAGATGTTGCCCTACAGGATCGCTCAGCTAGAGGGACAAGGGTCCCAGGAAGCTAATAGCCTTGTCCCAGATGCAGCATCTGATGCTGCGTCTGTTCAGAATGCTGATCAGGATTCTTCCCGATCAAGGCAGCGTACCATAAGTGGTGGAGGACCAAGACCACCAGGGAATATGGAAGCATTATGACAAGAATGTGAAGCGATGAGGCAGGAACTTTTGGATTTAAGGCAACAATGTCAGGAAGTTCCACCACCACCTATGGTGCCACCTGCACCACAAGAGAATGATGCACCTCCCATCTTACCACGAGCACCACGTAGGGTGAGGAAACGAATGTTACTGGAGGAAGGAGTTACGGTGCACGATTTGAAGAAATTCAAACTACTAGAATTTTCAGGGGAAGAAAGAGAGGATCCCTAGAAATTTTTGGAGGAGATGGACAAAATAGCCTAGAGGATGACGTGCTCTGATGAGAAGTTGATCGAGCTAATAAGAGTCCAACTTCTGAGTGAAGTATGGAGTTGGTTTCAAAAGAAACATGGAAGAACAACTGTATGGAGATGACCCACCTACATGGGAAGAGTTCAAACGAGAATTAACGAATGAATTTCTATCTGAAGGTGAGAGACAGAATCGAGCACTTCAATTTGAACAATTGAAGTAGAGGCCCGGGATGTCAGTATTGGAGTATGCTCAAGAGTTCAAAAGGTTAAGCAAGTACGCCACTCATATCATACCAACTGAAGCGAGTAGAGTTGACCGATTTCGCTGGGGGTTAGTGGCTTCATTATACCATGTCTTGGTGGCTACTGAGTTTCCCATCATGGCCAAGCTAATTGACAAAGCTAAGCTTATGGAGGCGAGGCATAAGGCAGAGAGAGCAGAACGGATGGAAAGGGATAAAAAATAGAAGAATAAGAACAAGGGGCAAGGTAGTCAACAGTGAGGTAATTCTAGTCAGAGTAGAGGTTTGGAGTAGACCTTTATTGTTTCCACCCCTATCAATCACAAGGAAGTGAGCACAATCGGTTTTGGACTGGTGGTAATTCGGCGATGTCTACGCTGGATAATGCAAGTAATTTTTGATTCGGACAGCAGAGCCAATTTATTCCCATATGTACGTTATGTGGAAGACTATATAAGGGGGAATGTAGGAGAGCCTCGGGAGCAAGTCTAAGATGTGGTCAGATAGGACATTTCATTAAAGATTGTTCGCAGATGGTCAATCCAAGGCTAGTGACAGCAGTGTCACAACCTGCAGGCTAGATATATAGACCTGAAAACCCCAGTCAAAGAGGACGAGGAAGAGGAGTGGGTCAATCCCTGAATGAGGTCAAAGCTACAGAGGGTAGGGGTCGAGGGAGAGTATACGCACTCAATTAGCAAGAAGTACGAACTTACAATAATGTCGTTATAGGTACTCTCTCTATTCAGTCAGTGAGTGCTAATTGTTTATTTGATTCAGGTGCGACGCACTCTTTTGTTTCACCACATTTTGCTAGATGGTTAGGAAGAGATAAGGAAGTTATGCATGAACCTTTGATTATAAGCACCCCATTAGAAGATAAGGCGATAGTACATTGAATGTATACAGATTGTGTTATCGAAATTGAAAGTAGAAAACTTCCTGTGAATTTGATTGAATTAGAAATATTAGGATTCGATGTTATATTAGGTATGGACTGGTTATCCCAGCATAATGCTAGAATAGACTGTCAGGATAAAAGAATTGATTTTGAAGGAGGACATGGGCAGAAGTTTAGATTTCAAGGGAATTGGAGTAATTTGCCTATACGTCTTATTTCGGCTATAGGAGCAAAGAGGATGTTAAGGAAGGGATGTCGGGCATATTTAGCACAGGTAGTAGATGTTAATAAGGAGGGTAGTGATCTTAAGAAAATACCTGTCGTAGAGGACTTTTCTGATGTCTTTCCTAAGGAGTTGCCGGGAATACCCCCAGAAAGAGAAATTGAGTTTTCGATTGAGCTTTTACCTGGAACTCAACCGATATGAATACCGCCTTACCGGATGGCACCTTTAGAGTTAAAGGAATTGAAGGTTCAACTGTAAGATTTACTTGATAAGGGTTTTATTAGACCGAGTAGTTCTCTGTGGGGCGCTCCAATCTTATTTGTCAAAAAGAAAGATGGATCCCTTAGATTGTGTATTGACTATAGGCAGTTGAATAGGGTGACTGTGAAGAATAAATATCCTTTGCCAAGGATTGATGATTTATTCGACTAGTTACAAGGAGCTAGATACTTCTCAAAAATTGATTTACGATCAGGATATCATCAGCTAAAAATTTGAGGCGAGGATGTTTGTAAAACTGCATTTAGAACGAGATATGGTCATTATGAGTTCACTATGTTGCCATTCGGATTGACCAATGCCCCAGCAGCCTTCATGGACCTGATGAATCGAGTATTCAAACCTTTATTGGATAGGTTTGTAATCATGTTTATTGATGATATCTTAATCTACTCGAACAGCAAGGAGGACCACGAAGAACAGTTAAGAATGGTGTTACAGACTTTAAGGGAACATAAGCTTTATGCCAAGTTGTCAAAGTGTGACTTTTGGCTGGAACAAGTATGTTTCCTTAGACACGTGGAGAGTAAGGAAGGAATCAAGGTAGATCTTAAGAAAGTGGAAGTGATAACAAATTGGCCTCGACCCACAATGGTTACGGAGGTGAGGAGTTTCTTAGGGTTGGCAGGTTACTACTGCCGATTCATAAAAGACTTCTCCAAGATAGTGGCACCGTTAACGAAGCTTACTAGGAAGCAAGTTAAGTATAAGTGGGATGAAGCTTGCGAAGACAGTTTCCAAAAGCTCAAGGATTTCTTGATTTCAGCTCTAGTATTAGCCTTACCGGATGGGAGTGAAAGTTTTGCTATATACTGTGATGCCTCAAGATTGGCCTAGGGTGTGTATTAATGCAAAATGAGAAGGTTATTGCCTATGCATCTAGGCAATTGAAGAGACATGAGGTGAACTACCCTACTCATGATCTAGAAATGGCAGCGGTGGTCTTTACTTTAGAAATATGGAGACATTATTTAAATGGGGAGAAGTGTGAGATCTATACTGATCATAAGAGCCTTCAATATATTTTAAAGCAAAGGGATTTAAATTTGAGACAACGACGATGGGTAGAGTTACTTAAGGATTATGATTGTCAAATCTTTTATCACCCTGGTAAAGCCAACGTTGTTGCAGATGCTCTTAGTAGAAAATCTATGGGTAGTCTTTCTCACATAGAGGGATGAAAGAGATCGGTGGTGAGGGAGATGAAGCGGATGTTTGATGAAGGCTTGCAATTGGAGATAAGTGACTCACAAGTATTGTTAGCTTACTTCCAAGTGAAGCCGAAGCTTATTGATGAAATCAAGACTTTCTAAAGTCGAGATCCTCATTTGGTGAAGATCAAGGAAGATTTAGAAAAGAGGTAAGCTCTAGAGTTTAGGGTGGAAGAAGACGTTCTGAAATGTGGCAACCAGTTTTGTGTGCCAAATGTAGAAGGTCTAAGAGAGAAATTTTGAAGGAGGCACACCAGACTCCTTATAGTGTACATCTGGGTGCCACCAAAATGTACCATGACATAAAGGATTCATATTGGTGGCTGGGATTAAAGAAGGACGTGGTGAATTTTGTTGCCTCTTGTCTTACCTATCAGCAGGTGAAGTTTGAACATCAACAACCTTCTGGATTACTTCAGGAGATAAAATTGCCAGAGTGGAAGTGGGAACGTGTTACTATGGATTTTGTAGTGGGACTACCCAAGACGATGAAAGGTTATGACTCTATCTGGGTCATTGTGGACTGACCGACTAAGTCGGCACACTTTATCGAAGTAAAAACCACGTATACAGCAATCGATTATGCTCGTATTTATATTGATAACATTATACGATTGCATGGAGTTCCAATTCATATTATTTCGGATCAAGTTACTCAATTTACTTTGAGATTTTGGCAAAGATTACAAGAGGCGTTGGGAACACAACTCGACTTCAGCACCGTTTTCCATCCACATACTAGTGGGCAGTCTGAGAGAATAATTCAGACATTGGAAGATATGCTTCGTATGTGTGTTATGGACTTTGGAGGTAGCTGGGATAGGCACCTTCCACTCATTGAATTTGCATACAATAATAGTTATCATTCTTCTATAGGAATGGCACCTTACAAAGCATTATACGATAGAAAGTGTCGATCTCCAGTATGTTGGGTAGAGGTTGGTGATAAATATCTAAAAGCCCCTGATATGGTAAGAGAAGCCACATAAAAGGTGAAGGTTATTCGAAAGAGACTGAAAACTGCTTTTATTCGTCATAAAAGCTATGCCAATCTTCAGAGGAAGGATATTCAATTTGCCATGGGGGACTATGTATTCTTGAAAGTTTCACCAATGAAGGGAGTAATAAGATTTGGCAAGAAGGGAAAGCTATCCCCTCGATTTGTCGGACCTTTCGAGATTCTCAGTAGAGTCGAAGAAGTTTCATATAAGTTAGCACTACCACCTGCACTGGAACATGTACATCCAATATTTCATGTGTCGATGTTGAAGAAGTATGTATCTGATCCATTGCACATATTGCAACCTCAGCATATTGAGATTGACAGAGACCTTTCTTATGAAGAAGTTCCAATTGCCATCCTGGATCGACAAATAAAGAATTTGAGAAACAAAGAAGTACCAACGGTAAAAGTGTAATGGCATAACCACAATGTGGAGGAATGCACATGGGAAAGTGAGAACGATATGCTACAATGATACCCGCATTTGTTTCAATAATGGGTAAGTTTTAAAATTCGTGGATGAATTTTTTTAAAGGGGTAGAATGTAATACACAAGGTCTCCATAGCTAATCAGAGTTATAATAATACCATAAAATATAAATTTTATAGGTATAGTATCAATGACATAGTGATAGGATGACAGAAACTCTTGTTGGTGCTAAGTGCTTGAGTATGTACTTCTATGAGATATGAATATTTATTGTATGTCTTATTGAATTAATTTTAGGTAATATGGCTTAGTTTAAGCTTATAATGTATGGGAAGGTAAGATTTAAAATGCCAAGTGAAAGGGAAAGGAAAAAGTTACGAAAAAATTTTAAGTTCGGGAAACCATTTTTAGGTGGGCTTGTTGATGGGCTTTTGGACTCAAAGACCAAGCCCATGGAGTGGCCGGCCCTAAGGCCTCTAGATTTTGTGGAACTTGATCAAATTATGGTTAGAACAAGTTAATAAGGGGTTAGGATGAGAAGGAATTAGGTTAGCCATATTTGTTGACTTATGTCAACTTTACACCTAAGCTTCCTACTTTTCCATCACCATGATCATGTTCATTTTGGTGATGATGGAATTCATTATTATGATGCTTAGTCACCATACACCTAAGGGCCATCTCAACCATCCATCTTGATCAATCTTAGCCCTCCATCTTAAGTAAAAATATGACCATTGATCTTGTAGGATTAAATCACCACCATTGATTTTATTTGTATATAAAATGAAAATGTGTTAAACCATTTCATTTGTAACCTACACCAAAAATTTCACCCTCACCAAAGACTAAAAACCTCCTAACTTGTTCTTCAACTTAGAGTTAAATTTGGAGAATTTCAAGGTGAGATTCATTACTTAAGTAATTCCTTTCTTTCCTTAGCCTAAGTGTGATAAATTGTTAGCAATTATTCCTTTTCTTTTGATTTCTATAATTCGATTTTGGTGGAATGATTTGAAGAAGAGTTAGTTTGGCATGTTAAGTGATGAAACATGAGAATTGGGGTTAAGGATTTGGGGTTTAATAGGTGAATAATAACAAGGGAAGCATGAAAGATCAATGAGAAGGAACTTTATATAGGGTTCGGCCAAACTAGGGTTTTTAGGGGAAGTGTCCAAATTTTTTTTTAACAATATCTAAGGTTATTTGGGATGTTGAAAAGTGGTTTAAAAATGTAAAATTTGAATTTAGAGATTTTGATTTTTCAGTTTTGTTAATTCTCTTAAATGCTAGAAAATTGATTGCATTGGTTTCCATTGATAAACATAGGATTTAATTAAGGAATTAGGAAGGAAAAGGAACCTAATTGTATTGATGAAAGGATTTGGACAACATGGATTTTTGGAATAAAGTGATTAAATAATTAATGTGTTTATGTATGTTATTGTTTAATGTATTGGAATGTGTTTTGGTGATTAGTAGTAGGAAGTTGATGTTAAGTTGAGTTAGAATGAGATTAGCAAGTTAAAGGAGTAGGAATTAATATATGATTGTTTGGGGTGTATTTGTAGAATCGAAAGGCAAAGGCATTGCTTGGGATACCGAGTAGCCTCGTTATAATTTGCATTAGAACTATCGGTATAGGAGCTAAGGAGCAAAAGGTGAGTACCTAATAATATTATATTCTTTGTGCTTTGGATATAAGCATGAATGTTGAATCCCTTTCCCTAATTAAAATGCGTTGCAATTCTTTGGCATGCATGATATGCTTTACCAATTATTGAATTAAATATCCTTTATGGCACTTGGCCAAATGAGTCTTATTGCTTAATCTCATAATATGATCCATGATAGGGATTTTGATTATTTATTGATATATTATCCATTGAATCATTTTATGGATAGAGAAATAAAATGTTATAATGATATTATGATAAGCAGAATACCCCTCTGATGTGGGGCAATACATCAGACCTTGTGCACAATGGTAATGAACCCGCGGATAGGGTAAAGAGTATCCAAACCTTAGCTGGGAAGGGTTTAAAGTCCCCAGTACGTACGGCCTGATCAGTTGTACGTGTGACTAGCAATGGGAGAGTGAGCAAGGCGTAGGGCGCCACTCAATTGATTATGGGGAAAAGCACCCCGATTCTAAGAAAGGAAATGTTCTACTAAAATACAATATTTATTATATATGGAAAAGTATTCCATAAGAATAACTCTTGACCCATTTTATTTTATTGCTAAAGGAAAGTATCATTAAACCACCTACCATTGTTTATTTTATATAGTATTATTTTGTACTCACTGAGCTTTGTCTCACCCCATAGTTGTTATTTATTTTTAGGATCCGTTGATAGTTTGGCAAGGTAAATTTCAAGTTCCACGTCTTCGCTTGGGAATTGCATTGCTAGTTTTGGTACCATCATGTACATATTATGTTGTATTTTGGAAGTTTCACTCTAGAGCTCCATGTTTTGTTAAATTCTATAATAATGGTATAACTTAGAGTATCATTAGTATGTGTGGTTGGGTATTATCTTAGTACAGTTCAGATACATGGTTAATACTCACTTGAGTTGCAATTAGAATACTGGAAAATGGAGTTCAAAAGCAATAAATATGAAAATGAATTTAGACGTTGAATGACTTTTACATGGGTATTTAACACGGTAATCGATAGTAAGGAAAAGGAATTGTGGCTATGATCTTGGGCTAAGGATAATATAATGGTAATAGCTTATGAGTTGTAGGTTGTTCTACGGGTTTTGGTGACCTTACGTCTCCCTATGCCCTAGGACAGTCACGGCTCAAAGATGGGTCGTGACACTACCTAATAAACAAAAAAGTCCAAACTAGTCTTAAAAACTATAGCTTTGATACCAACTTTGTCGCATCCCAATTTCAGAGATATGACGATCCTAGAACATAGGGAGACATAAGGTCACCCACTCGTAGAACCCACTCATTCACATAACACTACCTAGGATCATACCGAATCTCCTGCATTAACTTAAATATCCAACAATCAAGAAATCTTTAGTTGGCGGAAGAATAATTTAAAAATACTTTGATTACAACCATAATAAAAAAATTAATTAAGACTCTAAAAAAATCATCAAAGTAATTGTTTCAAAATAAACTCCAAAGAAAGAATTCTAGGAGCATCTAAAAGTGACTCTTCGTATCACAATATGATAGTAAACTTGGACAAGGAAATCTCCCAAGAGGAGTTGATTGCTTGAGCTATCACTTTGCCTCCTTATAATGCTCACCTGAAAACCACATAAGAAAAGGAGTGAGATAGATGATCTCAATGAGTAAACAATACAACTTGAACAGTAACACATATCTCTTTATAAAGGTTCATAATTCATGGTTTGCGATTTAGCAAGGTTCACAAAAATTAACTTGTAACTTGTAGAGTAATGGCTTTTTCCTTATTCACTTAAATTTGAAAAAGTGAGAGGTGGCATCATACCAAGTTCCAACTCCTAATTTGTAAAGAAGTATGAGGATGATCAGGCACCATAACTAGAATTGCCCCTTCTAGCTAAGGTGGATACACTACCCCTATCCATCAGGTTAAGATCATGTGCACAGATTCTAATGATTTCCTATATCAGCATAAGGATTTCTGCATAAAAGCATTTATAGGTACCACAGCTAGAGCTAATGGTAATCACTTGTAACAATAACATTGGAGAATGCAATCATATGTAACATAATAGCAATAAAGGTTTAGATTATTGAATAGAGGATAAACAGCAGTGTGGTTCCAAAAAGAAAGTAAGGTAAGGCAACATTCACAAAGGTTCTTTCTTATCGTTGAATAATCAAAAATGGTTTTGGAATAATTGTCCTTTGGCAGCCCAAGCTTAATAAAGAAATCATATAATTATAATTGAAAATAGAAAATGTTGACAAAATATTTATTGTCAATGGTTGCCCTTTTGGTTGAATTTAATGCTGAGCATGCCAAAGACTCTTAGGGTTGTCAATGGTACCTGACCTCTAATTGAAACGACTGTGTAAGAGACAAAGGGACAATAGTCTCTTAAGAATCTTGGATTCACTGATGTAGCTTCACTAATTCTCACACAAAAGACTAAGAGGAGATATGAAATTTGTAACTTTTGGTTTTGTATTACTACACTATAAAGTACATTGAATATAGAATTTGTAACTTTTTAGGTTTGTATTACTACACTGAATAGTACATTGAATATAAGGATTTTGAGATATAATTTGCAAGTGATCTAAAATAAAAGCCACATAGGCTTAGGTAATTTGAAAGTAAATAAAAGCTGTAGAAGTTTGAAAGTTGATTGTTGCTATTGTTGATTGATTGATTGTCTGTTCATTTTTTTTATGGCCTTTACTCTATGAAGTCTTTTGCTTTTATAATCCTTGGTAGATGATTAATTCCCTAGATTTCAGCTCCACTTCTCTACTAAGCCACTTTCCTTTTCTTTTGCCTTAAGCTAGACTTAGCCCATGTGTTACATGCTAGTGGCCGCTATTTTCTCATCCAGTTGCTAGTCCCACGTACAACACTTCACAATTTAACTTTCCTTCTATAAGTCTCTAGATTTAATTGATAATTTGACCCATCCTCCCAAAGGTTTGCTAAGAATTATTCTCCATAGGCTCCAAATCCTCTGTCACATCCTAACTTCTGAGACATGATAATCCTAGAGTATGAGGAGACATAAGGTCATCCATGCTCGTAGAACCCACTTATACTTATACAAATACTGCCTAGGATTGCACAAAACCTCTTACATTAACTTAAATAAACCCCTCCTTTTTTTTTTTTTTTTAGAAAACCTTAAGTTAATGTAAGAGGTTTCAGTGTGATCCTAAGCAGTATTTGTATAAATATAAGTGAGTTCTATGGGTATAGATGACCATATATCTCTCCATGCTCTAAGGCTATCATATCTCAGAAGTTGGGATGTGACAAAGGTGGTATCAGAGCCAAGTTTTTTTTTGTTTCCACTTGACATATGACAAAAGTGGTATCAGAGTTGTAATTTTTAAAGTCTAGTTTAAACTTGTCTAATTATGGGGTTGGTTAAGTATAATCCTAGAGCATAGGAAATTTTCTTGTCATGTCACTTGCAGTCTATCACTAGTATAGTTCCGCGAAATCCTAATAAGTTATAGTACTCCTTGTTATTGTTTGTTGGTGTGCCTTATGATTTCTTTATCAAATGACAAAGAACATTACCCCCGCTAGAGGACCGCAACCTAGAGCACCGCGTATAGCATGCAAGAGGACATGGAAAGAGATATTCAAGAAGGCCATGCCTGTGATCCACCTCAAGGAAAAGAAGACTCCTATAATGCGAATGATGTTAATTGATTGCTTAGTGATTTAACATGCATTGATTTCTTTATTTGCCTATGACATGACTAACTTATATATGATAGGGAAATTCATGATGTTATAAGTTATATGGTACATGATTATAATACAAGATACATGTAATGACATGTGATATATATTAAATAATATATACTATGTGACATGTGATGTGATATTATATGATGGGTGCTTATGTTAAAGGCATACTAACTATGATAATTTGATAGTGGGGTTAAGTGGATTAGAAGGAGAAGTGGACTAAGTTTTGATCCAATTTAGATTAATGATTGATGGGTATAATGTTATGAGGTATGAAATGCTTGCATATTACAATGGTTTGATATAAGAAATATATGAAGTTATTAAATGATAATTATGATTAGTGCCATAAGCAGAGAAATGATATTTAGCAATGATCAGTAGGAGAATGAAACAAATTAGTTACATTATATATACATAAGTTTACAATATAGGTAGGTGGAGTATATGTTTAAGGACAGTGAGATAAACATTGATGGATGAAAACTTCTTGTGGAGTTATTAGAACTTGATGTACTAGAATTTAATGTGATCTTAGGAATGGATTAGCTATATGAGCATGAAGCTCATATTGACTATAGAGAAAAGCAAGTAGAATTTCAAACTAACGATGGGAAGAAATTTGTGTATCAATGAGATACCTAAGATTAAGGTCCACTAGCGTAATTATAGAATAGATGAGTATATTTAGGAAGTTGAAGAAGGGATGCAGCAAAAGCATTCCCATTTTTTTGAGAAACATGTGAATAAGTATTGAAATTCGAGGATGAATTTCTTTTAAGAGGGGAAGACATAAAAGGATAAGTATGATGCTATACAGTTTTGAAAATTTAATAGTTTTGAATATACCTAAAAGGGGTTTGAGCCCTCTAGATGAGAAATGTTTTAAGGCATTAAATACGATAATGTTCAATTGAGGTTACTAGAAAATTTGGTAGTGATCATTAGTATGGAAAGAATTTTTATTGAGAAAACCTAAAATGGCATAGATTTAGAAAGATATAAGAGTTACATAGAGATTTCATTGAATAGCAATGGTATTAGAAGGTTTATTATTTTAATATGGGTAAGTTAAATGATTAGAAATGTGAAGTATAGCAAGACGTAAGTGGAAATCTAAAGTAAGATGATATTATGAGATAAATGTATAAAAATTTCAAGGCATTAGGTAATTAAGTCATGATAATGATATATATATAGAAAGAGAGTAAGTTTAAAATAGTTATAAGAAGTCTATTTGGGATTATAAATTAATAGAATGCAAGTTCATTTGGGATATGATATATATATATATATATATATGAATTTTTGTTAAGTTTAAATATGTTTTGATTAATAAATGATGGGAGTGTATAAATCATAATGTTGACAAGGTATTAAATATGAAAATATTTATTGAGGTTATAATAGATTAAGTAATAATTATTAATATAAAAAGAGGATTATCGAATATCAATTGGAGTTATTAATTTGGAATTATCTATTGGATTCTTATATGACTAATGTGATAAATAATAAATAGAAGTGGTGATTAAGGTATTAGTATAGATGTTAATATTAATAGAGAGATATAAGGAAAAGAAATGCTTGGGATTATATTTGATTGAAGGTGAAATTAAAGGTTCTATTACTTTTGTTTAAGGTTAAGGGATATAAAATTATTAAGGATTAGTTTTAAGATTTGTTTGAACAAGAGATTAACATAAGTATAGCTTAAGCTAAAGATTTATTAGTGTGATTTTGATAGATTGTGAATATGTGCCTTACTGTATTCGATATGTTAATTATAGTTAGATATTGTGTTTTAAGGGCGCAGCAGAAGCGTGGCGGAGAAGTTAAGCAGAGTATGTTGTGCTATTGGATTTGAAAATTCGAGAATGAATTTTTTTAAGGAGAGAGGGGGGGGGGGTGAGAATGTAACAACCCACACTCACCTTAGGAATTTTTATGACAATTTTATTGACTTAGAACTATTAAGATCAAGTGTGTGCTTTTATGGGAATTTATGTGCTATGTGATTAATGAGTATGTGGCATGTTAAATTAATTTTAATATATATAATATGAGTTAATATTGTGAAATAAATGATTTATTCAAAGTGCATTAGCATAAAATAATTTATTTTTTTATAAAATGAATTTTCATACAAAAAGGTGATTTTTATGCATAAAATAATTTTTATGAGTATTTTAAAATAATTTTTAAATAAATATTTTAGAGGAAATTTTAATGAAAATAATAAGAAAAGTATTTTATTTTTAATTACTTATAATTAGCTACACAATTAATTAAAAAGCCTAAATACATAAAAGCCCACAACACTAAAACACTTATAACCTAGCTCATTAAGGGAAATCTTGGAAATGGTCCAAAACCCTACATATAAATACCTAAAATTTGGCTAGCCCTTCATTCTAGTAGCCATCACTCTATTATTTCATTATTTTTGAAGAAAAATTCTCCCAAAATCATTCTCTCTGCCGAAATTGACAAAACACCTTCAACTTTGCAATTTCTTAACTGTATTCGTAAGTTTTTCTTTCCTTTCAATTTCTTATATGATTTCTATGAAATAAACTATGAGAAAATTATTTTGAACTGAATTGATTTTTATAGATAAAATTCAAATTAGGTGATTTCTTGAGAGAAAAATTAATTTTTCTACCAAAAACACCAACCTCTCTACGCGATTTTTCCAAAGGTGAATCCTACAACTCAAAATATAAATTTTCATGCATAAACATTACCAAGGGGGAAAATTTTTACATACTTCTATTCTAAACTAATTTTTGATGTGTTCAGATAAAAAAGATTAGATTAAATCATATTTTTGCATATTACTGTAATGACCAAAAATTTTTAGAAAACAAGAAAATTCAAGGTTTTTATTCTAGAACTTGAAAGTTGGAAAATTCTATGGTTATATATACATGTGGCCGCCAATTTGTGTATGATGGAGTTCTAAACTTATGTTTGTTTTATTTGGATGAAAAATAATGATTTAAATCATGTGTTTACATATTACTATAATGAATGGAAAGCACGGAAAACTGGAAAACTCATGATTTTCACTCTAAACCCTAAACTTTGAATTTTCATGTATAAGAAGCATCCATGGCTGTTGATTTGTGTACATTGATGTTCTAAATTGATATTTGTTGTGATTGAATGAAAAATAATGGTTTAAACCACATATTTAAATATTACTATAATGACCAAAAAGTACCAGAAATAAGAAAAGTTTATAGTTTTCACCCTTACATCTAAAGTTGGAAAATTTTCATGCATATGGACTTATATATGTTAATTCCTATGGATTAATATTCTAAAATGATTTTTGTTTTGATTACATGAAAAATCTTAGCTCAAACCATATTTCTACATATTACTGTAAGAAAATTCAATTTTTTCCTTTAATGGAGTATTCGGCCTACATTGGGATTCTTATCCCAATGTCTATAAATAGTTAAATTGCATGTTGGTTAAAGGAATGACTCTAGACAAGGCTAAAGGCAATTTGGTATACTTAAGGTATCTTAACCTTAGGTTGTGATTAATATGTGAATGTGATTGGATAATATGGAAGTAGGTTGTACGATGACTTGATAATGAATTAATGATCTTAAATTAATGAAGAGATTGATTGAATGAATTAGCCATAAGAGATAAACTTGACACTTGAAAGGTTTTTTGTTTAGTTGACATATATGGAAGTGTTAAGTGTACTAAAATGATTGTTAAAGAAAATTAATATTAAGACAATGATATTGTGTTGACCTTAGAAAGTTATTGATATGAATTGTAATGTGTTTTCATATGGGCCTATGAAGGCTAAGTGTACAAGACTTTTAAAGTCAACATTTATGTGCAAATGATGGAGTGCACTTATATGTGCAACTCTAAGTGTATGTGAATGTTATATGTGCATGGGGTAGTTATGGGATAGGATAGCATCATGATTAAATAAATACTAAGTATTGAATTAAAAATTATGTCAGAGCTTGAGGACTTTAGAGGTTCAAAAGGGCTACGTGTACTTGGAGCAAAGGAACAACAAGGTGAGTAAATACTGTGTTTATGCTACAAGTGTGAGTAAACATTATGCTATTGTTACAAGTACAAGCTATCATGATATGTGTACCTTGATATTCTTGAAACCCAAGATCTTCTCTACTTCTAAAATAAAATTCTATGCTTTCTATGCTAAACTTGGGTTGCCAAAGGATAATTGGTCCAAAACCATTTTTGATTATCCAATGATAATACTTTTATGATTATTGCCCTAACTTACATTCTTTTTGGAACTACACTATCATTGTATCTTTTGTTCAAAAGTTAAAATGCTATTGTTATTATGATACATATTATTGCTACCTTAAATTTTATTGTTATATGTGATTACCATTAGCTCTAGCTAAGGTACCTTTAACCCTTTATGCAGAAATCCTCGTACCAATAGTAATCATCGACTATGTGTTCAAGTGATTATGGCAATGGCCTCCACTCTATACGTTTGAGTGATTATGGCAATAGTTTTCACTCTATGCGTTTGAGTGACTATGGCAACAGCCTTCACTCTATGCGTTCGAATGATTATGGTAGCAGCCCTCATTCTATGTGTTATGTGTTATAAGTGTGATTTCTGTAAACCTTGTTAAATTGTAAACCTTGATTCATGGATTGTAAAACATGAACTATTTATAAGCTATGGGTTTCCTTTTTTAAAAAAAAGGGATATGTGTTATCATATATGCCATATTGTTACTCATCGAGATCATTTATCTCACCCCTTTTTCTTTATGTGGTTCTAGGTGAGCAGTATGAGGAGGCAAGGTGATGGCTCAAGTATTCTACTTCGCTTGGGGGAATACCTTGTCCAAGATAATTAGTTTAACATGTTATGAAGAGTTATCCATAGACGCTTTGGGAATATTTATTTTTGGATGTTTATTTTGAAATGTTATCTTTTGAGGTTTTAATTAGATTTTCAATATTATTGCCTTATGGATTATGTTTAAAGTATATTTTAATTATGCTTCCATAACTTAAGGTTTTCTAAAAAAAAAGAAAGAAAAATGGTTTATTTAAGTTAATGTAAGAGGTTTTAGTGCAATCTTAAGCAGTATTTGGATGAGTATAAGTGGTTCTACGAGCATGGGTGACCTTATGTCTCCCTATGTTCTAGAGCCATCATGTCTCTAAAAATGGGATGTGACAAAGGTGGTATCAAAGTTGTAGTTTTTAAAAGTCTAGTTTAGACTTGTCTATGTATTGGGCTAAATAAGTATAATCTTAGAGTATAGGAATTTTCTTGTCATGTCATTTGTAATCCATCACTAGTATAGTTCCATGAAAATCCTATTAAGTTATAATTCTCTTTGTTATTGTTTGCTTATGTGCATTATGATTCTTTTACCAGATGACCGAGAATGATTATGCCTACTCAAGGACTCCCACACCCATGAGCTTGGGCATGAGATAAGCTCCGTTTTGCATCTACCTCTTCAAAATGCTCCATCTTTCAACTAAACCCTGCTATTTATGGCATGTCGAAATATGAAGTCCCTAAAAAGAACTAAAAGCAACACTAAAACAAACAAATCAAAATCAATTTTAAGCATAGATTATGATAAACAAAGAGGTAAAATATAGGCATTCATGCACTTACCAGAAGTCATAGAGGGTGACCATGTCTTTTTGAAAGTCTCCCCTATGAAAGAAGTGATGAGATTTGGCAAAAAGGGAAAGTTATCCCAATGTTTCATTAGACCTTTTGAGATTTTTGATAAGGTCAAAGAAGTTTCATACTAGTTAGCATTGCGTCTAGCATTAGAACATGTGCATCTGATTTTTCATATGTCAATGTTAAGGAAGTGTATTCCTGACCCTTTGTATGTATTGTAACCACAATTTATCAAGATCGACCAAGACCTAACCTTTGAAGAGATCGATAAGTGAAGAAGTTTTGAAACAAGGAGATACCAATGGTCAAAGTTTAATGGCATAACCATAATTTTGAAGAATGTACATAGGAAAGTGAAGATGATATACTTCGGAAGTATCCACAATTGTTTAATCGGTAATAGGCGAGTTCTTTTAAAAATTTAAGGATGAATTTTTTGAAGGGGGTAAAATGTAATACCCAAGTATTTCATAGCTCATTCTAGTTAATAATGATGCTAAAAGACTAGATTTTTGAATGTTAGCATAGTATAGAAATGAAAAGGAATTGATTAGAAACCTTGTGACACTTTTTGAATTATTTGCCTAGTATATGATTTTTTTTTTATGACTAATTGTGCTCTAATGAATTAAATAATGTTCATATGATAACTAATGATGTATGTAAAGAAGTTAGAGAACAAAAATTTGAAAGTTATAGCAAAAGGAAAGAAAGGAATTTAAAAGAAAATTTTTTAAGTATGTTAATGGGCTTATGGGCTTGTTAATGGGCCTTGAAATAACAAAGGCCCAAGCCCAATAGAAGGTGGTTGGCTCGTTGGGCCCAAGAGTTAATGAACATCAAAACTTATGAGCTAAAAATATTTGGCCCAAGATAATAAGAATATGATGTAGAGAGAGAGTTACAAAATTTGACCAAGCTAGCCATCAAAAATTGACCAAGTTAAAATTCTAAACCAAGTTGAACTCTTATCTTCTCTACACATAAGTCTAGATTCATTTTGAGCACTCCAACACTACATGATGAACATCACCATTGTAGAGAGCATCCTCGCCATCCAACTTGATCCAATCTTAGCCATTCATTAAGATTAAATCTTAACCATTGGATTTAACTTAATCAAATCCTCACCATCCAACCTAATATATATATAAACAAATTTCATGTTATGAAATAATATTTAGCCTATCTCTACACCAAAGTTTCATAATAAGAAAAGAGAGTCTCTCTACACTAATTGCAACAAGATCTTTAACAAATCAAAGCTAACTAAGGTGAGAAATCATGTTCATCTTCTCTTTTCTATGTTCTAAGGTTGATTTTAGTAATTTGGTTGCCTAAAAATCTCTTTTAGACTATGTGACGAATTTGGCCAACTTAGTATGAGTATATATAAGACTTAGTTTTGGATGATTTTAAATGAGATATGGAGATTTGGCTAGAGAATTAAAGGATTAATGGGAAGATAGGAAATGGAAACATGAAATATACCTAAGTATCACTAAAGGAAGTGTTAGAATGAATTTTGAGAACATGATTTAAGACTTAGAAACCTTAGAGGCATAAACATAGTTAAAAGAGGAACTAGGTGTTCTAATACTAAATTGTGATAATTAAGTTATCATGTATATTATATGTTATGTTAATTTCATATTTCTACAACTAATTTAAAGATTTGATGAGGAATTATGAGTTTTCCCCAAATTTGACATAAGTGACACAATTATGATTCATATGAATAAGAGTAAATTAACTCAATTTAATTGGTGGGAATTGATTGCCTAAGTGTTAATTTGATGAATCTATAGTTAATTTGAGGTTTGAAAGTAAAATTGATAGTTTTCCCTAAATTTTAGGGTTCGTGGAACAATTTGGTAATTTTGAGATTTAGACTTAGAATCATGAAATTGAATGAGGAGTTTAGTTTAGAAGTAATAATAAGTATAAGTATATGTCTGACACAATTAATACATCTCTATTATAAGTTGAAGTAATAAAATTAGTAAAAGATATAATTAGTAATACCATTAGTTACTAATTGATGTAATTGAAATGTTATAGGTGTAGAACTTCAAGGCAAGGGCAAGGAAATTGCTAAAGACCATGAAGGACATTAAACTAATCAAGAACAAACAATCAATACGAGCAAAGGAGTTAAGGTGAGTACTTAATAATATGATGTAATCATGCCTTATTGCTTGCAACCATTGCTTTTGTTACCTTCCCTTGACATGTACTTGAAATGACATTTGATATGTGGTTGCCTAATGATTGTTGAGCCCCTTAGAAATCCATATCCTCCTTATATGATATTTGACCATGATGAGCCTCTTACCTTGGTCCTATGTTGTGCTCAATGATGAGAATGATTAATATGTCAAACTATCTTTCATTGAATTCCTATTATAGACCTTAGATATGTTTTTCTTTGATACCCATAATTAAGCAGAAATCCTCTATGATGTGAGGAAATATATCAGACCTTGTACACTTGGTATAAGCCCATGGGTAGGGCAAGAGTACCTAATCTCTACTTGGGGGGAAAGCCTAACCATAAGACCTAATCAATTTTGTGTAATGTGATACATGTGAGTGAGCAATGTTTAGACTGCCACTATAATATTTATGTCTAGGAAGCTTTTCACTTTCAAGACATTATTATTTATGCTAAAATGCATTCTAAAGTTCAATATGACCAATTTTAATTAACATCACTCCATTACTACCTTGAATCGATCCAAGTAATGACCTTTTATATTGCCTTTATGTTATGTTATATTATTATGTACTCACTGAGCTTGTCTAATCCTGTAGTTGTTTAAAATTTTCTAGGTCAAGGTGATTCATTAGCAAAGTAAATTCAGAACTATGCTTCTTCGCTTGGGACTTGCTAAAACTGATATGTTTTGTGTTGCTTGTGTCACTTGAGGATAATCAATCTAGACCTCCATGGTGTTTAAAAGCTTAGTATTAAAATATGTTGGGTTGGAGAGTAATGTAAACAAATGATAATTTTTTTTGTTATGTATACGTACCTATGATAGTAATTAAAAATGTATGGATAGTATTTGTTAACATTTATGAATGATGTTCTATTCATGGTCATTAGATGGCACTAAAGTATAATGGTAATAAATGAATGGTTAAAGTAATAATAGGAAAGGATAAAGAATGAATGTGGTTTTGATCTTAGGGAAGATGCCCAAATGGAATATGTAAAATGATAATAGGATCAATGGTGTTCTATGAGTTTAGGGGACCTTATGTCTCCCTGAACTCTAGGACAATCACAGCCTAGAAATTGGGTCGTGATAACTCCTTTGCTCCTATTTACATTTAACTTTGATGCTAGTAGTGCTCCTCACACTCTTGGACAATGTCCTTGTCCTTATCTTTAAATTCTACACATTTGCATTTCAATAACAAATTAATCACTTCTTTGTTATCTTATTAGTTTAAATTTAGCTTAACTTGATAGCTCTTTTGTCTTGTTCATTCTAGTACTAACTTATTAATTTTAAGATTAAGACACATTATACATACACTTATTACTAATTTTGACATTTTCCTTTGGTTGTTTTCCAAATGATCAAATATACACTTATTACTAATTTTGACATTTTCATTTGGTTGTTTTCCAAATGATCAAATATATTCACTTAAGGAAAGAAAATCCATTTCCTCCAAATTTCCCATTTCAACTTCATATTGCCCAATCAGAATCAATTTAAACAATTCCCAATATTCAATGGAATTAATTCACTTTCACTTTCCAATTCCATGGATGAACCTAATTCATTCAATTTGGGAAAAAATATTTTTATTAATTGAATTTTGAAATTAACATCATACAAATTATGTTACATAATTCTTAAGCTTAATTCCCCTTCAATTTCATGAATTCAAGTTCAATTCTCAAAATTCCCAAATTAGCCCATAAACCCTAGAATTTCAGGAAAACCAGCAATTTCCCATCCAAACCACAAATTGTTCATAGATTCATCCAATTGATACTTAAACAATCAATTTCCATCAATTAGTTGAAATTGAATCATTTTAATTCATAAAACCCTAATTTTTTCAACTTTGGGTAATTTTGGCAAAAACCTATAATCCATTATCAAATCTTCAAATTAATCATAGAAATAAGAAATTGGCATGTTAAAGAAATCATTTGATCAATTAAACATCAAAACAAGCATTAGAACATAAGGCCTCTCTTTTAGCTAAGTTTATGCATTCAAAATTCTCAAGTATTAAACCAAGCTTCTATAATTCATTTTAACTTTCTAAACCATTTTCCTTCACCCAAAATAATCTTAGATATGTTCAAATATAATTTAGAATACTTTTTTCACAATTTAATTAAAGTGGTCGAACCATACTTCCTAGTGCACTTAGATATGTTTCATGCTTTCCTTGTTTATTTCCCCATGTTAATCCCTTAGTTCTTATGCCCAAATCTCATATTTCATTAACTAACATAAAAGACAAATGTTTCAAAATTTTTCTTTGCTTTGGCCAAACCATATAGATGAAGGAAATGAAAAGTTTTTGCAACTATTACATTAAAGTCATGCTTAGAACGCATAAAGGAAGAGATGAGCATAATTCTTGCCTTAGAAAGTCTTAATTTGGTGTTCCTAAATGATGGCTATGTTGAGAGATTTTTCTTTGGAGAGAGTTGTATTGTGAGTGTTTACATAAAAATTGTGAGAAATGAACATCTTTTCCATTTATATATGAAAGAATGGATGATGGTGATTTAATCATACCATTTCAATGGCTAAGATTTAATCACAATGGATGCTAGGATCTTACCCAAGTTGATGATGTTAATCATATGATGTGGAAAGAGCAAAAATGAATGTGGACTTTGGTGTAGGAAAAAAGAGAATTCAAGTTGGAAAAGGATTTGTCTTAGTAAAAAATGGTGGCTTCCAAGTCAAATTTGATGGGTAGCTCTTCCTACATCAATTTTGTCTTAGCTAATCATTTGTAACTCTAGAAAAATTTTATATTTACTCATCTATAGGCCTTGTGGGTTGGCCATCTATTAGGCTTGGCCCTTAGAGTCCAAAAGCCCATTAATAAATCCATATATGCACATTTCATACTTAGTAACTTAATACATTTTTCATTTCTTTTCTTTCACTTTAGTATACATATTTTTATTTTCCCATTTAACTACATACTCTAAAAATTGCCAAATAAATTTTATTCACTTTATAATTCACATTTACTAGTCCTTTAATCGCATTTTTTAAGCAAGTAAATCATGTAGGCTTACTAGGTCAAACTAAGTTTGACTTCTATTTGTTATTATAGTTTTGATTAAAATCAACTTCTTATGTTACTATTATTATCTCCAATGACTTAGGAGATGTTTAGGTATTATGTTCATGCCCATTCACTAGCACTTTTGTGTCATATCACAAGAAAATAATTCGATTGATCACGTTAAGTTAAACTCAGTTTGACTTTCATTTTACTATTAGAATGTTTATCAAGTTGACTTCATTTTTCATTCACTGTCACTTTGTTCATTAAAATCACTTCTTATGATATTCTTATGGTTCTCAATATGCTAGAAAATTCATGGATAGTATAGTATATGGACATTTTAGTGTCACAATTCGACAAGTAGATCACTTAGTCACATTGAATCCCTTTCGATTTCAATTTAATTTCATCATCACAATACTTATTGAAATCAATACCATATAGCACCTTTGTAACTCTAATGAGTTAGGGAAACCTTGGATAACTCCTCACCTTAGTAATTGTTATAGGTCAAGGCGAGTTTGTACCACATCTACTTCATTGGGGTCTACTTTAATTCCATCTTTGCTCACTACATGACCAAAGAAGCAGAGTTGCTCCATCCAGAAGTCACGTTTAGAAAATTTAGCATAAAGTTTATGTTCTTTTAAAGTTTGCAACACTATTTTCAAGTGTTTCTAATGTTCCTCCTTACTTCTTAAACAAATTAAAATATCATCAATAAATATGATCACAAATTTATCCAAAAATGGTTCAAACACTTGATTCATTAAATCCATAAAAGTTGCAATTATATTCGTTAGCCCAAATGGCAATATCATGAATTCATAATATCCATATCTCATTTTAAAAGTATTTTTAAAATTTTCCTCTTATCAAATTTTGTGTTAATGATAGCCTAATCTTAAGTCAATCTTTGAAAATAACTAGCTCTTTGCAGCTGATCAAATAAATCATCAATCCTCGGTAAAGGATACTTATTCTTCATAGTCACTTTATTCAACTGCCTATAATCAATATACAACCTTAAAGACATATCTTTCTTCTTGATGAATGAAACTGGAGCACCCATGGAGAGTTTTCAGGACCAATTTGCTTGACTTAGAACTATTAAGATAAGTGTATGCTTTTATGGGACTATTTGTGGTATGTGATTGATGAGTATATGGCATGTTAAGTTAATTTTAATATGCATAATATGAGTTATTATTGTGAAATAAATGATTTATATGAGGTACATTAGCATAAAATAAATTATTCTAAATAAAATGAATTTTCATGCATAAAGGCAATTTTTAAGCATAAAATAATTTTATGAGTATTTTTAAAATATTTTTAAATAAATGTTTTGGAGGAAATTTTAATGGAAATAAAAGAAAAATATTTTATTTTTAATTACACATAATCAGTCCTAAATTAAATAAAAAGCCCAAATACCCAAAAGCCTACTACACTAAAACATGCCTAACCTAGCTCATTAAGGGTAAACTTGGAAATTTCACCCCAAACCCTAATATATAATGAAAATTTTGGCCAGCACTCTCATTCCAGCAGCCATCACTCCATTTTTCTGTATCTTGACAGAAAAATTCTCCCAAAATATTTCTCTCTATCGAAATTAAGAAAACACCTTTCAATTTTGCGATTTCTCGCCCGTATTCATAAGTTTTTCTTCTCTTTTAATTTCCTATATGATTTTTATGAAATAAATTATGAGAAAATTATTTGGAATTGGTTGTTTACTGACTTTTATAGATTTAATTCTGTTTGGGTGAGTTTTTGAAAGAGAAATTTAATTCTTTACCGAAAACATAAATCTTTTTATGCGATTTCTCCAAAGGTGAATCTTGTAATCTAAAATTAAAATTTTTATGCATAAACATCACTAAAGGAAGGAAATTTCTATACCATTGCATTATAAGCTGATTTTTTATGTGTTTTAATGAAAAATATTAGATTAAATTATATTTCTACATATTTCTGTAATAACCAAAAAGTTTTAGAAAATAAAGAAATTCAAGGTTTTCGCTCTAGAACTTGAAAGTTGGAAAATTCTATGGGGTCAATAACTCTATGGCTGCCAAATTGTGATGTTTATTATTCTAAATTGACTTTTTTTTTTGTTTGGATGAAAAATAATGATTTAAATCATGTGTTTAAATATTACTGTAATGAACAAAAAGCGCGAAAAGCACGAAAATTCATGATTTTCACCCTAAACCTTGAAACTTGGAATTTTCATACATAATTATGATCAATGGCTGTCGATTCATACATATGAATGTTCTAAACTGATATTTTCTATGATTAAATGAAAAATAAAGGTTTAAACCACCTGTTTACATATTGCTGTCATGACAGAAAAATACCAAAAATAAGAAAACTCATGGTTTTTCATCCTAAAACTTAAAATTGGAAATTTTCATGCATATGAATGTATATGTGAGCCAATTCCTACATGTGTATGTTCTAAAATAATTTTTTTTATTACATGGAAAAAATCTTGGTTCAAACCATTTTTTTACATATTACTATAATAGACGAAAAGTGCAAAGAATAAGAAAATTCATATTTTTCTTTGAATAGGGCATTCGGCCTACATTGATATTTTTATCCCAAAGTCTATAATTTTTATGTGATGTATTTTGATGATTATTGACATGCATATATGTATGATAAATGATTAAATTGCATGTTGGTTGAAGGAATGACTATAGACTAGCCTAGAGGCAATTTGATATACTTAAGGTATCTTAATCTTATGTTAGGATTAATATGTGAATGTGATTGGATAATATGGAAGTAGGTTGTATGATGAGTTAATAATGAATTAATGATCTTGAATCTATGAAGAGATTGATTGAATGAATTGGTCATATGAGATAAGCATGATGCTTGAAAGGTTATTTGTTAAGTTGACATGTATGGAAGTATTAAGTGTACTAAGATGATTGTTAAAGTGAATTGATATTAAGATAATGATATTATGATGACCTTAGAAAGGTATTGACATGGTTGTTATCTATTTTCATTTAGGCCTATAAGGGCTAAGTGTGCAAGACTTTTAAAGTCAATATATGATGTGCAAGTGATGAGTGCACTTCTATGTGCAACTCTAAGTGTATATGAATGTTATATGTGCACTTCTATCTGACTCCTTTTTCCTTGTGTGGTTTCAAGTGAGCATTATGAGAAGGCAAGGTGATCACTGAAGCTACCTACTCTGCTTGGGAAATTCCCTTATTAAAGTTTTAATAATACCATGTTATGATGAGTCCTTAAATACTCTTGGAGTTGTTATAGGAACTTTACTCTAAGATATTATATTGGAAAATTTACTTGGAGTCTTACTATTGTTTTCTAATCAATTGTAATAAAGTATATTTTAGCTTCTGCAACTTAATGTTTTTCCTTTATAAAAGGTTTTATTTAGTTAATGTATGAGGTTCAGTACAATCCTAGTCAATTTTTTTGCACATGTATGAATGGGTTCTATGAGAGTGGGTGACCTTATGTCTCCCTATGTTCTAGGATCGTCATGTCTCAAAAGTTGGGATGTGACATGCTCGGTCTTATAAAACCCTTATCAACCAAATCTTGTAATTGAACTTGTAATTGTTTCAATTTAAAAGGTGTCATTCGGTAAGGTGGTATTGATATTGGTTGAGTTCTAAGTAGGAGCTGAATTGTAAACTCAATCTCCCTATATGGTCGTAGTCCTAGCAGAAACATCAGGAAATTCTTCTACTATAGGTATCCTCTTAGTAGTGGTATTTATTTTTTCAATATCTACCATATGTGACAATATATGCTTGGCAACCCTTCCTCAATAACCTTGTTACTTCAACAGCTGAAATAAAATTCATAGGAAGGTTACTTCTATCACCTTGAAATTAATACTTTTTTCCCTATAGTCAATATGAGCATTATGTATAGACAACCAATCTATTCCTAATGTAACATCAAATTCTAAAACCTTTAGTTTGATAAAGTTTATGGGAAATTTACTATTTGCAATTTCTACCATACAAATTTTATACACTTGCTCTACCCCTACAGTTTCTCATAAAGGTGTGGTTATAATCAAAGGTTCATTCATCACCTCTTTACTCTTATTTAATTTCTTAGTAAAATTGTAACAATCCACACCTACCCTATAAATTTTCATGACAATTTACTTAATTTAGAACTAATTAAGGTTAAGTGTGTGCTTTATAGAAATTTATGTGCTATGTGATCAATGAGTATGTGGCACATTAAATTAATTTTAATATGCATAAGTGTGATTTTCTGCAAACCTTATTGAATTGCAAACTTTAATTCATGAATTGTAAAACATGAACTATGTGTTATAAGCTGTGGGTTTCCTTTCTAAAAAGGGATATATGTTATCGTATATGCCATATTGTTTACTCATTGAGATCATCTATCTCACCCCTTTTTCTTTATGTGGTTCTAGGTGAGTAGTATGAGGAGGCAAGGTGATAGCTCAAGCATCCTATTTCGCTTGGGGAATTCCTTGTCCAAAATAATTTGTTTAATATGTTATGAAGAGTTATCCTTAGACGCTCTAGGAATATTTATTTTTGGATGTTTATTTTGAAATGTTATCTTTCAAGGTTTTAATTGGATTCTAAATATTATTTCCTTATGGTTTATGTTTAAAGTATATTTTAACTATGCTTCCGCAACTTAAGGTTTTCTAAAAAAAAAAAAAAGGAAAAGGGGTTTATTTCAGTTAATGTAAGAGGTTTTGGTATGATCCTAAGCAGTATTTGTCTAAGTATAAGTGGGTTCTATGGGCGTAGGTGACCTTCTGTTTCCCCATGTTTTAGGACCATTGTCACATCCCAACCTTAGAGATATGACGGTCCTAGAACATGGGGAAACATAAGGTCACCCACGCCTGTAGAACCCACTTACATATAAACAAATCATGCCTAGGATCTTACCAAATCTCTTACAGTAACTTGTCTAATTCATTTAGTTGAATACCTTTAATTGCGGAAGTCTATAATTAAACATTACACATAAAATCCATAAGGAAAATAATATATCTCAAATGAGTATCAATCAATATTCCCATAGCATCTAATGAAAAGACTTCATAAAATAGTATTATTGACAATTTGGACAAGGAATCTCCCAAGCAAAGTAGAATGCTTGAGCCATCACCTTGCCTCCTCACATTTGCTCACTTGGAACCACACAAGGAAAAAGGGGTGAGATAGATGATGTCAATGAGTAAACAATAAGGCACATACATATCACATATTCCTTTGAAAAGGAAACACATAGCTTATACATAAAGTTCATGATTTACAATTCATGAATCAAGTTGCAATTTAGCAAGGGTTCATTTTGGTAAGTTTGCAGAAATCACACTTATAACTTATAAAGAGTGAAGGCTGTTGCTCTATCACTCGAACTTATAAAGGAGAGATGGGCTTATACTAAATTCCAACTCCTATCACTTATAAGGCATGAAGCTGATTAGGCTCCATGACTAGAACCGCCCCTTCTAGCTGAGATGGATACACTACCCCTATCCATCAGGTTAAGACCATATGCACAGGTTTCAATGATTACCTGCATCGGCATGAGGATTCTACATAAAGGGTTAAAGGTACCATAGCTAGAGCTAATGGTAATCACAATTAACAATATCACATAAGGCAACAATAATATGTATCCTAATAACAATAGTGGTTTAACTTTTGAACAAAAGGTACAATAATAGTGCAGTTCTAGAAAGAATATAAGTTAAGGTGTTAATCACAAGAAATTCTCATTGGATAAGCAAAATAGTTTTGGACCAAATGTCCTTTGGCAACCCAAGCTTATCAAAGAAATCATATAATAAAATTTAGAATAGAAAGAACTTGGGTTTCAAAGATCACAAGGGCTCACATAACATGATATCACATATTTGTAACATAACAAAATGTTACTTGCACTTGTAACATGAATATAGTGTTTATTCACACATGAAGAATGAATACGATGTTTACTCACACTTAAAGAATGAATACGTTGTTTACGCACCTTAGGGTTCCTTTGCTCCTAGTATACATAGTCCCTTTGCACTTATAAAGCTCCTCAAACTCTAACATAATATTTAATTTAATACTTAGTATTTATTTACTCATGATGCTCCTTTCCCATAACTAACCATGCACATATAACATGCACATACACTTAGAGTCCACCTAAAGGTGTACTCGTCACTTGCACATAATATGTTGACTTTAAAGTCTTGCATACTTAGGCCTTATAGGCTCATATGAAAACACATCATAATCATGTCAATACCTTTCTAAGGTCATCACAATATTATTTCCTCAATATCCATTCACTTTTACAATCATCTTAATATACTTTACACTTCCATACATGTCACTTAACAATGAATCTTTCAAGTGTCATACTTAAGTCTTATAATCCTTTTTATACAATAGTCACTTCATCAACTCATAACATGTATTTATTATCAAGTCATCATAACATCTATTTCCATATTTCTCAATCATATTTGCATTCTAATCAAAATATAAGATTAAGATACCTTAAGTATACCAAAATGCCTTTAAGCTTATCTAAGGTCATATCTTCAACTAACATGAAATTTTATCGTTTCTTATACATACATACATGTCAATATTCATCAAAACACATCACATAAAAATTATAAACATTGGAACAAAAATATTAAGGTAGGCTGAATGCATCACCAAGGTAAAAACTAAATTATTTTTCTTTTCGTACTTTCTGTCTATTTCAGAAATATGTAAAAATATGGTTTGAACCAAGATTTTTCATGTAAACACAACAAAAATCATCTTAGAATTTTAATCCATATGAATCGGCCACACTTGGTATTGTTTATACATAAAAATTCAACTTTTGAATTATAGAGCACAAAACCATGAGTTTTCCTATTTTCGGTATTTTTTGATCATTTCAGAAATATGTAAACAGGTTGTTTAAACTATTATTTTTCATTCAATCACAGCAAATATCAGTTTAGAACACATCCATACATGATTCAGCAGCAATAGATAGTATTTATACAAAAAAATTCCAAGTTTAAAGGCTTAGGTGAAAAATCATGAGTTTTCGTGCTTTCCGCGCTTTTCATTCATTACAACAATAAACAGACACATGATTTAAATCATTATTTTTCATCTAAACAAAACAAAATATCATATTAGAGTACTTCCTCACACAAATTTGCAGCCATATATCAATTCAATAATAGAATTTTCCAACTTCCAAGTTCTAACACAAAAAACCTTGAACTCCTTTGTTTTCTAAAACTTTTCGATCATCGCAGAAATATGAAAAAATATTATTTAATCTAATATTTTCCATCAAAACAGATCAAAAATCAGTTTAGGAATCAACAATACACAAATCACCCCCTTAGTGATGTTTATGCATAAAAATTATAATTTTAAGTTATAGAATTCACTTTTGGAGAAATTTCGCGGAAAGAATTGTGTTTTCGGTAGAAAATATATTTTCTCTCCCAAAAACTCACCCAAATAGAATTAAATCTATAAAAATCAGTAATCAACTAGTTCAAAATAATTTTTCCATAATTTATTTTATAGAAATCAATTTAGAAATTGAAAGAGAAGAAAAACTTATGATTACGGTCAAGGAATCGCGAAACGGAAAGGTGTTTTCTTAATTTTAGTAGAGAGGAATATTTTGAAAGAATTTTTCTGCCAAGATACAGAAAAATTAAGGTGATGGCTGCTGGAACTCTATTCTGGCCGAAATTTAGAATACATAATAGGGTTTGGGTAAAATTTCCACTAATACCCTTAATGAACTAGGTTAGGAGGATTTTAGTGTAGTGGGCTTTTGGGTATTTGGGCTTTTTATTTAAATTTTGGGCTGATTAAAATTAAAAATAAAGAGAATATTTTTCTTATTATTTCTATAATATTTCCCCCAAAAATACTTATTTTAAAATACTCAAAAAGTTATTTTATGCTTAAAAATTGTCTTTATGCATGAAAATTCATTTTATTTAAAATAAATTCCTTTATGCAAATGTACTTCATATAAATCATTTATTTTACAATAGAACTCATATTATGCATATTAAAATTAATTTAATATGCCACATGCTCATCAATCACTTAGATTACTAATTTTTAGAAAAGCACACACCTAACCTTAATAGTTCTAAATCAAGCAATTTATCACAAAAATTTCTAGGATGGGTGTGGGTTGTTACAACCATCAACCATCATGTCTCTTAAAATTGGGATGTGACAAAGGTGGTATCAGAGCTGTAGTTTTTAAAAGTCAAGCTTAGACTTGTCTATGTATTGGGTTAAATAAGTATAATCTTGGAGCATGGGAATTTTCCTATCATGTCATTTGCAGTCTATCGCTAGCATAGTTTCGTGAAATCCTAGTAGGTTTTAGTAATCCTTGTTATTGTTGTGCACCTTATGATTTTCTATTCAAGTGACCAAGAAGATTACCCCAGCTAGAGGACATAGATCTAAAGCACCGCATGTGGCATACAAGAGGACATGGTGAGAGATGTTTGAGAAGTCTGTGCCTATGATTCACCTCAAGAAAAAGAAGACTCTTACGATACGAATGATGTTAATTGATTGCTTAGTGATTTAATATGCATTAATTTCTTTTATTGCCTATGACATGACTAACTTATATATGACTGGGAAATTCATGATGTTATAAGTTATATAGTACATGATTATGATACAAGATACATGCCATGACATGTGATATATGCTTTATGATATACGATGTGATATAATGTGATGTGTACTTATGTGAAATGCATGTTAAGTATGATAATTTAATAGTGGGGTTAAATGGATTAGAAGGAGAAGTGGACAAAGTTTTGATCCAATTTAGATTAATGATTGATGGACATAATGTTATGAGGTATGAAATGCTTACGTGTTACAATGGTTTGACATAAGAAATATATGGAGTTATTAAATGATAATTGTAATTGAGGCCATGATGTGCCGAAAGCACACTAACAAACTGCAAGTGCACAGGTCGTTATCAAGTAATAAAGTAGTGAATATGAGTATCGTCTCCACGAGAACAGTTTATAAGTATTAGCACAAACTTCAACTATTGTCCAGTGAATAATCAATCAAGGGAAATTAAAATTAAAATTAAAGATAAACTAAAACATGAAAAAATTGATAGATATAGAAAAGGATAAAGCTATCTAGATGTGAATCCCCCTAGCCTCTCATGCATGTTAAGAACAATAGTATGAATTATTCAAATAGTGAATTGAATTGGACTCTCACTAAATTAGATAAAAACCTTTCTTAAGTGATTAAATCCTTAACTTCCTAAGTATTATAGGGGAATCTCTTCCCAACCTATAAACAAATAGGAGAAGCATTAAATTCAAGAGATTAACATCCAAAGAAGTCTTGTAGGTCTATCTCTAGCACCCCAATCAACTCTCTATTCCCATGAGTGATCTATCTGTATCAGGGTATCTCTACTCGTCCAATATAAAAATAATATCTAATCAATAAATCAGTAATTGCCAATCAAAATAAATATCATAGATCATGGAAATAAAACAATCCAAAGATAAATTGATTAAAAGCAAATTATTCAATTCATACAATTAAGAACTAGGGTTCATCAATATCTAGACAGAAAGCAATTAGTTCATAATAGAATTGAAAGGTAATGAATAAAAGAAAGGGATAATAAAGAATCTCAAATCATCCATGGATGGTGCTAAAGACATCCCCTTTTAAATCCTTGATTTCCACTCCAAATCTATACAAAGATGGATCTTTATCTCGATTTGTACCTATAATCTCTTGGAAATGAAAGTCCTAAACTATCTATAAACCAAGGAAAACATAAGAGTTCCTAGCCTTTCGGCTAAGAATTTCCCTAAGCCTTCCCCCTTCAAAAGCTGCCTTTGCAATGCTATCAGATGTGATTTATACTACTAAAATTTAACTTCACATGACTAGACCCATGGCTAGAACCCCACCCATGCCAATGATAGGGCCAAAGAACTTAACTTCCCATGGGTGAAACCTTAGCAGTGCCTCCACCCATGTGAGCTATTGGATGAATTTCCATTTTGCTCTTATCACACAGCTAGAATCCCAGCCGTGTGGTCACCCGTGGCTACCCATATTCTTTTGAAAGTTAGCATTTTGGCTTGGATTCTTCACCATTCTAGGTCACATTTTGTTCATGACATCATTTGGCACTGGGTTA
Source organism: Reutealis trisperma (assembly GCA_947687605.1). Classification (NCBI taxonomy): domain Eukaryota; kingdom Viridiplantae; phylum Streptophyta; class Magnoliopsida; order Malpighiales; family Euphorbiaceae; genus Reutealis; species Reutealis trisperma. The sequence continues at coordinate 260,349 of CANTUT010000284.1, forward strand.
ACTAAAAGAATTATGAAAAAGCACTAAACAAACAAATCAAACTCAATTTAAGGATAAGATACATTAAGAACAAGGGAAAAAATATACTCAGTTAAGCACTTATCAAATTCCCCCACACTTGAGTGTTTGCTTGTCCTCAAGCAAATTAAATCATAACAATAGTAAGAAATAAAACTTACCCTTTCTAGTCAAAGAAATTAAAAAAAAATTAAATAACTTTTAATCAACAAGGCACGAAATCCTTAACCAAGTGTCAATTTTCATTTATGGTATTCAAGTAAGGAAATCTTAAAAACAAATCTCAAAAACCTAAAACCTAAATTCTAAAGTTACAAGTTTGAGCAAATAACTTTTTATACGAATGCAAACACTTGTGGTGCCAGCCTTCGATTACTCAACTAGAATCACACATTCAAATGGTTACTAGCACTATTCATATTCTCAACCCCTTTTGTTTAAAAGAGTTAAGAACAATGAAATATATAAAAATTTTCAAAACTCCTTTGCATAATCTTTTTTTTTCCTTTTTTTCAAAAAAAATAATCAAGCTACCTAAGGTATTGAGCATTTCTACTAAGCCAAAACAAAAGTAATAGTGGAATAAAATAGGATTAAAAAGTGTAACTAAAGATTCAAATTTCAGGCAAAAAGATTTGCAAAAATTAAATTCCTCAATCATGACCACCACATTCAATCATTAACACATGATCAATTTAATCAAGCCACACTTCAACAAGTCATTATAATAGCAAAATTAGACCAATTTATCACTAGAGAGAGTTAATTTCAAATCAAACTATCACCACAACTTAATTCACTTAAATGCAAGATAGCAAAAGATAGGGAACAATAAAATAACTCTCCCCCATACCTAAGTAACACATTGTCCCCAATGTGTTTGAAAAATTAAAAATCACATGGAAGAAAGGAAAGATATAGAAAACTACCCTGTTATCACATTATATTACATTGCCATTCTAGTCTGTTCCATATTCCATGCCATGGCATTATCTGTTCTACAGACCCAAAATAGGCTAAGAAAGAGGAAACAAAGCAAAATAAAATAAAAGTGAAGTATAGTTAATAAAATAAAAACAAAAATAGAAGATAAAATCATCCTAAATAGTAAGAGTACAATTATCTAAAATGTAAAATAAATAAAAAATAAAAAAATAGAATGAAGAGGAATAATGAGAGGTCTGTCCTCCATGGCGTCACCAGATTCATCACTCTCATCGCCGTCATCTAGTTTGACATAAACCGGCTGCTATCTCTGCTATGGCTGCAGTATTGGACTAGGAGAAACATACCCTTGAGTTCGCTAGTAATCTAGCATGGACTGCTAAAGCATGCTCTACTCTGCACCTTGAACTCAAGTGTTGCCTGTTGGTGCTGCAACATGCTCATATCTAATGCTGTTGGTGAGGAGTTTATTTTGCTGAACCTGTTGACCTGTCATGGTCCTCGCCAATATGCATATCTGTCTCTCAAACTCTGTGGGCTTCCTATCATCCTCCTCATAAGCTCCCACATCCAATCTCTGAATGGAGTTGCACTATAGAGGGGAGGGATGGCAAATGAGGAAGATGGCCTAGCAGCAATGGAAGTACTGGTAGAGAAGAAGGCTGAGTAGTGGGATTAGTGGCTAATACTGGAGCTGGCTCAAGAGCTACTAGATATGGTAGAGGGGCAAAAGCTGGCATGAAGCTCTTCATTTTATCCATCCTCAACAAAGTGGCATAACCGATTAGCTTAGGCATACCGTCTAATGTCATCGGAGGCAAGCCATCAAAAATACCCAAGCTCTTAGCTAGCTTGGTGATATACATACCTCCAAATAAGGCTCCGGTCTTACCCTTCTTGGACTGATCATCAAAGAATCTCATTAAAGAATAAGCCACAATTGCACCTCTTGTCTTCATCTATGCACATTAAGAAAAATAACTCTTATCTGGTCATAGCCCCTCCATTGTCTCATATGCCGGAAATAGTCTTCGTCAGAAGAAAATGTAAAACTCGTAGACTGAAGGAAGTAAATTGGGATGCCTTAGAAACTGAGGGATCAAATCTCCTACCCTCTGGAGCAAATTTGTCCCACACCTGATTAAGGACATTATCATCTAGAAATCGAATAGGTGACTCATAATATACATCGGTCTACAGCTCTTCCTCTATATATAAACCCATCGCCACAACCAAATCATTGACACTCATCTCAAACAGCTTGGTTCCCAATTTGAATCACGTCATCTTCTTTTAAATTGATATTACCTTTAGATCAACTTAAAGGAAACAATAGAACTCAAGTGTTAATTCTCTATATGCGAGCTCAGGGATCTCAAAAAATCTTTTCCAGCCTAACTGTGACGTCCATCCTCGAAGATCCTTATCTATATCAATCTGTTGCATAAAACACAAGTCGATCTATCTTGTAGGCTCAAAATCTTTGTTGGCCAAGTGCTCAAAGCAAGCATGAGACTCCTGGCCTACAAACTGGACATATGCATGGTTGGGATTGAAGGAACAGTGGGAGCTACTGCTGGTAGGGTGTTGTGAGAACTGCTTTCCCCTTTAGCCCTTTTAGCCGGTAATTTGGTTGCTTTCTTCGATGATTTCTTAGGACCCATTTCTGTAAAAACATATATTCCAAAACAAATCAACAAAAATAGAAGCAAAAGTTGTTGTTAGTCGAGTTAGAATATTGGCATTATAAGGCCATATAAATTGGAGTCCCAAAAATTTCGATCACAAAGTCAGGCTCAATAAAGAAAATCAATACAAACCAAATTCAATCAATGTAAGCAATAAAAACTCTCCTCTATTGCACTTAATTTTCATCAAGCATTCAACATGATCACACCTAATCATTCATGCACCCAATCAATAGTAAAACTCTCAGGGTTCATGAAATTGTGAAATCAGAAAATAGAATTAACAAAAATGCATAACAAGGCGAAAATAGCATTAGGGCTTTAAACAAAATCAAGAATTGACCCCCTTAAACTACAAATTAAACAAAAAGTCATGCATTTACAATGAATCAAACACACAATTTCATGATTAATAATAAAAAACAAACCCAAATGCTCATAGCCCCTTAGTTCATACTCTTTCTCTCACTAGAACATAGATCTTATGTATTTTGCTTAACCCAAACTCACAAAAATCAAAATATTCTATCCTAAATCATGTATAGCATAAAGATCATAAGATTAAATGGATTTAAAACAAGAAATACAGGCAAAAATTAAGGAAGAAGTAGAAACCCAAACCTGTGAAAAGGAGGAATTTGAAGAGAGAGAGAGAGAATGTGTATAAGTGTGTGAAATCACTTAAAAAAAATTTCTTTGAGTGCGAAAATTGCTTGGGAGTGAATATGTGTGTGATTTTGAGTGCGGGAGAGATGAGGGAAGAAGAAGGAGAAGAGAAAAAATTAAAAATTTGGAAAATGTGTGAGCCACTGCATTTTGTTTTTCTATTTATTATCATTGGCACGGGTGATCCCACGGTTAGGATTTCACCTGTGGCCACAATTTTAAAAATGCCCAGGCCTTTACACAACTGGGATTTTGACCGTAGCCTCACCTATGTGATGTTACTGCCTAAAAATTTTAATTTCCCTTATCATACGGGTGGAGGCACGGTTGAGGTTTCAGCTGTGGCACCTTGCAAACTTTGCATTATTTTTTTTCTTTTTTCTTTCTGCCTTCCTTCACCTGTATACTAATCAAATACAACTAAAGTGCATTATCCTTTTAAACACAAAGAAAATTAAATTAAATCAGAAATAATAAAAATAAAAATTATAAACCATTAATGGATTGCCTCCCATTCAGCACTTCTTTAACATCGTATTAGCTGGACATTATTGTTATTCATCCTCTACAAGTGGTGTGGAGGATTCCTTGTGCTATATAGCTCTATAAATTAGAATGAAGAGATTTATGCAAAGATTGTGGCCCTTGTAACTCTTCCTTAGAATTCCAAACCTTAAAAGATATTTTGTTATCGCTCTGTGGTGTGCACAACTTGAGTTGATGTTTTCAGGCATAACATCAAACAACTTCACCCATGGATTATCAATTGTCATAGCATCAAATAACCAAACATTCAAAACTACTTCATCTGCTACTTTCAAATCCATGATGGTCCACCTAAATTCCTTTGCCTTTTCTTGTAAAACCTCCGTATCAGAGATCTCCCTCTCTTCAAAAAATTTAGAAGACATAGATACTAGCCATGTATTTCCTTCTCCTTCAAATAAGCATTTAAAAAAAGTTGGTAAGGGTGTATGCTCAATTGTGGGTTGATTTTCAAGTACTGGTGGTTGAGGTTTTTATGGAGGAAGTGTTGGTATTGAGAGTTTTTCTTCAAAAGGTAAGAAAAATGGAATGTTAGAGGTTATGGCATTCTCTTGCTCCTGTATTCCCAAAGCTTCCTCTTTTATGCTTTCACATTCTTCAACACTTTCACTTTCTCCATCACTCGTATCATCATAGAATAGTTCAACCATTTTGGAAACTATTAGCTTTTTGGGCTCAAAACTGACGCATGCTTAGTATGAGCTGAAAGGTGGTGTACTCTCCTCAATGTATTAAACTCTTTCATCCTCCATTGTTTCTTCAAATTTGGGTTTTCCCACTCTTCACCACTTCTCAAGGTACTGGCCTTGACTTGCTCTTTCGAACAGGCTTCATTATTGTTAGGCAAACTGACTTGAAGTTCCTCACTTAACATTTTCACAATTTGCCCAACTTGGAATTCTAAATTGTCATTAGAATTCTATTGATCCCTCAACACTACCTCTGTGGACTGAAATCTCATCTCTGAAGCTACCATGAATTTTTTGAAAATCCCTTCTAAGTCACTCTCTACTGGATGCTGAGATTGATTAGATTGCTAAAATTTAAATCTAGATGGAGGGCTCATAACATATTGATCATTCCATGAAAAAATTTTAATGATCCCCCTATCCAGGATTATAGTTGTTGCTGTAAGGGTTGTAATATGGTTCTTGCCCTTCACTTACATAGTCCAACTACTTAGGATTTGCATACTCATTCCAATTTTGGCGGTATTGACTCTGATGTTCTCCCCCTACCATTCACAAAACATAACTTGAATGGGCTTAGACGATGAGGCCAAAACATCGATCTTTCTATTTATCGCTTCAAGCTGCTCCATCAAAGCCATGACAAGATCATCCAAAAGAGAACCAGCAATTCTGATTCTTCCTTGGTCTTGGGTGGGTTGCCATTGATTGTAATGATCCATTAGATACATTTTTCTAATATTTACCTGAAAGATAAAAAACTCAAAGGAATAATAAAATAAAATACAATTAAATAAAGCAAAACAAAAACAAAAAAGAAAATAAAAACTAGATCAATAATCTTTATTAATATTGCTAATATTATAAAACTATCCCCGGCAATGGTGCCAAAAACATGATGTGTTGAAATGCACACTAACAAATTGCAAGTGCGTAGGTTGTTATCAAGTAATAAAGCAATGAATATGAGTATCGTCTCTATAAGGATAGTTTATAAGTATTAGCGCAAACTTTAACTATTGTCTAGTGAATAATCAATCAAAGGAAGCTAAAATTAAAATTAAAGATAAACTAAAACATAAGAAGATTGATAGATATAGACAAGGATAAAGCTATCTAGATATGAATTCCCTTAGCCTCTCATGCATGCCAAGAATAATGGTATGAACCATTCAAATAGTGAATTGAATTAGACTCTTACTAAATTTGATAAAAAACTTTCTAAAGTGATTAAATCCCTAACTTCTTAAGTATTATAGGGGAATCTCTTCTCAACCTATAATCAAATAGGAGCAGCATTAAAGTTAAGAGATTAACATCCAAAGAAGTCTTGTTGGTATATCTCTAACACCCCAATAAACTCCCTATTTGCATAAGTGATCTATCTATATCAGGGTATCTCTACTCATTCAATATAGAAACAATATCTAATCAACATATTGGTAATTGCCAATCAAAATAAATATCATAGATCATTGAAATAAAATAATCCAAAGATAAATTGATTCGAAGCAATTATTCAATTCATATAATTAAGAATAAGGGTTCATCAATATCTAGACAGAAAACAATTAGTTCATAATAGAATTAAAAGGTAATGAATAAAAGAAAGGGATAATAAAGAATCTCAAATCATCCATGGATGGTGCTGAAGACATCCCCTCTTAAATCCTTGATTTCCACTCCAAATCTATACAAAGATGGATCTTTATCTTGATTTGTAACTACAATCTCTTTAAAATGAAAGTCCTAAACTATTTAGAAACTGAGGGAAACCTAAGAGTTCCCAACCTTTCGGTTAAGAATTTCCCTAAGCCTTCCCCATTCAAAAGCCACCTCTGCAATGTTGTCAGATCTGATTTATACTGCTGAAATTTAACTTCACACGGTTGCACCCACAGCTGGGGTTCCAACCATACTAATAACAGGGCCAAAGAACGTAACTTCCTATGGGTGAAACCTCAGCCATTCCTCCACCCGTGGAAGGCTACTAGATGAATTTCCATTTTGCTCTTATCACACGGTTGGAATCACAGTCGTGTGGTCGCCCTTGGCTGCCCATATTCTTCCAAAATTCAGCACTTTGGCTTGGATTCTTCATCATTCTGGGTCACATTTGGTTTATGGTATCATTTGGCACTAGGTTAACTAAAAGAATTATGGAAAAGCATTAAACAAACATATCAAACTCAATTTAAGGATAAAATACATTAAGAACAAGGGATAAAATGTAGTCAGTTAAGCACTTATCAAGCCATAAAAAGAGAATTGATATTTAGTAATGATCAGTAGGAGAATGAAACAAATTAATTACATTATATATACATAAGTTTGCAATATGAGGTAGGTAAAGTATATGTTTAAGGACTATGAGGTAAACATTGATAGATGAAAACTTCCTGTAGAGTTGTTAGAACTTGGTATCCTTGGATTTGATGTGATCTTGGGAATGGATTGGCTATACGAGTATAGAGCTTGTATTGATTGTAGAGAAAAAGCAAGTAGAATTCCAAACTAAGAATTGGAGAAATTAGTGTATCAAAGAGATACTTATGATTAAGGTTTACTAACGTAATCATAGAATGGATGAGTGTACTTAAGAAGCTGAGAAAGGGATGCTACAGAAGCATCCCCAGTTTTCAAGAATGTATGAGTAAGTATTTAAATTTGAGGACAAATTTCTTAAGAGGGGGGAGACTTAAAAGGATAAGTATTCTTAGACTTTTAATGATGATTAAGGGATAAGTATGTTGCTACATAGTTTTGAAAATTTAATAGTTTTGAATATACCTGAAATGGATTTAAGTCCTCTTGATGAGAAATGTTTTAAGGCATTAGATAAAATAATGTTCTATTAAGGTTACTAGAAAATTTGGTAGTGATCTTTAGTATGGAAAGATTTTTTTTTTTTTTTTGAGATAACCTAGAATGGCATAGATTTGGAAAGATATAAGAGTTGTGTAGAGATTTCATTGAATAGCAATGGTATTAGAAGGTTTATTATTTAATATGGATGAGTTAAATGATTAGGAATGTGAAGTATAGCGAGATGTAAGTGGAAAACCTAAAGTGAGATGATATTACGAGCTAAAGGTATAATTTTTTTTTTTGAGGCTGTAGGTAATTAAGTCATGGTAATGATGTATATATTAGGCAAAAAGAGAGTAAGTCTGAGATAGTTATGAGTAGTTTATTTAGGATCATAAATTAACAGAATGCAAATTCACTTGGGATATGATATATAGGAATGTTTGTTAAGTTTAAATTTATTTTAATTGATAAATGATGGGAATGTAGAAATTGTAATGTTAGCAAGGTATTAAATATGAAAATATTTATTGAGTTGTAATAGATTAAGTAATAATTATTACTATGGAAAGAGAATTATTGAATATCAATTAGAGTTATTAATTTGGAATTTATCTGTTAGATTCTTATATGAATAATATGATAAATAATGAATAGAGGTGGTGATTAAGGTATTAGTATAGATGTTAATAATAATAGAGATATAAGGAAAAGAAATGCTTAGGATTATATTTGATTGAAGGTAAAATTAAAAGATTTATTACTTTTGTTTAAGGTTAAGGGATACAAAATTATTAAGGATTAGTTAAGATTTGTTTGAACAAGAGATTAACCTAGGTGTAGCTTAAGTTGAAGGCTTATCAAGATGATTTTTCATAGATTGTGAGTATGTGCCTTACTGTATTTGATATGTTAATTGTAGTTAGATATTGTGTTTGAGTGGCGTAGCAGAAGTGTGGCAAAGAAATAAGTAGAGTGTGTTATGCTATTAGATTTGGAAATTAGAGGACGAATTTATTTTAAGGGGGAGATTGTAACAATCTACATCTACCCTAGGAGTTTTCATGATAAATTGCTTGAATTTAGAGTTATTATGACAAATATGTGATTTTATGAAAATTCATGTGTGAGGTGATTTATGTGTATGTGACATGTTAAGTTAATTTTAGTGTGTCTAATATGAATTATTATGGTGAAATAAATGATTTATATGAAGTACATTAGCATAAAATAATTTATTGTGCATAAAATGAATTTTCATGCAAAAAGAAAATTTTTAAGCATAAAATAATTTTATGAATATTTTAAAATAATTTTTAAATATATGTTTTGGGGGAAATATTATTGAAAATAATAAGAAAAATATTTTTATTTTAATTACCTATAATCAGCCCCTTAAATCAAATAAAAAGCCCAAATATCCAAAAGCCCACTACACTAAAACACTCCTAACTTAGCTCATTAAGGATAATTTTGGAAATTGCCCAAAACCCTACATATATTATTGCAAAATTTGGCCAGCCCTCGTGTTCCAGCAGCCACACTCTGTTATTTCAGTATTTTGATAGAAAAATTCTCCCAAAATAATTCTCTCTACCGAAATTCTCAGAAACACTTTCAACTTTGCAATTTCACGACCGTTTCATAAGTTTTTCCTTTCCTTTCAATTTGCTATTTGATTTTTATGAAACTAATCATGGAAAAATTATTTTGAACTAAATTTTTACTAATAAAATTCAGGGTAGGTGACTTCTTGAGAGAAAAATTAATTTTTCTACCGAAAGCACTAACCTCTCTACGTGATTTATCCAAAGGTGATTCCTACAACTCAATTGAAATTTTCATGCATAAACACTACCAAGGGGGGAAATTTATATATAATTGCTTTCTACATGGATTTTTGATGTGTTTAGATGAAAAATATTGAATTAAAACATATTTCTGCATATTACTGTAATTACCAAAAAGTTTCAGAAAACTAGGAAATTCAAAGTTTTCGTTTTAGAACTTGAAAGTTGGAAAATTTTTTGATTTTATATGTATGTGGCTGCCAATTTGTGTGTGATGGAATTCTAAACTGATATTTGTTTTGTTTGGATGAAAAATAATGATTGAAATAAGGTGTTTACATATTTCTGTAATGAACGGAAAGTACAAAAAGCTAGAAAACTCATGATTTTCACTCTAAAACCCTAAACTTAGAATTTTCATGCATAAGACATGTCAATGGCTGCTAATTTGTACATATTGATGTTCATAATTGATATTTGTTGTGAGTGAATGAAAAATAATAGTTTAAAACACCTATTTATATATTACTGTAATGACCAGAAAGTATAAGAAATAAGAAAGATTTATGGTTTTTACCCTAACACCTAAAGTTAGAAAATTTTCATGCATATGGATTTATATATGTGTCAATTCCTACATGTTTATGTTCTAAAATGATTTTTGTTTTGATTACATGAAAAATCTTGGTTCAAACCATATTTTTATATATTACTGTAATAGATGGAAATTGCGAAAAGTAAGAAAATTTAAATTTTTTCTTTAATGGAGTATTCGGCCATTGTTGGGATTTTTATCCCAATGTCTAAAATTTTTATGTCATATATTTTAATGATTATTAACATGTATGAATGAATGATAAATGGTTAAATTGCATGTTGGTTGAAGGAATGACTCTAGACAAGGCTAGAGGCAATTTGGTATACTGAAGGTATCTTAACCTTATATTGTGATTAGTATGTGAATGTGATTGGATAATATGGAAGTGGGTTGTATGATTACTTGACAATGAATTAATGGTCTTGAATTGATGAAGAGATAGATTGAATGAATTAGTCATAAGAGATAAGCATGGCACTTGAAAGGTTATTTGTTAAGTTGATATATATGAAAGTATTAAGTGTATGATTATTAAAGTGAATTGATATTAAGATAATGATATTGTGTTGACCTTAGAGAGGTATTGACATGAATTATAATGTGTTTTCATATAGGCCTATAAAGGCTAAGTGTACAAGACTTTTAAAGTCAACTTGTTATGTGCAAGTGATGAAGTGTAGTTATATATGCAACTCTAAGTGTATGTGAATGTTATATGTGCATGGGGTAGTTATGGGACAGGATAGCATCATGATTAAATAAATACTAAGTATTAAATTAAATATTATGTTAGAGATTGAGGAGTTTTAGAGGTTCAAAAGGGCTACGTGTACTAGGAGCGAAGGAACCATAAGGTTAGTAAACATTATGTTCAAGTTACAAGTACAAGTTATCATGTTATATGAACCTTTGATATCTTGAAATCCAAGTTCTTTTCTATTTTAATTATAACTAAATGATTTCTTTATAAGCTTGGGTTGCCAAAGGACATTTGGTCCAAATCTATTTTGATTATTCAATGACAATAAAGTACCTTTGTGATTTGTTGCCTTACACTAATTTCTTTCTAGAACCACACTATTATTTATCTTTTGTTCAATAAGCTAAACTGCTATTACTATTGTGATACATGTTATTGCTTTCTTACATGCTATTGTTATAAGTGATTACTATAAATACGAGTGAATTGAGAAAGTGTCTTCACCCACTTATGTAAATTTGAGTGAATTGAGCAGTGTCTTCACTCATGAGTGAATTAAGTAGGAATCTTCACTCACTTATGTAAATTCGAGTGAATTGAGTAGTGTCTTCGCTCATGAGTAAATTGAGCAAGAGTCTTCACTCACTTATGTAAATTCGAGTGAATTGAGCAGTGCCTTCACTCATGAGTGAATTAAGCAGGAGTCTTCACTCACTTATATAAATTCGAGTGAATTGAGCAGTGTCTTCACTCATGAGTGAATTGAGAAGAGTCTTCACTCATAAGTAATAAGTGTGATTTTCTGCAAACCTTGTTAAATTACAAACTTTGATTCATGAATTGTCAAACATGAACTATGTGTTATAAGCTATGGGTTTCCTTTTTTATGTCATGGAATGTGCCATATTGTTTACTCATTGAGATCATCTATCTCATCCCTTTTTTTTTTGTGTGTGGTTCCAGGTGAGTAATATGACGAGGCAAAGTCATGGCTTAAGCATCCTACTTCGCTTGGGGAATTCCTTGTCTAAGATAATTAGTTTAATATGTTATGAAAAGTTATTCTTAGACACTTCGGGAATATTTATTTTCTAGATGTTTATTTTGAAATGTTATCTTTCGAGGTTTTAATTGGATTCTAAATATTATTTCCTTATGGATTATGTTTAAAGTATATTTTAACTACGTTTCCGTAACTTAAGGTTTTCTAAAAAAAAAAAAGGGTTTATTTAAGTTAATGTAAGAGGTTTTGGTATGATCCTAGGCAGTATTTGTATAAGTATAAGTGGGTTCTATAGGCATGGGTGACCTTATGTCTCCCTATGTTCTAAGACTATCATGTCTCTTAAAATTGAGATGTGACACTCTAGCTATGGTATCTATGAACCCTTTATGCAGAAATCCTCATGCCAATGTGGGTAATCATCGATACTTATGCACATGGTCTTAAGCCGATTGATAGGGTAGTGTATCCACCTCAGCTAAAAGGAGCAGTTCTAATTGTGGAGCCTGATCAGTTTTATGACTTCTTACAAGTTATAAGTTAGGAATTGAAATTTGGTATGATGCCACCTCTGCCTTGAGTGAATGAGCTAATGGCCATCAACTCTATAAGTTATAAGTTTATAAGTTGATTTCTACGAACCTTGCTAAATTGCAAATGATGAATTTATGAATTATGAACCCTTAAAGGGAAATGTGTTATTGTTCAAGTTGTATTATTTACTTATTAAGATCATCTATCTCACTCCTTTTTCCTTCTGTGGTTCTAGGTGAGCAATTTGAGAAGCCAAGGTGTTAGTTGAAGCAACCTACTCCACTTGGCATATTTCCTTGTCTGAGTCTTTTATTATTTTACGATATGGAAAGTCTCTTAGTTGCTTCAGGAGTCTTATTTTGGAACATTATGTTTGATGATTTATTTTAGAATCTTTAAAATTTTCTTGTATTTTAGGATTGTGTTTAAAGTATATTTTAACTATTCTTCTGCAACTTAAAGTTTTTCTTATAAATGGTTTAATTAAGTTAATGCATGAGGTTTAGGTATGATCCTAGGTGATGTTATTATATACTTGAGTGGATTCTATGGGTGTGAGTGACCTTATGTCTCCCTATGTTCTAGGACCGTCATATCTCTAAAATTGGGATGTGACAAGAACTTTCAAGCTATTCTCATCTCCACCCTAGACACTCAACGAGCCAATTTCAACCAGGCTTTAGCTTGCCAACAATCTAGTTTTAATAATGTCCTAATCCATTTTACTTCTGCTTTCACTAATGCTTTGAGTTTTTAATGCCAACTCATCATCGATGAAGTAAGAGGAATGTTGAACTAGGCTAAGCCCATCAATGCTGGACTTACCATTAACATGACTCATAATTTTACATCCTCAATCTCAAACACCAATGCCATTCTAGTCTCAACCATGCCATCAGTCTTAGATACTAACCTTGCCTTTTCTTTGAATTATTTTCAAAGCAAGGAAAGACTCACCTCTTTTGCTATCAAAAGACCTTTAAAGTTCAACATCGATGCACTAGAGCAAATCCTTATAATGGAAAAAAGGTGCAAGAAGAGCAATACCTCTACTTCCTTTGCCTATATTGAATGGAAAGATATGGACACCTACAGTCTTCTTATTGATATTAAGCGGGAGAGTATAGAGGTAGCTACCATGACTAGTAGGCGACCCTTGAAATCTCAACAAAGGGTTTTCACAGATTTGGGAGTTCCATTAGCAGTAATTTATAAGAAGGCTTTGGAGGCAAATATGGTTTGGAACAAAAGTCCCTCCTAATCCCCTATTAAAGAGCTACCACCCCAATGAGTATTGTGGATATCATCAAGGAGCGCGACACCAAATCAATGCATGCAAAGCTTTAAAATATAGAATCTAGGATTTGATTAACAGTGGTGACATCATCCTCACTAAAGCAAAACCCAAGACCTTAATTCAACCCTAAGTGGCATAATATGGAGGGGTTCAAGCCTGGCTAATCTGACCTGTCTGAGGTTGAATTCCAAATCTAAGTTGAGTTTGAGCCCAAGCCTTAAAGTTTGAGTTAGAGTCTGTCATTTTATTTTTTTATTTTGTCGACCATGTTAGTCTTTTTTTTGTTATCTTATAATAAATTTTTATCTATAGTAATGCATCTATATTTTCTTTTCATTATTTATGCATTAACTTTCTTATTTTCCTTGATTTAGTCTAACATGGATGAGCTTAAAAAAAAAAAGAAAGAAACAAAAAGAAGAACAAAAAAGAAAAAAAGAGAGAAAAAAGGAAAAAAAAACAAGAGAAAAAAATAATAGAAAAAGAAAATTAGTCCGACGAGTAAAGATTAAATCCACCACAATTAGTATAGATCAGAATTTGAGGTGTTCTCATTCTCTCAAATCAACAATCACTTCACTAACTCCTAATCAAAAAAGATCAAGACAGTTGAAGCACAAAGAACAAGCAAATGTAATTACCTATTTCACATTGAGTACTCAAATGATGCACCTCAACAAAGGGCAACAAGTTCAAAGAAGACCTTTGTCAAACTGAGAATTCAAAGGTTAGAGCCTCTCAGCATGAAGAAAAATAGCAAATCATGGTGGAATGTTTTCTCCTAATTCAAGCTTGTTAGGTTGAAAATTTGAAGAGGCAGCTTAGACAAAAGTTAGAGTTAAGGAAAAGAAAAAGGGCTGAGAGAGAAAGCTCATCCAAGTCATCTTGCCTCATGTCCAAGTTGTCAAATCATCTTCAATCAATTTGTCTTGTCTCATGTCTCCAAAGTCATCCTTTCTTATTAGAGGCTTATTCTCTGAAGTTATGCTATCTTCTATGCCCTTATCCTATAATAAGGGCATGTCTTCCCAAAACATCATCATCTGTTGTCAATTCATCCCATCGCTTAGCTCAAAGAGTTAATACATATCTCTAGTCTATCACATCCTTATCTCTCATTTGGGAGCATCATCCCTAATTTCTCTTCTTCCACTAGCCCTTTAGCCATTCCTAAGGGCTCTTTATTTCAACTAATGTAATCATTTACATCAAGTCAAACCAATTAAGTGTCACTCCAAGAGTCTCTTCAATATCAAACAATAAGAAAAGCTTGACTTGCTTTTTTTCATGAATCATATTACAAATGGCAAAACCATACAAACTCCCTAATTCTTTTCAGAAGTTTAAGCCTACCTTCAAACCATTCTCAAACTTTTTCATCCTAAGCCTCATTGGCAAATCACACAATCATGTCAATCTCAAGCCATGTACCACCCATTCCTTGGCAAAATCTCATCATGGGCACAATAAAAAATTCTAAGTCTCTTAAGACTCATCATCTTTGAATCTAGTTTCTTTGGCAAAACTAGAAGTTGAGGCATATCTCCCAAAGCCTATCATCCTTAAGTTGATTAAGAAGGACTTGAACCAATTAAGGCCTATCTCATACCTCTTTGGCAAACATCTCATGATCCTTGAAAGATTAAGCCTCATTGGCAAAACACATAATCCTTGAGATCCTTAAAGCTTGCAAACCATTCCAATGTAACCATGTCAAAGGGAAAACCCTTATCCATGTCAAGACTTTTCCAAAGCCACACAACAAATCATAATCTTAATATCAACTTAATTTAACTTCCAATTTGGTACACTTAATACCTTCCATTCTTATCAACTTATAAGTAAACCTTACAAGAGTCATGCTTACCTTCTTTGGACCAAATCATACAATCAATCCCATAGAAAAATTAGCATCATTACTTTATAATTAACACATCTTAAAATTCAATTCATATACTACTTATCCATGTACACATATTAGCCAAACATGATAGTTAGGGTTTTGGAAACCTTAGGTATGGCTGAGCCACTCTAGGTATTTTCTAGAGTTACTCCTTCAATTAATATGCAAGTAAATCATATATAATTCATATACACATATTAATAATAAAAAGAAAATAGATTTTACAAAAATTATGGACTTTGGGATCAAAATTCCAATGTAGAATGAACTTTTATTACCATGGAAAACCATAGATTTTCTTTTTTTTTTCATCCTTTTCGATGATTATAGTAATATATAAAAGCATGATTTAAACCAATATTTTTTATGTAATCATAACAAAAATTAGTTTAGGATACAATCACACACAAATTGCCCCCTCCCAAAGTGTATAGGCATGAAAATTCCAACTTTTATGTTTTAGGGTTCACCGTTGATGGATTTGAGAAGGAAAAGTTTTGTTCACAGTTGGAAATCAGTTTCTCCTTCAAAAACACAACCTAGGCCAATTTTAATATGAATAAAATTAGTAAATAAACATTCTCACATGTATTATCCATGGTTAGTTTCATAAAAATCAAAAAGTAACTTGAAAGAAGAGAAAAACTTACGAAGAAGATCACAAAATCGCAAGGTTTGGAAACACCTTGTGTTTTTTTATCAAGCGGAAATTTTTGAGAGAAAATTCTGTAAAAATTTGATGGAAAACATAATGGAGGCTTCCACAAGCTAGGATAGCTGAATTTTAGGTTAAAAATTAGGGTTTTGGATCCGAAATTACAAGATTGCCATTAATGAGCTAGGTTAAGAGTGCTTAAGTGTATTGGGCTTTTGGTGAGTTGAGCTTTTAACCCAACTCATGGCCTAATTTAAATGTATTAAAAAAAATATTTTGCTAATTATTTTCATTAAAATTTTCCCAAAAATATTTAATTTAAAATATTTTAAAAATGCTCATAAAAATTATTTTATGCTTAAAAATCGCTTTGTGCATGAAAATTCACTTTGAATGCAATAAATCATTTTATGCATTTGCACTTCACATAAATCACCTATTTCATATTCAAAATTCATATTATGCATGTTAGAACTAGTCTAACATGCCACTTGCTCATAAGTCACATAACAAATGAAATTTCATGAAAGTACACACTTTGTCAAAATAGCCCTAAAATCAAGCAATTTGTCACAAAACCCGTAGCCTGGGTATGGGTTGTTACATTCTCCCCCCTTGAAAGAAATTCATCACTGAATTTAGATACTTACTCATACATTCTCGAAAAGTTGAGGCTGCTTCTACTGCATGTAACAACTCACACCTACCCTAGGAGTTTAATGACAAATTTCATGAATTTAGAACTATTATGATAAAATATGAGCTTTTATAGAAATTTATGTATGATGTGATTGATGAGTATGTGGCATGTTATATTAGTTTTAATATGCATAATATGAATTATTACGGTAAAATAAGTGATTTATATGAAGTGTATGAGCATAAAATAATTTATTATACATAAAATGAATTTTCATGCAAAAAGCGATTTTTAAGCATAAAATAATTTTTATGAGTATTTTTAAAATATTTTTAAATAAATATTTTGGGGGAAATTTTAATGAAAATAATAAGAAAAATATTTTATTTTTAATTACCTATAATCAGTCCATAAATTAAATACAAGGCCTAATTTCCCAAAAGCCCACTACACCAAAACACTCCTCACTTAGCTCATTAAGGGTAAACTTGGAAATTGCACCAAAACCCTAACATTTAAGCTAAAATTCAGCCCCCATTTGTTTATACAGCCACCATCTATTTTCTCATATTTGTAGCCAAAAATTCTCTCAAAAATATTCTCTCAAGTGAAATTCACAAGGTGCCTTCAAACCTTGCGATTTCGCTATTGTTTTGTACGTTTTTCTCTTCTTTCAATATATGATTTAATTTCTATGAAACTAATCATGAAAAAATTATTTTGGGCTATTTATTTACTAATTTTATATTGATTAAAAGTAGCCTAGGTGAATTCTTGAAAGAGAAATCAAATTTTCCACCGAAAACACAACCCTCTTTACGCGAATTCTCCAAAGGTGAACACTAAAACTCAAAATTGAAATTTCGTGCACAAAAATAAGGAGGGGCTGCCATTTTCACAAATTTGTGTTGTAAACTTATTTTTGTTGTTTTTAGATGAAAATTATTGATTTAAATCATATTTTTGTATATTACTGTAATGATCAGAAAACACCAAAAAGCATAAGAACTAATGATTTTCACTCCAAACCCTAAAATTAGAATTTTCATGCATATGGATTACACATGGCTGATGATTCCTATATGTTGATGTTCTAAAATGATTTTGGTCATGCTCAAATGAACAATATTAGTTTAAATCATGTGTTTAAATATTACTGTAATAATCGGCAAGTACCGAAAATAAGAAAGATTCATGGTTTTCATCCTATAACCTAAAGTTAGAAAATTTATATGCATATATATTTATATAGGTGCTAATTCATATATATAAATATTCTAAAATGATTTTTGCCATGTTTACATGAAAAACATTGGTTTAAATCATGCGTTTGCATATTACTATAATGAATGGAAAGTGTAAAAAGTAAGAAAGTTCATGATCTTCCTTGATTGTATAATTCGGCCTACATTGGGAATTCAATCCCAATATCTATAATTTTTATGTGATATATTTTAATCATTATTGACATATGTACATGAATGATAGATGATTTGATTGCATGTTGATTGAAGGAATAACTCTAGACAAGTCTAAAGATAATAGGGTATACATAGGGGTTTACTAACCCTACTTCTATGAAGTGATTAATATGTTTATGTGATTAAGTGATACGGAAAATAAGTTTTATGATCAATTAATAATGAATTAATGATCTTAACTTGACTATGAGAAGGATGATATCATCTGTTCAAAAGAGATGAGCATGACCCTTCAAGGTTACTTGTTAAGTTGATATATAAGTGAAGTGTTAAATGTACTAAGTTGAATGTTAAATAGAATTGATATTAAGATCATGATATGCTATGTTTGACTTTGGAAGAGTCTTGGTGTAAGTTATTATACGATTTCATGCGGGCCTATAAAGGCTAAATTGGTATAAGTTATTATATGATTTCATGTGGGCCTATAAAGGCTACGTATGCAAGACTTTGAAAGTCAACATGTTATGTGTAAGTGATGAGTGCACTTTTAAGTGCAACTCTAAGTGTATATGAATGTTATATGTGCATATGGTAGTTATGGGATAAGATAGCATGATGTTCAATAAATACTAAGTATTGAATTAAATATTATATTAAATCTTGAGGAGTAGTAGAAGTTTAAAAAGGGCTACAAGTACTAGGAGCAAAGGAACCATAAGGTGAGTAAACATTGTGTTCAAGTTACAAGTACATGTTATCATGTTATGTGAACCTTTGAGAATTTTGAAACCGAAGTTCTTTTCTATTTTTAATTAGGACAATATGATTTCTTTGTTAAGTTTGGGTTGCCAAAAGACAATTAGTCCAAAACCATTTTGATTATTCTATGATAAGAAAGAACTTTTATGAATTGTTGCCTTACCTTATTTTATTTCTGGAACCATATTGCTATTATCTTTTGTTCAACAAGTTAAATTGCTAATGCTATTATGTTACATGTGATTGCATTCTTTAATGCTATAGTTATAAGTGATTGCCATTAGCTCTAGCTATGGTATCCATGAACCCTTTATGCAAAAATCTTCATGCCGAAGTGGGTAATCATCAGTACCTGTGCACATGGTCTTAATCCGATGGATAGGGGTAGTGTATCCACCTTAGCTAGAAAGGGTGATTCTAGCCGTGGAACCTGATTAGTTTCACAACTCTTTACAAGTTACAAGTTGGGAGTTGGAATTTGGTATAATGCCACCTCTCCCTTGAGTGAATGAGCGAATAACCATCACTCCTTATAAGTTTACAAGTTACAAGTTGATTTTTGTGAACCTTGCTCATTTGCAAACCATGATTTATGAATCCTGAACCCTTATGAAGGGATATATGTTATTTTACAAGTTTTATTATTTACTCCCCTTTGCCTATTGTGATTTTAGGTGAGCATGATGAGGAGGCAAGATGATCGCTCAAGCAATCTACTGTGCATAAGAAATTCCATTGTCAAAGTTTATTACTATGATATGTTATGATGAGTCTCTAGACACTCAAAGAGTTCTTACTTTAGATATATATGTTTGATAATTTATTTTGGAGTCTTAAAAATGTTCATTTATTTTGGGATTATGTTTAAAATATATTTAACTATTCTTCCGTAACTTATGGTTTTCCTTTATAAAATGTTTTATCAAGTTAATACATGAGGTTCGGTACTATCCTAGGTAAGGTTATTATATGCATAAGTGGGTTATACAGGAGCGGCTAACCTTATGTCTCCCTATGTTTTAGGACCGTCATATCTCTAAAGTTGGGATGTGACAAAGTTGGTATCAGAGCTATATTTTTAAAGTCTAGTTTAGACTTGTTAGTTTATTAGGTTGATTAAGTATAATCTTAGAGCATTGGAATTTTTCCGTCATGTCACTTAAAGTCTATCGCTAGTATAGTTTCGCAAAATCCTAATAAGTTATAGTACTCCTTGTTGTTATTGTTTGTGTGCCTTATGATTTTCTCTTTAGATGACCATGAAGATCACCCTTGCTAGAGGACCCAGGCTTAGGACACCCCATGTGACCTACAAAAGGACTTGGCCGAAGATGTTTGAGAGGGTTGTGCCCATGATTAGCCTTACAAGGGAGGAGACCACTGAGGAGGAGGACCTCGAGGAGTGTTTGGACTATGATTGGGTTCATTACAAGATTCGAAATTTGTAAAAGAATTGCTCGGACCTAGCATATCAAAGGAAAATCAAAGTCTGAGGTCTCTAGTGCAAACCTTGAGAGAGGATATTAAGCAGATTAGGGCAGGGATTATTGAGCATAGGGAAGACTACTCGCCATTGAGGTCTTTGTCTTTGACTGGTCGCTGGCAGGATAGAGATCTCCTTTGTTACCGATGTGGCAATAATGGTCATGTCACTCTTGAGTGCTCTCTCATTGACTATTTGCTTACTTGATCTTGGAAGCTAATCAATGATTGCCCTTATGAAGGACCCATGGGGATTAGAGCTAGCAGTTGGTAATGATTAGCCTAGCGACGTAGAACTTATATGATATGGATGATACTTCTTTTGATTACTTAGTCACATAATATGGATTGATTTTCTTTTATTGCCTATGATAGGATTGATTTTTATATGATAGGGAATTTCATGATGTTATAAGTTATGGGTTACATAATACATGTCATGATATGTGATATACACTATGTGATATATGCTACATGATAAGTGATATAGGATATGTGCCTTATGACATGACATGACATGATAAGTGCTTATGTTGAATGATTGGCAAAAGTGATAGTATGATAATGGGATTAAATGGGTTAGAATGGAGTTAGCACTAAGTTCCCTTATCATGATAGCATAATGCCTCCCCATAAGAGAGTTCGCACAACTGTCCAACCCATTAGGTTTTGTGGTGATGCGATATTGGATACTGCTTTGAATGCTGCCTCCATACCTATAAGGTCAAGAGAGAGATCAAACTCGAGGGCACCAACCATGGGCTCTGGTGAGCAAACGTCTTCACAAGAGGTGCAAGCTATACATGAGGAAATGAGAGACTTGCATAAGGAATTGGCAAGAGAGGAAAGCTATCACCTTGCTTTGTTGGTCCTTTTGAAATCTTGAATAAGGTTAGGGAAGTGTCTTATAAGCTTGCCTAACGCCCAACTATGGTGTATGTGCACCCAATTTTCCACATCTTGATGTTAAGAAAATATGTGACAAATCTATCTCATGTTTTGTTACCACCAAACATCCCAATAGATGAGCAACTGGCTAATGAGAAGCTACTAATATCCATAATGGATCAACAAGTAAAAAGGTTAAGGAACAAGGAGATGCCCATGAACAAGGTACAAGGGCAAAATCATAGGATAGATGAGTGTACTTAGGAAACCGAGGAAGAGAAGCGACAGAATCATCCTCAGCTTTTCAAGAACGTTTGAGTAAGTATCTAAATTTGAGGATGAATGTCTTTTAAGGGGGGAGAATGTAACAACCCACACCTACCCTAGGAGTTTAGTGATAAATTTCTTGAATTTAGAGCTATTATGACAAAATATGTGCTTTTATGGAAATCCATGTGTGGTGTGATTGATGAGTATGTGGCATGTTAGATTAGTTCTAATATACATAATATGAATTATTATGGTGAAATAAGTGATATATATAAAGTGCATGAGCATAAAATAATTTATTGCACATAAAATGATTTTTCATGCAAAAAGCGATTTTTAAGCATAAAATAATTTTTATGAGTATTTTTAAATAATTATTTTGGGAGAAGTTTTAATGAAAATAATAAGAAAAATATTTATTTTTAATTACCTATAATCAGCCCATAAATTAAATAAAAGACCTAATTTCTCAAAAGCCCACTATACCAAAACACTGCTCACCTAGTTCATTAAGGGTAAACTTGGAAATTGCACCCAAACTCAAATATTTAAGCTAAAATTAATCCCCCATGAGTTTAGACAGCCACCATTCTATTTTCTATAATATTTCCAGCAGAAAATTCTCTCAAAAATATTCTCTCAATTGAAATTCACAAAGTGCTTTCAAACCATGCGATTTCGTGACCGTTTAATAAGTTTTTCTTTTCTTTCAATGTGTTATTTGACTTCTATGAAACTAATCAAGAGAAAATTATTTTGGACTATTTATTTACTGATTTTATATTGATTAAATTCAGCCTAGGTGAATTCTTGAAAGAGAAATTGATTTTTTCACCGAAAATACAACATTCTCTACGTGAATTCTCCAAAGGTGAACCCTAAAACTCAAAATTGAAATTTCATGCATAAAAATAAGGGGCCACTCCTGATTCACACATATTTATGTTGTAAACTAATTTTTGTCATGTTTAGATGAAAAATATTAATTTAAATCATATTTTTTGCATAGTATTGTAATGATCGGAAAACACCAAAAAACAAAAGAACTCAGGATTTTCACTCCAAACCCTAAAATTGGAATTTTCATGCATATGGATTACCTATGGCTACCAATTCCTATATTTTGATGTTCTAAAATGATTCTTGACATGTTTTTATGAAATATATTAGTTTAAATCATGTGTCTAAATATTACTGTAATAATCGGAAAGTATCGAAAACAAGAAAGATTCATAGTTTTCATCATAAAACCTAAAGTTAAAAAATTTTCGTGCATGTATATTTATATAAGTGTAGATTCATACATATAAATATTCTAAAATGATTTTTTCCATGTTTACATGAAAAATATTGATTTAAATAATGTGTTTGCATATTATTGTAATGAACAGAAAGTGCGAAAAGTAAGAAATTTCATGATCTTCCTTGATTCTATAATTTGGCCTACATTAGGAATTCAATCCCAATGCCTATAATTTTTATGTGACATACTTTAATGATTATTGACATGTATACATGAATGATAAATGATTTGATTGAATATTTATTGAAGGAATAACTCTAGACAAGTCTAGAGATAATAAGGTATACCTAGGGTTTCCTATCCTTACTTCTATAAAGTGATTAATATGTTTATGTAATAAAGTTATATGAGAAATAAGTTTTATGATGAGTTAGTAATGAATTAATGATCTTAAATTGAATATGAGATGGATGGTATGATATATTTAAAAGAGATAAGCATAACCTTTAAGGTTACTTGTTAAGTTGATATATATGTGAAGTGTTAAATGTATTGAGTTGAATATTCAATGGAATTGATATTAAGATAATAATATACTTAGTTTGACTTTACAAGAGTATTGGTATGAGTTATTATGTCATTTTATATGGGCATATAAGGGCTAAGTATGCAAGACTTTGAAAGTCAACATGTTATATGCAAGTAATGAGTGCACTTCTAAGTGCAACTCTAAGTATATGTGGATGTTATATATGCATGGAGTAGTTATGGGATAGGATAGCATGATGTTAAACAAATACTAAGTATTGTATTAAATATTATGTTAGAGCTTCAGGAGTAGTAAAAGTTTAAAAAGGGCAACAAGTACTAGGAGCAAAGAAACCACAAGATGAGTAAACATTATGTTCAAGTTATAAGTACTTGTTATCATGTTATGTGAACCTGTGAGAATTTTAAAACCCAAGTTCTTTTCTATTTTTAATTATGACTATATGATTTCTTTGTTAAGCTTGGGTTGCCAAAGGACAATTGGTCTGAAACCATTTTGATTATTCTATGATAAGAAAGAACCTTTGTGAATTGTTGCCTTACCATATTTTCTTTCTAGAACCACACTATTATTATCTTTTATTCAGCAAGTTAAACTGCTATTGCTATTATGTTATATGTGATTGCATTCTTTAATTCTATCATTATAAGTGATTGCCATTAACTCTAGCTATGGTACCTATGAACCATTTATGTAGAAATCCTCATGCTGATGTGGGTAATCATCGGTACATGTGCACATGGCCTTAACCCGATGGATAGGGGTAGTGTATCTACCTCAGCTAGAAGGAGTGGTTCTAGCCATAGAGCCTGAGCAGTTTCATAACTCTTTACAAGTTGGGAGTTGGAATTTGATATAATGCCACCTCTCCCTTGAGTGAATAAGCTAATAACCATCACTCTTTACAAGTTTACAAGTGACAAGTTAATTCTTGTGAACCTTGCTCATTTGCAAATCATGATTTATGAATGTTTAACCCTTATGAAGGGATATATGTTATTTTATACGTTTTACTATTTACTCATTGAGATCATTTATCTCACCCCTTTTCCTTGTGTGGTTTTAGGTAAGCATCATGAGGAGGCAATGTGATTGCCCAAGCAATCTACTCTGCTTGGGAAATTCCCTTATCAAAGTTTATTACTATGATATGTTATAATGAGTCTTTAGACGCTCCAGGAGTTCTTATTTTGCAACTATATGTTTGATGATTTATTTTAGAGTCTTAAAAATGTTCATTTATTTTGGGATTATGTTTAAAGTATATTTAACTTTTCTTCCACAACTTAAGGTTTTCCTTTATAAAAGGTTTTATCAAGTTAATGCATAAGGTTTGGTATGATCCAAGGCAAGATTATTATATGCATGAGTGGGTTCTACAGGCGTGAGTGACCTTATGTCTCCCTATATTTTAGGACCATCATATCTCTAAAGTTTGGATGTGACACCGCATCCCTTCCTCATTTTCGCTAGTACACTCATCCATTCGATGATTACACTAGTGGACCTTAATCATAGATATCTCTTTGATATATAAATCTCACATCTCAACTTTAGAGATATGATAGTCCTAGAACACGGGGAGATATAAGGTCACCCACGCCTGTAGAAACCATTTATACATATACATATCATGCCTAGGATCATACCAAACCTTATACAATAACTTATTTAAAACATTATATGAAAACTTGTAATTGCAGAAGACAGTAATTGGACACTTCACATATAATCCATAAGGAAATAATATTCATAATTCACTTGAATACCTTAATAAATAACATCTTAAAATAAACATCAAAAATAAATATTCCTGGAGCATTTAATGGCAACACTTCATAGCATGGTATTATTAATGACTTTGACAAGGAATACCCAAGCGAAGTAGAATGCTTGAGCCATCACCTTACCTCCTCACATTTGCTCACCTAGAACCACACAAGGAACATGAGGTGACATAGATGATCTCAATGAGTAAATAATATAACATAAATGATATCACATATCCCATTTTTCAAGAAATCCCATCACATATAGCACATACTTCATGATTTACAATTCATGAATCAAAGATGCAATTCAGCAAGTTTTTCAATTTAGAAAGTTTCCCAATTTAACAAGTTACAGAAATCACACTTATAAAATTTAACACCCAATAAGAGTAAATGACTATGTTATGTCATTCACTTGAGGGAGAGGTGGCCTCATACCAAATTCCAACTCCCAACCCAATACTTATAAGGTCGTGAAACTGATCAGGCTCCATGGCTAGAACCGCCCCTTCTAGCTGAGGTGCAAATCAGTAGCCACATATTTAATTAATAATAGAATTTTCTAACTTCTAAGTTCTAGCACAAAAATCTTTAATTTCTTTGATTTCTAGAACTTTTTAGTCATTATAGAAATATGCAAAAATATAATTTAATCCAATATTTTTCATCAAAACACATCAAAAATTAGTTTAGAAATCATTCATGCAAGAATCACCCATCCTTAGTGATGTTCATGTATAAAAATTTTAATTTCAAGCTACAGGATTCACCTTTGGAGAAATTGCGTGGAAAGATTTGTGTTTTTGATAAAGAATTAAATTTCTCTTTCAAAAACTCACTCAACCAGAATTAAATCTGTAAAAAATCAGTAAACAACTAGTTCAAAAAAAATCAGAATTAAATCTTATTTCTATTAATTCCATTTTCATTTTTTTATTCCTTTGTTTTCATTTTTGTTAATTCTGTTTCCTTGTGATTTCAAGTTTGAATTCAAAAATAAAAAAAAAATCCAAATTCGTCAATCCATTTTATTTGGTTCTCTATCTTTTATCCGTTCGTATTTCTGTTCCTTTCATTCTTTGTGTTTTCATTGGCTTCTTGTGTTTCATCTTCTATTTGTTATTTTTTTTCTTTCCAATTGTCACTGAATTAAAAAAAAAAAAAAAAAAAAAAAAGAGCATTTGGCTAGAAGAAAAAAAAGGAAAAAAAAAAGAGAGAAAATAATCTTGAAATCGGCCAAGGAAAGAAAAGAAAAAAAGAAAGAATCTTGGCCAAATCAGAATATATATGAATATATAGTATTTGTTTCCAATTCTATAATGAAAGAAAAAAAAAAGGAAAATTTTAGAATCAAATCAAATCGAGGAGAATCAAGGAGTTAACCAAATCAAGCCTACCTTCCAAAAACAAGTTAGGATTTGCTTCCAATTTCAGTTTAAGTTTCCTTATTCCATTCTGATTCACTTTTATTTTTTTATTTTTATTATTTTCCTTTCTTTTATTGTTTCCTTTTCATTTTCATTAATATCTTTGTTTCCTTTTCCATTTCCAACCCTAATTCTACAGCAGCTATCTATTCTTTCTAGGAAATTAAAAAAAAAAATTCTAGTATTGAGAAAGTTACGTTATTTTGACCTTTATGAATGCATAGTTTCATGAGAAATGGGCCAATGATCAAAAGTCACTAGCTTTGCTCATGATGTCCATGGTTTTTTGGCCAAATTACATTGTTTAGGCCTCAAAATTCACTTTTTTTTTTTCAGTTTCTTAGTAAATTTTGTTTGTTATAACTTTCTACAGAAAATGTCATTTTGGGTGCTGTCAGTTGCATTCTTCTCATCTTGTTATCTATTTATTTCTATTAAAATTTTATAATTTTTCCATTTTCTTGCAAAATTCATGTTCTATGTCTTCGTATTGTTTTTATTGAAATCATCTAAGGTTTTGGTTTTAGGTATTCTCATTTCTATTTTTGCCTTAATTAAACTTATGTCAAATTTTATTTATCTTTTTAAATCTTGGTTAATTGTTGAGCAAAAAAAAAAAAGGAAAAAAATAATAATAATTTTGTGTAGTTTGGAAATTGGCTCTTATAAGAACTCTAAGAGAAAATTGAGCGGTAAAAGGTAAGAGTGTGAATTTATCTAGAGAAAGGGCTATTGATTTGTGTGATAATAAACATGAGTGAACATGATTGTCATCTATTTTGAGTGAAAACGCATGAGGGAGTGACAAAAGGTCTTTGCTTTACTAACATTTTTTTTCAGGTTTTCACCATAAGTACCAAAGATGAAGATGATGAGTGAAATTTCTTAAAGTTCCTAGAACAACTCAACAAAATGATGGACAAAAGGTGGAATGAATTTCAAAGAAGATGTCACCTTAGAGATATGGCAATTAAGGTTGAGAAGCAACCTAGGTATAAGGGCAATAATCAAAGTTCATCTTCATTCAAGCCATGGCAATCAAGTTGGAAGGAAGATGAGGGGATTGATTCCAAGTCCAAATTCGACTCGAGATAGGGACAAGCTATACCAATGTCAAAAGAGGAGGATAAAGGTAAATCTGAAGCTCCAAACAATTCTCATGATATTAAATTCTTTAAGTGTTTGGGTTCAGGTCATATAGCTTCCCAATGGCCTAACAAGAGGGTGATGATTACATTCAATGGAGAGCTCTTTTCTGAAACTGACAAGGATGATGACAATGAAAGCATGCCTTCTTTGGAAGATGTAAGTGATCAAGAAAATAATAGAGAAGTCATCATAGCTAGGTCTATTTAAGCTACATGTGAAGCTACTTGCATTTATACTAGTGACTTATTGCCTAAGAAGCATGATTCTTTAATTGGTGATGAAGAAGAAGCCATTATTATTGTTCATGAAGAGGTTTCAACGATCAATACTCCTCTAAAAATCCTGAAGGAAGCACAAGATGTGGCTGAGTTAGACGTACAAGAAGATGGTACGTTCAACACATTCCCTAGTTCCAATTGTTCAAATCAAGATTCCAGGATGAATCCTTTTGAGGAGGGAAAGAATGAGAGAATCCATATGTCTTGCAAGAAGCTTACAAATACATAAATGATAAAGACTTCAAGAAAATTCTTTAAGATTGTCATTTCCATCAAGATAACTTACAAAGGTATGTACTACAACCATTGTGCATGATTGATGGATCATTCAATAAGAAAATAAGGTTGTGTAAAGTTTCTTATGAGCTAGCCAAGGATATTTGGATCATGAGCTTTGCATATGGATCCAATTATATTCAAAGAAGCTTTAAGGGCTTAATCAATCTAGTCAAGTCCAATGTCAAGATGAAGAGGCCAAATTACATTCCTATTAACTTGGGCATAATCTATTCAAGTGTTTACAAGGCTTCCATTCTTCATTCAAATTGGGCTGAGGCATTGGGAGAGCTAGACTAAGGCATTGGGATAGCTGGACTGAGATGTCAGATGAGCTGGGTTGAGGCATTGGGCAAGCTGGGCTGAAGCATCATGCGAGCTGCACGCAATGGGACGGGCTGCCTATGCTTTTTATTTTCAAATTTAATTATTTTGCTTTATTCTCATATTGTCATTGGGCTGATTTTGTTCATTAAGTCCATATCTATCCTTTTTCTACTTTAATATTTTAATTAGTTATTTGGGCTTTTAATTTATTTAATTTAAGCCTAAGTCCAAATTTTAGTTAGTAAGAATTTTAGAGTTTGTAACTTAGCTAAGATGATATAAATACTTAGCTAATCTATGAAATAGGGAGACTTGAATAATTCGAAATTAGTTTTTGTGAGAATTTTCTCAACTTTGGTTCTTGCTTGAATCAATAATCTGAACTTCCCAAGGTTAATCACTTTGTTTTTGTTCACAACATACTAAGGTTCTTTGACATAGGTTCATCATTAGGTTGAGGTTTTCCTTATAAACTTGATTTGGCTTTCTAAGGGAGTCGCTTCCAAGCGTAAAGGTATTGGGTCTCAAAGCAGGTTGTTTGGGGTTCGTATCAAGTGGCCTCATACCAAATTCCAACTCCCAACCCAATATTTATAAGGTCATGAAACTTATTAGGCTCCACGGCTAAAACCGCCCCTTCTAGCTAAGGTGGATATAGAACCCCTATCCATTGGGTTCAGACCATGTGCATAGGTTTCGATGATTACTCACATTGGTACAAGGATTTATGCATAAAGGGTTAAAGGTACCATAGCTAGAGCTAATGGTAATCACAAATAATAATATCACATAAGGCAATAATAACAAGTATCCCAATAGCAATAGTAGTTTCACTTTTGAACAAAAGATACAATGATAGTGTATTTCTAGAAAGAATATAAGTTAGGGTATAATCACAAAGGTATTATCATTAGATAGTCAAAAATGGTTTTGGACCAAATGTCCTTTAGCAACCCAAGCTTTACAAAGAAATCATTTAATCATATTTTAGGATAGCAAGAACTTGGGTTTCAAAGATCTCAAAGGCTCACTATTAGGCCTACTATGAGTGACCCAAATCCAAAGGGATTAGTATAGGATGAGTAGGGTGTCGAACTCTGGGGAACTTTAAAATTTCGTATTAATTGGATAGTTACTAGGATGGATAGGCAAGGATATTAAATAAGATATTTAAAACTAACTATATGCTACTATACTAATATTATGATTAAGGATGTTGATTAGATTGAATTACAAATCAGAATTGATTTTAATAAGATGTGTTATATGCATGCAATGATTGAGAGTATGGTCTATAATTCCTAAAAGCAACTCTCGTTGCCAATTAGAAGTGTTTGATCTAGAGTCTATGAACATTCTCATGTCATCATAGAGATAGAATAGAACTATAAATATTCATGCCAATATTATAATTCCCCTTACAGTGGATTTGCTTGTCTCCAAGTGCTTATCCTATTCTCTAAGTAATTTTAATTGTTTCTCCATCAATTTATCCCAACTCTCATTGTGAATAATTTGACTATCATGTTATACATGGTGATCAAGCACATACAACATTAATTAAGGACACAATTAAAACTAAATCATACAAAGCATATAAGAAATAGAATGATTAAAACCAATACTTTATTGCAATTCGAAGAAACCAAACTATGTGTATATTCATAGTGTAAATGACAAAGTTTAGACAAGAAGGTAAGATGAACATCAAGGAACAAAGATAAAAAAGACAAGGGAAAGGAAACTTTGATGATATTTTCTTCAATCCTTGCTCCAGAAATTTACTTTGAAGAAGTGTCCTTGAATTCTTTGCTTGAATGCCTTGGTGACTCTTCAATCTTGTTCTAACTTTTGAACACTTGAATTACACTTTTAATTACTAACTTAATATATGAATAATACTAATATCACATGTCTAAAATTTTATAAAACATTCTTTTTTATAGTTTTCTAGGTGTCCCAAATTATGTCCTTTGAAAAAAGGAGCCTTTTGTGAAGTGTTTTGATGAAAAGGCACCATAACTACTCGAGATAGGCTAGGATGAGTCGGCACCATGTGGCTCTGGCATGAGTCGGCACCAAAGGGCATGAGTCGGCACCATAGTCTTCTATCACGACTCAGCACCAATGGGGCACGACTCGGCACAAGCTTGTCTTAGTTAGTCCTTGCAAAACTTCTTCCCTTTCATGCATAGAACTCTTGATCCTTTGAGAGTTACCTAGATTACTTAAAGAACACTTAAAAACAAGATTAAAAGCACCACTTTAAAGAAAAAATTTATTCATCAAAACACAAAATTAACCATTAATTGATTAGTTTAGGTATACGTATTTGCATCATATCAAATTTCCCTATACTTAAATTTTGCTTGCCCTCAAGCAAGAACAAAGAGGGAAGAGACAAAGAAATTACTTAGTTTCTCCAAGATAACTATGAAACAATCCTGATTAAACAATCTTCAAAATTTATTTAAGGAGTATATGGCTGATATTTTGATCATATAGTTCTTAGTGCCCAGCAATGATAAAGGATGACAAGTCTTATAGCATAAATTTAGAGCTTTGTCTAATTATCTCATCCCTATTGGTAACAAAGTTACTCAATTATTTAGTCAAGGACCTAATCATGCTTTTCTAGTCAAAGTATTTATGCATTAAGTCAAGAATTCAATAAATTCAAGTAACCTTCTTTGGGACAAGAGAAAGCACACGCAAGAATGCAATAAGTCTCATGGCATTTTTAGACACATAGTTTGCTTATTCTCTTTTTTTTTATTAAATAAGGTACATCTTTTGAATCGAACGCGACTAAGGAGCAAACTCATTCGCGCACAACTTACTCAATGTACATATTTAATAGGCAAACCGTACATATCTTTTGAATTGAATGCAACTAAGGAGCAAACTCATTTGCACACAACTTACTCAATATGTATTTTTATTAGCAAACAAATATAGTTCTTTTAGTATCCTCATCCATTATTGACTAATGCATAACTCATATTATGGCTATAGTTTCCTTTAGGCAACTTAAATCATGCAAATTCAAAGACTTAACTTATATCAGTTTTGACAATTAAGCAAAATTAGAAAATTGACTAGATAATTAGAAATCTTTAGAAGTAATAAGAGTGAGATAAAAAGACAAAATCTTAACAAATACTAGAAAAAGACTTAAGAATTTTACCAATTGGGCAGGAAAGATCATCAAATTAGTTAAAAAATAGAATGAGAAAACTTAATCAAGATATAATAATATGGAGAAACTCAAGTAAAAGGACAAAATTCTTGATGCAAATTGTAAAATACTAAATTAAACAAAACAACAATCATGCGAAATATATTAAAAATGTAGAAAATGAAAATCAAAACAAAATAAAACATAAAAGTAAATAGAAAGCTTTAAAATTTGTTATTCGATCCCTCCCCTGTACTTGAAATTCACATTGTCCCCAATGTGAAGAAAAGTGAAGATGATGAAGAAGGGAAGAAAAACATACCTCATTGATCATTGGGTGGTGGTGGTGAAGGAATTTCATACTCGAAGTAGCTAAAGAACTTATGCAATTTATAGTCCATACTATATTGCGTGCGCTCCATCCTTTGGTTCCTAGCCTCCAAAGTGGTAAGTTGATGTTGCATGCTCCTTTAGTTTGCCAAAATCTCCTCCAAAAGTTGGTGGTCACTAAGAGTGGAGCCACTTGCTTCTCCTTGAGTAGAGGATGACAGTGGTAATGCAAGTTGAACCATTGATTGGGCTGTTGGTGGTGGGACATCATCATCGGAGTCTTCATCCGAATTATAAATAGGGTGACGTAACCCCTTCCAACAAGATCGTGTGTAAGCTGCAACATGGTTAAAATCTCCATCCACAACCTCACCTCTTACAAAGGCTTGCTTTATGAAATATGAGTATTTGACAACATAAGGAAAGTTTGAGCAATTAATATGAAATCCCTTAGCAATGCTTATAACAATATGACCATGTGTTAATGGATGCTCCTTATGTGTAACACACATAAGGAGTTGATTAAAAATCTAATATGTCCAACACACTTGCTTTGATTTATGAACACACCACATCAAAAAGAGCTCTTGAACAGTTACTCTATTAGTTTCAGTTTTACCAAAAATAAAACATGCAATAACTGTAAGCAACATCCAGAATTTCAAATCCTTGATAAACATTACTTTCCCCTTTTTAGGTTCAAAAGGGGTTTCTATATCAGTTAAGAATGTCCAAAAGTCATTAACATTACAATCATTAGTGATATCACAAACACCACTTCTTTTAAACCAAAAACTTTTTGCATAAAATTATAAGTTAATTGCTAAGGTTGGCCAAGCAATCTAAATTCTAGAATTTGAGAATTAGTATCATTGATATCAAGTGTACTAAAAAACTCATAAAGAAGATTGCCATAGGAATGTTCTTGCATACTTACAAGCTTTTTCAAACCACAAGAGGTAAGAACTTGATTGAATACTTCCTCCATGCCAACATCGCGAATTAAAGAGGGAGGAAAATACTTACAAGATACAATTTCTCTACGTTTGATTTTAGAAAACTTGGCTCCTTCTTCATATGAGTGAATGGGGAAGGAGGACTCATACATTGATGCAAGATCTTCCTCTTGTTGCTCTTCTTGAGGCCTTGAAGAAGTTGATCCTTTGGTCTTGCCCATAGTTAGAAAATAGAAAGAAAAATAGAAAAAATTCTGCAACTATGAGTGAATATAGTGTAGTGTGAATGATGAAATAAAGAAGATGATGTTTAAATAGAAGAAAGAATTATTTAAATATTAGGATTTGTATTTTCAAAATCTAAAAAGAAAGGGTAAGGGAGTGGTGTTGTAAGGGTTAGGGTTATATAGGTGTGTAAGAGTGTGATGTGAAAAGTCATATATTTTGGGAAGAGGTGTGATTCTTTTTGGAAAAGAAACAACTTTTCATTGATTTGTTTTAGGAAAAGAGTGTTGAATAAGTTAGTTTTTGACCAAAAATAAGAATAAAACAAATTACAATTGAATTAGGAATGAAAAGAAAAGAAAAATTGGTGTAGAAATTCAAGTTTTCGAGTATTACAAATTCTGTCAATTATACCAAGTCGACACCATAAGGCACGACTCGGCACGGGTGGGTTCTATCATGAGTTGTGTCCTATAGGCACGACTCGGCACGAACTCAGTCCAAATTTTTTTTTTGTATATATATATATCATGTGTATGTATTAAAATAAAATTACTATTAAACATCAAAACTTAAACATTATATTAAATAAACATGAAATTTAAAATAAACAAATATAAAATTTTAAAATAAATATACTATATAGTAAATAAACATACTATTAAGTAGAGAGGGTTACTGACGTTGATTGTTCTAATGGTGCACCAGCAAAGTAAGGTTTAAGATGATGGCCATTTACCTTAAAAGATTCACCTTTGTCATTAGCAATTTCAGTAGTTCCATATGGATGAACTTTAATAATTTTAAAAGGTCCAGACCATCTTGATTTTAGTTTTCCAAGAAATAGTCTCAACCTTGAATTTTAGAGTAATCCTTCTTGGAAATCCCTATTGAGAATGTTCTTATCATGCCATAACTTAGTACGATCTTTATATAACTTTGCATTTTCATATGCATTTAACCTTAGTTCTTCTAGTTCATTGAGTTGCAAAAGTCTTTTCTTACCTACTTTGTCCATCCCAATATGCTTTATGTTCAAGTTCAACAAGCAAATGACAAGATTTACCAAAGATTAATTGATATAGGGTAAGGCCAATGGGAGTTTTAAAAGCAGTTCTATGTGCCCATAAGGCATCATCTAGCCTTAATACCCAATCTTTCCTAGAAGTAGAAACAGTCTTCTCTAGAATCCATTTAATTCCCTATTGCTTACCTTAACTTGTCCACTTGTTTGTGGATGGTAAGGAGTAGCTATTTTATGATTAACTCCATATTTTTTAAGCAGACTTTCTATGATATTATTATAGAAATGTGAACCTTCATCACTTATCAAAGCTCTTGGAGTACCAAACCTAGGAAAGATTACTTTTTTAAGCATTTTCTTGACTACCTTAGCATCATTATAGTAGGTACTGCTTCAACCCATTTAGACACATAGTCTACCACAACTAAGATGTATTTATAGCCTAAAGAACTAGGGAAAGTACCTATAAAGTCCATCCCCCATACATCAAAAAGTTCTACCTCAATAATGCCATTTAAGGGCATCTCATTTCTCCTAGATATATTACCCATTCTTTGACATCTATCACATGTGAGGACAAATTCTCTAGCATCTTTGAATAAAGTAGGCCACCAAAAACCACATTGTAATACCTTAGAAGCCGTTTTTGTTGCACCAAAGTGTCCACCCACATTTAAGGAATGATAATGTTTCAAAACATCTTGAATCTCACCTTGAGGAATGCATCTCCTTATTAGCCCATCTGCACATCTTTTATAAAGCAAAGGTTCCTCCCAATAATAAAATTTAGTATCGTGCAAAAACTTCTTTCTTTGCCTATAATGTAAACCATAAGGAACAATCCCACTTATAAGAAAGTTAGCAATGTCAGCATAACATGGAATTTCTTATGATACAACATTAAACAAATGCTCGCCTTGAAAGGTCTCATGTATTAGTACTCCATCATCAAGCTTCCTCAAACCTTCTTGATCAAGTCTAGAGAGATGGTCCACCACAAGGTTTTCACTCCCTTTCTTATCCCTTACTTCCCAATCAAACTCTTGGAGCATAAGAATCCACCTTAGTAGCCTAGGTTTAGCATCCTTTTTATTTAAAAAGTACTTTAGAGCAGCATGGTCAGAATATACAATTACCTTTTGACCTACCAAGTATGCTCTAAATTTATCAAATGCATAAACTATGGCTAGTAGTTCCTTCTCCATAGTTGTATAGTTGATTTGGGCATCATCAAGTAGCTTACTTGCATAGTAAATTACATAAGGCTTACCTTCCTTCCTTTGTCCAAGGATTGCTCCAACTGCGAAATGACTAGCATCACACATAATTTCAAAAGGTTGCTCCTAATTAGGTGGCTGTAGAATTAGTGCGGATGTAAGAGCTTTCTTTAGGATCTCAAAAGCTTTATGACATGCTTCATTGAACTCAAAAGTAACTTCCTTTGCAAGCAAATTGCACAATGGCTTGGCAATTTTGGAAAAATCCTTGATAAACTGTCTATAGAACCCGGCATGTCCTAAGAAACTTTGAATGTCCTTAACACATTTGGGCTATGGCAAATTTGTGATTACTTCAACCTTGGCTCTATCCACTTCAATACCCCTTTTGGATACCATATGCCCTAGTACTATTCCTTCTTGTGCCATAAAATGACACTTTTCCCAATTAAGTACTAGTCTATACTCCTTACACCTGTCAAGAACTTTAGAGAGATTTTCTAGACAATTTTCAAAGTTAGTTCCATGACCACTAAAATCGTCCATAAAAACTTCAACGCAGTCATCTATCAAGTCACTAAAGATAGAAAACATGCATCTTTGAAATGTTGCAGGTGCATTGCATAAATCAAATGGCATGCGTCTAAATGCAAAAGTTCCATAGGGACATGTAAAAGTGGTTTTTGATTGGTCTTTGGGGTAGATAGGTATTTGATAAAAACCACTAAGACCATCCAAATAATTTGCTAATTTTTCTAACACTTGGTCAAGAAATGGAAGTGGAAAATGATCTTTTTTAGCTGCTCTATTCAATTTTCTATAGTCTATACACATATGCCATCCAGTGACAGTCTTAGTAAGGATTAAATCATTTGATTCATTTTTAATAACAGTCAAGCCACCCTTTTTAGCGACAACTTGAACAGGACTTACCCACTTACTATCACTAATTGAGTATATGATGCCATTATCAAGTAATTTTGTGACCTCTTTTCTTACCACTTCTTTGAGAGTTGGATTAAGTCTCCTTTGACCTTCAATGGAAGGCTTAGCATTTTCTTCTAAGATTATCCTGTGCATGCAAATATTAGGGCCAATACCTTTTAGATATTCAAAGAGTAACCAATGGAACTTCTTTGTTTAAGCAACACATTGCATAAAAAATTGATATTTTCTAAAGACAATGATGAATTCACAATAAAAGGGAATTTAGATTCAGAATCAAGGAATGCATATTTTAAATTTGATGGCAAAGGCTTGAGTTCAAAACTTACTTCTTCTTTTGAAGAAGGGTTTGGGTCATTATTTCTCTCCAGAGGTTCAAATCTAGTAGGTCGAAAGGAGTGATGATGTGAAGTAGTCTCTAAAAGATTTACCTCTTCTTCTTAGACTTGGTAAGGGGGAATAGGGTATTGACTCATGCATTCATATTTGACCGCATTTGTAAATTCATCAATTAAGTCTATAGAGTCAATCCTACTAACTCCTTCCATAGGTGAAGATTTTATCATCTTAAGAACATCAAATTATATGCATTCATTGTTTACCTCAAATGTGATTTTACCTTTCTTCATGTCAATGATAGAACCTACCATTATTAAGAACGGTCTTCCAAACAAGATAGGGATTTCGAGGTCTTCCTTCATGTCTAGGACAACAAAATCTGCAAGAACTATAAATTTACCTACTTTTGTTGGCACATTCTTAAGAATGCTAATTGGATAGGTAATAATCTTGTTAGCCATTAAGAGACACCTATTAGTAGGCTTAAGTTCACCCAAATTAAGTTTTAAATAAATAGAATAAGGCATTAAACTTACACTAGCACCAATATCACATAAAGCTTTATCAAAATACTTTCCTCCAACATGCATGGGATGGTGAAACATCTAGGATCTTTTCGCTTAGGAGGGGACTTAGAAAATATGGCCTTAGACTCTTCTACTAAAGATACTAGACCATAATCTTCTAGTTTGCTTTTATGAGAGACCATTTCTTTTAAAAATTTATCCCAAGTCAGCATATCCCTTATAGCATCTAAGAATGGAATAGTAATAGTAATATCTTTAAGATACTTTAGGAATTTGCCAAATTGCTTATCTAGGTTCCTTCTTATGAACCTTTGAGGAAAGGGCAAGGTCTTAAGATCTACTTTAGGATCATTAACCTTAGGTGGTATGATACTTTCATTTTTATTATTACCTTTAATCCCACTCCCTTGGTTACTTTCTAAGTTTACTTCATCATCACCTAATATATCATTTTTATTCTTATTAGCAGTATTTTCAACCATCTTACCACTTCGTAGAGTAATTGCTTGGCAAGTCTCTCTTTGAACAAATTCTGGTTGACTAGGTAACTTACCTACAGGTTTAGGGTTAGAAGAAGAAGCTTGTTAGGAAATTCGAGTTTCTAAAATTCTGTTGTGAGTAGCAAGTTGATTAATTTTGGAATTAAGTTGTTTAAATTGCTCCTCACTTTGTTTATTAATGGATATTTGTGTTCCTACAAACTGCTTTAGAAGGGTCTCTAAATTAGATTTAGGTGGTGTAGGAGTATAGGGTTGCTCTATGGGAAAACCTGGTGGGTTATTTAGTTTGAGATTTTGGTTAATTGGTGGGTTTAATCGGGAGGATGGGTTAGACCAAGAAAAACTAGGATGGTTCTTCCATTGAGGGTTGTATGTGTTTGAGTTCATACCTATTCTTTGGTTATCCCCCCCTTGGACATAATTTACCTCCTCATTTGAACTACATTGGGAATAAGGATGAGGACCTCCACATAGTTCACAAACAACATCAGTATTTTCAATAGAATTAATTTGAGTTTTATTTGCCATTTTGGTGAGTACATCTACCTTTGCTGTTAGTAGGTTAATAGTGTCAAGTTCCAAGATCCCTTTTGCTTTTGCCATAATTGTCTCATCTCCCATGTATCCTTGGGATGTAAGTTCTTCAAGTAAAGTGATAGCCTCTCTTGCTATCTTATCCATCCATTTACCTTCAGATGCGGCATTGACTATGTTGCAATTCTCATTTGTCAATCTGTTATAAAAAATTTAAGGAATCATCCAATCAGGCAATCCATGATGTGGGCATTGCCTTTGGAGTTCCTTAAATTTTTCCCAAGAAGTATAAATTGTTTCATTTGGATTTTGCTTGAAGGTGGTGATCTCATTACGGAATTTTGCAGTTTTTTGTGGAGGGAAGTACTTTTGAAGGAATGCTTGCTTCAATTGATCCTAGGTGGTGATTGATTCACTTGGTAAACTTGCCAACCATATTTGAGCTTTTTCTTTGACTAAAAATGGGAAGAGCCTCAATTGAATTGCATCATCCGATACTCCATTTATTTTAAATGTTGCATATACGTTCAAGAATGTCAAGATGTGTGTATATGGATCCTCCCCTTGTAAACCACCAAACTGATTATTTTCCACCATTTTTGATTTCAAAGTTGTTGTTTGCAGTTGAAGGAGCCATTATTCCCCCTATACAATCTGTGATGTTAGGCATGGCAAAGTCGCCTAACGTTCATCTTTCTCTGGCCATTAAGTTGTGTTGATCTTCTTCTCTTTGTCTTTGATTCCTATGCAAAGTATAAAAAGTTTGATCAATTTTAGGATCAAATAAAAGATCGTCAGAGCTTCTACTTTGTTGCATGTTCAACTAGAATTAAAAAAAAAATTATAAAACAAAAACAAAAACCTAAAACAACTTTTCACTATCCTAAGTTAATAAAAATTACAACAAGTTCCCCAGCAACGGCGCCAAAAATTTGTTAGGCCTACTATGGGTGACCCAAATCCAAAGGGATTAGTATAGGATGAGTCGGGTGTCAAACTCTGGGGAACTTGGAAATTTTGTATTAATTGGATAGTTATTAGGATGGATAGGCAAAGATATTAAATAAGAGATTTAAAACTAACTATATGCTACTATACTAATATTATGATTAAGGATGTTGATTAGATTGAATTACAAATCAGAATTGATTTTAATAAGATGTGTTATATGCATGCAATGATATCAAACTCTAACTCTTATCACTTATAAGGCATGAAGCTGATTAGGCACCACGATTAGAACCGCCCCTTTCTAGCTAAGATGGATACACTACCCCTATCTATCGGGTTAAGACCATGTGCACAAGTTTTGATGATTACCTGCATCAGCATGAGGATTTTGCATAAAGAGTTAAAGGTACCATAACTAGAGCTAATGGTAATCACAAATAACAATAACACATAAGGCAATAAAAACAAGTATCCCAATAATAATAGTGGTTTAGCTTTCGAACAAAAGGTACAATGATAGTGTAGTTTCAGAAAGAATATAAGTTAGGGTAATAATTACAAGAAATTCTCATTGGATAAATAAAATAGTTTTGGACCA
The DNA here is from genome assembly GCA_947687605.1 of Reutealis trisperma. Taxonomy (NCBI): domain Eukaryota; kingdom Viridiplantae; phylum Streptophyta; class Magnoliopsida; order Malpighiales; family Euphorbiaceae; genus Reutealis; species Reutealis trisperma. The sequence goes on from CANTUT010000284.1 coordinate 299,998, forward strand.
ATTTTCCTTTGGCAACCCAAGCTTTACAAAGAAATCACTTAATTAAATTTTAGGATAAAAGGAACTTGGGTTTCAAAAATTGCAAAGGCTTACATAATAATATATCACATTCTTATAACACAACATAATGTTGTTCACACTTATAACATGAACATGGCATTTACTCACACTTATAGAATGAATACGATGTTTACTCACTCTTGATGAATGAATACGATGTTTACTCACGTTGGGGTTCCTTTGCTCCTAGTATACATTGTCCCTTTGCACTTCTAAAGATCCTCAAACTCACATAATATTTAGTTTAATACTTAATATTTATTTACTCATGATGCTCCTATCCCATAACTACCCTATGCATATATAACATACACATACACTTAGAGTTCACATATAGGTGTACTCATCACTTGTATATAACACGTTGACTTTAAAAGTCTTGCATCCTTAGGACTTATAGGCTCACATGAAAACACATTACAATCATGTCAATACCTTTCTAAGGTCATCACAATATTATTGCCTCAATATCAATTCATTTTAACAATCATCTTAATACACTTTGCACTTCCATATATGTCAACTTAACAATTAACCTTTCAAGTGTCATGCTTAACTCTTATGATCCTTTTTATTCAACTGTCACTTCATCACTCATAACCATGTGTTCATCACCAAGTCACCATAACATCTAGTTCCAAATTTTCCAATCACATTTACATTCTAATCACAATATAAGGTTAAGATACCTTAAGTATACCAAAATGCCTTTAAGCTTATCTAGGATCATACCTTCAACTAACATGCAGTTTTATCATTTATTATATATACATACATGTCAATAATCATCAAAACACATCACATAAAAATTATAAACATTGGGAAAAAATATTAATGTAGGCCGAATGTATCACCAAGGGAAAAATTAAATTCTCTTTCTTTTTGCACTTTCCGTCTATTTTAGAAATATGTAGAAACATGGTTTGAACAAAGATTTTTCATGTAAACACAAAAAAAATCATTTTGAAGTATTAATTCATGTGAATCGGCCACACTTAGAATTGCTCATACATAAAAATTCAACTTTTGGGTTATAGGTTACAAAACTATGAGTTTTCTTATTTTCGGTATATTTTGGTCATTTCAAAAATATGTAAACAGGTTGTTTAAACTATTATTTTTCATTCAATCATAGAAAATATCAGTTTATAACATGTCGATACATGATTCAATAGCCATAGATGATATTTATACAAAAATTTCTAAGTTTTAGGGCTTAGGTGAAAAATTATGAGTTTTCGCACTTTCCATGCTTTTCGTTCATTACAGCAATATATAGACACATGATCCAAATCATTATTTTCATCTAAACAAAACAAATATCACATTAGAATGCTTTCTCACACAAATTAGTAGCCACATATTAATTTTAATAATAGAATTTTTCAACTTCTAAGTTCTAGCACAAAAACCTTGAACTCCTTTGTTTTCCTAAACTTTCTTATCATCACAGAAATATGCAGAAATATTATTTAATCCAATATTTTTCATCCAAACAAATAAAAAATTAGTTTAGAAAACAATAATGCACAAATCACCCCCCCCCCCCCCTCTAGTGATGTTTATGTATAAAAATTGTGATTTTAAGTTTTAGAATTCACCTTTGGAGAAATCTCGTGGAAAGAATTGTGTTTTCGGTAGAAAATAGATTTTCTCTCCTAAAAACTCACCCAAATAGAATTAAATATGTAATAATCCAGTTTAAAATAATTTTTTCATAATTTATTTCATAGAAATCAGTTTAGAAATTGAAAGAGAAGAAAAACATATGATTATGATTAAGAAATTGTGAAACGGAAAGGTGTTTTCTTAATTTCGGTTGAGAGAAATATTTTGAGAGAATTTTTCTGCCAAGATATGGAAAACTAAAGTGATGGCTGCTACAAGACCTAGGTTGGCCGAATTTTACAATATATATTAGGATTTGGGTGCAATTTCCACTAACCCTTAATAAACTAGGTCAGGAGGATTTTAGTGTAGTGGGCTTTTGGGTATTTGGGTTTTTTATTTAAATTTTGGGCTGATTATAATTAAAAATAAAAAGAGTATTTTTCTTATTATTTCTGTAATATTTTCCCCAAAATATTTATTTTAAAATACTCATAAAATTATTTTATGCTTAAAAATTGTCTTTATGCATGAAAATCCATTTTATTTGAAATAAATTCTTTTATGCAAATACACTTCATGTAAATCATTTATTTTACAATAGCAACTCATATTATGCACATTAAATTAATTTAATATGCTACATGCTCATCAATCACTTAGATTACTAATTTTCACAAAGCACACACTTAACCATAATAGTTCTAAATCAAACAACTTATCACGAAAATTTCTAGGATAGTTGTGGGTTGTTACATTCTCCCTCCCCTTAAAAAAATTCATCCTCAAATTTAAATCCTTACCTAACTGCTCCTGAAAAGCTGAGGATGCTTTTGCCATATCTCTTCCTCTGCTTCCAAGTGCACTCATCTATCCTATGATTTCGCCATTAGACCTTAATCATAGGTATCTCCTTGTTTCTTAACTTCTTTACTTATTGATCCACTATAGCTATTGATGACTCCTCATAGGATAGTTGTTCATCTAATGAAATTTCTAGAGGTAATAGAACGTGAGATGAATCTGACACATATTTCCTTAACATTGAGATGTGGAACACTAGATGCACATGCGCCATAGTTGGAGGCAGGGCAAGTCTATAAGATACCTCTCCAACCATATCTAAGATTTTGAAAGGACCATTGAAACAAGGTGATAATTTCCCCTTCTTGCCAAATCCAAGAACTCCTTTCATTGGAGAGACCTTTAAGAATACGTGATCTCCTACTGCAAATTGGATTTCTTTTCGCTTAGGGTCCGCATAACTCTTTTGTCTACTGAAAGCCGTCTTCAGTCAATCTTGAATTATTGGTACTTTTTTGGTAGTCTCCTTAAGTAATTAGGGCATTTCTACATGTTTGTCTCCAGGTTCAATCCAATAAATCAGAGAACGACATCTTCTCCCATACAATGCTTTGTATGGTGCCATACTAATGGATGAATGATAGGTATTGTTGTAGGTGAATTCAATCAAGGGTAAATACTTATCCCAGCTACCGCCCAAGTCCAAGACACACATCCTTAGCATATCCTTGAGTGCCTAAATTGTTCTTTCAGACTGGCCATCTGTTTGAGGATGAAATGTCATACTAAAATCTAGTTATGTTCCTAACGCTTCTTGCAACTTCTGCCAGAACCTTGAGGTGAATTGAGTTCCTCGATCTAAGATGATAGAAATTGGCACTCCATGTAGTTTCATGATCTCATCTATATATAACTGTGCATACTGAAATGTAGAATATGTGGTCTTAACTCCTGTCAATATATCCACTATGACCCATATAGAGTCATATCCTTTGGAGGTTCTAGGCAAGCTAACAACGAAGTCCATAGTGATGCATTCCCACTTCCATTCAAGTAGTCGAATCTCTTGTTGTAATCTTAGGGGTTGCTAATGTTCATACTTGACTTGCTAGCAAGTTAGGCAGGATGCTACAAACTTAGCCACATCTTTCTTCTATCCTGGCCACCAATAGTTAACTTTCACATCATGGTACATCTTGGTAGTTCAAGGATGAGCATAGTAAGGTGTTTAATGTGCCTCCTTTAATATCCTTTCCCTTAATTCATCCACATCAGGCATGCATACTCTATTCTTACACTTTAAAATTCCATCGACCACTTCTAACTCATATTTCTTTCCTTCTCTCGTCTCATCCTTCAACTTCACCATGTGTGGGTCCCTATCTTGTGAATCCCTTATCTCTTCCATTAACTTATACCTTACTTCAAAATGAGCCAATAAAACTCTTGATCCTCCAATCTCTAGTTTCAATCCTTGATTAAACAATTCCTTTAGTTCCTTTATGATCGGCCTCTTTCTCACATCCATATAGGCTAGGCTTCCCATTGACTTTTGACTCAAGGCGTCTGCCACTACATTCACCTTCCCAGGATGGTAGAGAATCTAACAGTCATAATCCTTTAATAGTTCAATCCATCTCTTTTGTCTCAAGTTGAGGTCTCTTTGGCTCAAGATATACTAAAGACTCTTATGATCCGTGTAGATCTCACACTTCATTCCATACATGTAATGTCTCCAGATCTTTAGAGTGAACACTACCGCAGCTAATTCTAAATCATTAGTAGGGTAATTCACTTCATGTCTCTTTAGTTGTCGTGATGCATAGGTAATAACTTTACCATTTTGCATCAAGACACACCCAAGTCCTACTCTCGAAGCATCATAATAGACAGTGAACCCTTTTTCTCCTTTTGGTAATATCAAAACTGGAGCCGATATCAAACACTTCTTGAGCTTATGAAAACTCTTCTCATAGGACTCTTCCCAATTGAACTTAACTTGCTTTCTAGTCAACTTGGTCAATGGAGCTGCTATCTTAGAAAAGTCTTATATGAATCTATGATAATATCTAGCTATGCCTAAGAAACTCCATACTTCTGAAACTATTGTGGGCCTTGGCCAATTTGCTACTGCTTCAACTTTCTGAGGATCAACTTGAATCCCTTCCTTACTTACTACAAGTCCAAGAAAGTTGACAGACTCCATCCAAAACTCACACTTGGATAACTTAGCGTAGAGTTGGTGATCACGTAACATTTAAAGCATAATCCTCAGATGTTCTTCATGTTCTTCTTTATTCTTTGAGTAAATCAGGATGTCATCAATGAACATGATCACGAACTTGTCAAGGAATGGTTTGAACACTTAATTCATCAAGTCCATGAAAGCAGCAAAAGCATTCGTCAAACCGAATGGCAAAACCGTGAACTCATAGTGTCCATATCTAGTACAGAAGGTAGTCTTGCAGATATCTTCTCCTTGGATCTTTAGTTGATGATAGCTAGACCTTAAGTCAATTAAACTCCTTAGCATAATTTGACATGGACATCCCTGGCTTTTGCTTCAGTTGCTCGAATTGCAATGCTCTATCTTGCCTTTCTCCTTCTGGCAAGAACTAATCCATTACTTCTTGCTTAAACTCTGCTCATATAGGTGGGTCTGCCCTATAAAGCCGTTCTTTAATACTTCTCTCATACCAATACCAAGCTTCTTTCTTGAGTTGGAGTCCTACCAACTCGATCACTTGAGCATCTGAGCAAGATAGACGATAGACTAGCTTATCCATCTCATCCAAAAATTCATACGGATCATCTCTTTCCTCACCACAAAAGGTAGGCAGTTGTAGCTTCTTAAACTCTGCTATGGTCATCCCTTAGTCAGGTAGCTGCTTCCTCTCTCTCTGAGCAGGTGCCACTATTGCAGGTGGCATAACTTTATTTCTTTCTTGAGTTGGCAGTGCTTCTTGCCTTTGAGCTCATAGCTCATCCAGTTCCTTGTGCAAGTCTTTCATTTCCTCACGCATGGCGTGCATTTCTTACGAAGATACTTATTCACAAGAGCCTATAGTCGGTGCCCTCGAGTTGGATCTTTCTTTTGACTATATAGGTGCAGAGGCAGCATTCAATGCAGTGTCCGATATGACATCATCATTAGACCTAACGGATTAGGTAGCCATGCGAACCTTCTTCTTGGGAGGCATTCTGTCTATCATAATAAGGGAATTTAGTACTAATCCCTTAACCTAACCCATTTAATCCCACCTTATAGTAGCACCCATCATCATGCGTTTACCGTATCACATCATTAAGCACATGTCATGTATGCATCGTATATCACGTAGTTTTGGACATATCACATATCACATAGCTTTGTATATATCACACATCACAATCAAGTAGCATATATCTCATAATATAACATCATGTCATAATAATAAAAGAAATCATCTCATAATAGGTAACTAGGCAATCAAGGAAAAATCATTCATATCATATAAAGTGCTATGCCATTACGTTGATCATTACCATCTACTCGACCTAGCTCTTGTGTCCACGTCTAGAGTAATCAAGAGCAACATGGCCACTGTTGCCACATCGGTAGTAAAGAAGATCTCTATCTTGATGGCGATTAGTCAAAGACATAGACCTCATTGGCGAGTAGTCTCCTCCATGCTCAATAATCCTTGACTTGAGTTGCTCCATATCCTCCCTTAAGGCATGAATCATAACCTTAAGATGTCAGTTTTCCTCCTTCAAGTATGAATAGTTATCCTCTAATTTTTGGATCTTACTATAAACCCAATCAGGATCTAAGTGCTCCTCAAGGTCCTCCTCTTCGTCAAGGATCTCCTCCTTCATGGGGCGAATCACAGATATGACTTTCTTGAACATCTCTGGCCAAGTCCTTTTACAAGCCACACGGGGTGCTCTGGATTGCGGTCCTCGAGCAGGTGTAATTTTCTTGGTCATCTATTAAAAAAATCATAAGGCAAGCAAACAATAACAAGGATTACTAAAATCTACTAGGATTTCGCAGAACTATGCTAGCGATAGACTACAAGTGATATAACAGGAAAGTTCTTATGCTCTAGGATTATACTTAAGCAACTCATATAAAACAAGCCTAAACTAGACTTTAAAAAAAAAACTACAGCACTGATACCACCTTTGTCACATCCCAACCTTAGAGATATGAAGGTCCCAGAACATGGAGAGACATAAGGTCATCCACACCCATAGAACCCACTTATATATAAACAAATCATGCCTATAATCGCACCAAATCTCTTACAATAACTCATTTAAAACATTTAGATGAATACCTTTAATTGTGGAAGTCTATAATTAAACATTACACATAAAATCCATAAGGAAAATAATATATCTCAAAAGAGTATCAATCAACATTCTTGGAGCATCTAATGATAAGACTTCATAAAATAGTATTTTTAATAACTTGGACAAGGAATCCTCCAAGCGAAGTAGAATGCTTGAGCCATCACCTTGCCTCCTCACATTTGCTCACCTGGAACCACACAAGGAAAAGGGGTGAGATAGATGATCTCAATGAGTAAATGATAAAGCACATATCTTATCACATATTCCTTTGAATAGCTTATACATATAGTTCATGATTTATAATTCATGAATCAAGTTACAATTTGACGAGGGTTCAATTTGGCAAGTTTGCATAAATCACACTTATAACTTATAGTGAGTGAAGGCTATTGCTTTATCACTCGAACTTATTAAGGAGAGGTGGCTTATACTAAATTCTAGCTCCTATCACTTATAAGGCATAAAGCTTATCAGGCCCCATGGCTAGAACCGCCCCTTTATAGCTGAGGTGGATACACTACCCCTATCCATCGGGTTGAGATCGTGTGCACAGGTTTCAATGATTACCCGCATCGGCATAAGGATTCTGCATAAAGGGATAAAGATACCATAGCTAGAGCTAATGATAATCACAAATAACAATAACACATAAGGCAATAATAACAAGTATCCCAACAACAATAGTGGTTTAGCTTTCGAACAAAAGGTACAATGATAGTGTAGTTCCAAAAAGAATATAAGTTAGGGTAATAATTATAAGAAATTCTCATTGGATAAACAAAATAGTTTTGGACCAATTGTCCTTTGACAACCCAAGCTTTACAAAGAAATTACTTAATTAAATTTAGGATAAAAGGAACTTGCATTTCAAAGATCACAAAGGCTTACATAACAACATATCACATTCTTATAACATAATATAATGTTGTTCACACTTATAACATGAACATGGCATTTACACACACTTGTAGAATGAATACGATGTTTACTCACTCTTGAAGAATGAATATGATATTTACTCACCTTGGGGTTCCTTTAGTCCTAGCATACATAGTCCCTTTACACTTCTAAAGATTCTCAAACTCTAACATAATTTTTAGTTTAATGCTTAGTATTTATTTATTCATGATGCTCCTATCCCATAACTACCCTATGCACATTTAGCATACACATACATTTAGAGTTCACATGTAGGTGTACTCATCACTTGCACATAACACCTTGACTTTAAAAGTCTTGCACCCTTAAGCCTTATAGGCTCACATGAAAACACATTACAATCATGTCAATACCTTTCTAAGGTCATCACAATATTATTTCCTCAATATCAATTCACTTTAACAATCATCTTAATACACTTTCCACATCCATACATGTCAACTTAACAATTAACCTTTCGAGTGTCATGCTTAACTCTTATGATCCTTTTTGTTCAATTGTCACTTCATCACTCATAACCATGAGTTCATCATCAAGTCATCATAACATCTAGTTTCAAATTTCCCAATCACATTTGCATTCTAATCACAATATAAGGTTAAGATATCTTAAGTATACCTTAAGTATACCAAAATGCCTTTAAGCTTATCTAGGATCATACCTTCAACTAACATGCAATTTTATGATTTATTATATATACATACATGTCAATAATCATCAAAACACATCACATAAAAATTATAAATATTGGGACAAAAATATTAATATAGGCTGAATGTATCAACAAGGGAAAAATTAAATTCTCTTTCTTTTTGCACTTTCCGTCTATTTTAGAAATATGTACAAATATGGTTAGAACCAAGATTTTTCATGTAAACAAAACAAAAATCATGTTAAAGTATTAATTCATGTGAATTGGCTACACTTAGAATTACTCATACATAAAAATTCAACTTTTAGGTCACAGGGTACAAAACCATGAGTTTTCTTGTTTTTGGTATTTTTATGTCATTTCAGAAATATGTAAATAGGTTGTTTAAAGTATTATTTTTCATTCAATCATAGCAAATATCAGTTTAGAACATGTCCATACATGATTCGGCAGCCATAGTTGATATTTATACAAAATTTCCAAGTTTTAAGGCTTAGGTGAAAAATTATGAGTTTTCGCACTTTCCACACTTTTCGTTCATTATAGCAATACACAAACACGTGATTGAAATCATTATTTTTCATCTAAACAAAACAAATATCACATTAGAATGGTTTCTCATACAAATCAGCTGCCACATATTAATTTAATAATAGAATTTTCTAACTTCTAAGTTCTAGCACAAAAACTTTGAACTCTTTTATTTTTCAAAACTTTTCGATCATCACAGAAATATGCAAAAACATTATTTAATCCAATGTTTTTCATTTGAACAAATCAAAAATCAGTTTAGAAAACAACAATGCACAAATCACCCCCCTCTAGTGATGTTTATGCATAAAAATTGTGATTTTAAGTTATAGAATTTACCTTTGGAGAAATCTCGCGGAAAGATTTGTGTTTTCGGTAGAAAATAGATCTTCTCTCCCAAAAACTCACCCAAACAGAATTAAATCTATAAAAATCAGTAATCATCTAGTTTAAAATAATTTTCCTATAATTTATTTCATAGAAATCAGTTTAGAAATTGAAAGAGAAGAAAAACTTACGACTACGATCAAAAAATCACAAAACGGAAAGGTGTTTTCTTAATTTCGGTTGAGAGAAATATTTAGACAGAATTTTTCTACCAAGATATAGAAAACTAAAGTGGTGGCTGTTGTAAGACCTAGGCTGGCTGAATTTTACAATAAATATGAGGGTTTGGGTGCAATTTCCACTAATACCCTTAATGATCTAGGTTAGGAGGATTTTAGTGTAGTGGGCTTTTCGATATTTAGATTTTTTATTTAAATTTTGGGCTGATTATAATTAAAAATAAAATGAGTATTTTTGTTATTATTTCTATAATATTTCCCCCAAAATATTTATTTTAAAAATTATTTTAAAATACTCATAAAATTATTTTACGCTTAAAAATTGTCTTTATGCATGAAAATCCATTTTATTTGAAATAAATTCTTTTATGCAAATGTACTTTATGTAAATCATTTATTTCATAATAGCAACTCATATTTTGCATACTAAATTAATTTAATATGCCACATGCTCATTAATCACTTAGATTACTAATTTTCACAAAAGCACACACTTAACCATGATAGTTCTAAATCAAGCAACTTATCACGAAAATTTCTAGGATAGGTGTGAGTTGTTACAGGCTCTAATACCAACTTTGTCACATCCCAACTTATGAGGTATGATGGTCCTAGAACACAGGGAGACATAAGGTCACCCACGCCCATAGAACTCACTCATGCACACTTAAACACTACTTAAGATCATACCAAAATCATAAGCATAAACTTGAATAACCAATAACAAAGGAAATCCTTAACTAGCGAAAGAATATTTTAAAAATAATTTAAATACAATCCATAAGAAAAGATTAATTAAGACTCCAATAGATCATCAAATAAATAATGTTCCAAAAAGAAACTCCCCAAACAAAAACTTCTCGAGCATCTAAGAGCGACTTTTGCATATCATAATATGTAAATAGACTTAGACAAAGAAATCCCCCAAGCAGAGTAGATTGCTTGAGCTATCACCTTGCCTCCTTATAATGCTCATCTGGAAACCATATAAGAAAAAGGGTGAAATAGATGATCTCAATGAGTAAACAATACAACTTAAATAATAACACATATCCCTTTAAAAATGGTTCATAGATCATGGCTCATAGTTCATTATTCATAACTTATGATTTATAGTTTAGGGTTCATAGTTTGCAATTTAGCAAGGTTCGCAGAAATCAAACTTATAACTTATACCTTATAGAGTGAAGGCTGCTGTCGTATTCAACTCCTAACTTATAACTTATATCATATAGATTGAAGGCTGCTGTCGTATTCAACTTCTAACTTATGAAAGAGTATAAAGCTGATAAGGTTTCATGGCTAAAATCGCCCCTTCTAGCTGAGGTGGATATTCTATCCCTATCCATTGAGTTAAGACCATGTGCACATATTCTAATGATTTCCTACATCAGTACGAGGATTTTTGCATAGAAAGGTTTATAGTTACCATAACCAAAACTAACGGCAATCATTTATAACAATAGCATTGAAGAATGCAATCATATGTAACATAATAGCAATTGAAGTTTAGCTTATTGAACAAAAGATAAACAACAATGTGATTGTAGAAAGAATGTAAGGTAAGGCAATAATCACAAAGGTTCTTTCTTATCATTGAATAATCAATAATGGTTTTGGACCAATTGTCCTTATGCAACCTAAGCTTAACAAAGAAATCATATAGTTACAATTGAAAATTGAAATGAACTTGGGTTTCAAGAATCTCAAAGGTTCACCTATCACAATAACTTGTACTTGTAACATTAACATAATGTTTACTCACCTTATGATTCCTTAGCTCCTAATGCCTGTAGCCCTTACACTTCAAACAATCCTTAAGCTCAACATAACATTATAATTCAATACTTAGCATTCGCTTATAATCATGCTATCCTATCCCATAACTACCCTATGAACATATAACATTCACATATACTTAGAGTTGCACTTAGAAGTGCTTCCTCACTTGATACATAACATACTGACTTTTAAGTCTTGCATACCTTGCCTTCTTAGGCTCACATGAATTCATATAATAGTTCATATTAAGACTTTTCCAAAGCCAAATAATAAATTATAATCTTAATATCAACTTAATTTAACTTCCAATTTGGTACACTTAATACCTTCCATACATATCAATTTACAAGTAAACTTTATAGGAGTCATACTTACCTCCTTTAGACCGAATCATACAATCAATCCCATAGGAAAATTAGGTTCATTACTTCACAATTAACATAGCATAAAATTCAATTCACATACTATTTATGCATGTACACATATTAGCCAAATATGTTAGTTAGGGTATTAGAAACCCTAGGCATGGCCGAGCCACTCTAGGTATTTTCTGGTGTTACTCCTTCAATCAACATGCAATTAATTCATGTACAATTCATATGCACATATTAAAAATTACAAAAATGGATTTTGCAAAAATCATAGACTTTAGGATTAAAATTCCAATGTTGGCTGAACCTCTGTTACCATGGAAAACTATGGATTTTCTTTCTTTTTTTTTTTCATCCTTTTTTATCCTTAAAGTAATATGTAAAAGCATGATTTAAACCAATATTTTTCATGTAATCATAAAAAAAATTAGTTTAGGACAAATCACACATAGATTGCCCCCTCCTAAAGCGTATATGCATGAAAATTTTAACTTTTAGGTTTTAGGGTTCATCTTTGATGGATTTGAGAAGGAAGAGGTTTATTCACAGTTGGAAATCAATTTCTCCTTCAAAAACACAACCTAGGCTGATTTTAATATGAAGAAAATCAGTAAATAAACATTCTCTTATGGATTATCCATGGTTAATTTCATAAAAATCAAAAAGTAACTTGAAAGAAGAGAAAAACTTATCAAGAAGATCACAAAATCGTAAAGTTTGGAGGCACCTTGTATTTTTTGATCAAGAGAGAATTTTTGAGAGAAAATTTAGTAAAAATTTGATGGAAAATATAATGGAGCTACCACAAGCTAGGGTGGCCAAATTTTAGCTTAAAAATTAGAGTTTTGGGTGCAAAATTACTAGATTGCCATTAATGAGCTAGGTTAGGAGTGCTTAGGTATATTAGACTTTTGCTGAGTTGAGCTTTTAATACAATTTATGGTTGATTTAAATGTATTAAAATAAAATATTTTGCTTATTATTTTCATTAAAGTTCCCACAAAAATATTTAATTTAAAATATTTTAGAAATGCTCATAAAAATTATTTTATGCTTAAAAATCGCTTTGTGCATAAAAATTCACTTTGTATGCAATAAATAATAAATCATTTTATGCATTTGCATTTCACATAAATCACCTATTTCATATTCAAAATTAATATTATATATATTAGAACTAGTCTAACATGCCACTTACTTATAAATCACATAGCATATGAAATTTCATGAAAGTACACACTTTATCAAAATAGCCTTCAAATCAAGTAATTTGTCACGAAACTCCTAGCTTGGGTATGGGTTGTTACATTGAGTGGCTTTGATACCAATTAAAGGAATGGTGGAGCCAAACATAGTGGAAGCAAAGTGATGAGGTGAAATTCCAAACTTTTTAAAATATCAGTTCTCCCATTTTTGGTCCAAACATCCATTCAAGCAATCAATTAATTTGTGTGTAAAACACATATGCATAGAAAGAAGAAGGAAGAGTAATCATATTACCTTTTGAAGGTTCCTTCTTCTTTGTCAAAGAGCTTCACAAGTGTGAAGCCTCTAGATAATCCACACCTAGCTCACCTCCAAGTTTCCTTTGGTTTCTTTGGTGTTCTTGAATCCCTCTATTGATTGCCCAAATTAATTTAAGATTTTTCCTAAAAAACCTTAGGAAGTTAAGGCTTCTCTTTGATTTGTTTTGGACTAAACTCATTTCCAAATTGCAAGCAATTTTGTTCTTTCACAAAGAACTAAGAAAAGAATTTGAGATTAAAAGAAAATTTGAAAAAACTATTTCTTCTTTTCTTTTTCTCTAAATTTCTTTCTTTTAAAAAATTCTTCAACTTAAAAATGATGTTCTCCATGCTTAGAACATAAAACTTGTAGATTTTATATACTTTAGAAGACTTAACCATTAAGTCTTTACACTAAAAGACCATTCCACCCTTTCTAGCTCATCATTGATGAAGGGGCAAAGGTGGACATTTCCATTAGCTAAAAGATATAATTACAATTTTAACCTTAATAGAAAATTCTCTAACCCCTAAACCCATCACATGGGCTTATGAATAGTAAATTTTCTCTAACCCCTAAATTGCCTCTTTTCCATATCACATATGGGCTTAAGCCACATCTCATGTGTTTAAGGTTTTCATTAAACTTAAAATTATGTCTTTGATTTAGTCCAAATTATTTTTCAATTTAATCTTTCTCATTTGCATCATATACAAATTAATATTTAACTAAATTGAAACCTTTTTAGTTTAAACATCAGGACATGCTAGGGTTCTTATAAATTTAATTACATTTTTAATCATTTTACCATTAATCAATTAATTAAACACTTTAATTAATTATTATGGTAAACCTTTTATACTTGGAAGTTGATCACTATTGAGTGTGTGACTTTATAGGTTTATGTCTAATTAGCAATCGAAAATGAGAAAACATTTTTCTCTACTAATGTGAAATCTCCACTTCACACTTAGTCTCATAAGTCATAAGTGACAGCTAGCATTCTATATCACAACTACCTAACTAGAAATGAATGTTTATAGTTGATAACTTTAAACATCATATGGACCAAGGATCATAAATTATCATGTACTAGAATACCTTCATTAAAGATCCCAATCTCAACTAGGGTAATAGTTTATGTCAAACCCTAATGTGCCTTGATTCTATGTCCTTTTCTCAATTCTAATTCTTGATGAGATTAGATTCCTACTAAAAACTCTTTCTAATGAATCTTAATGTTATGGCTAGAAACTTTAGTTATCAAAATAACAAAATAGCATAGGATCTTAACCTCATTTACTTGAGGTAATGAATTTTATCTTAGCGATCACTTACCTCCATACATCACAAATTAGAACTATCACATGCCATATATCCATATATGAATAGTACATCCATGTAAGTAGTAATAAATCCTAACTACTAATGTATGATATATAGCATCTCTCAAGTCAAAGGACTATATGCACTATTATGACCTAGATGATAAATAATTGACAAGTAGTAAAACTCTATATTTTTATCATCTAACATCACAATTCGACTACCCATCCTATGAATATCCACATGTTTGTATTGACATCATATGTCAAGTAGTATGAGACGCACTGCCTCTATAATCATCTGTATCACATGCTAATTATAGAAAACAAACAAAGGTGATGGTCTTCTGAAATTAATGATGCCCAGTCATTAATCCTATGACCATAAACATATTTAAAATATTTGTACAAGATCAATTGTCTCCCATATTCTCAACACTTGAGAATAGATCCTGTTACAAATACTTAAGGACTATATTCAATAATATGAAACTCTTTTGACATTATGAATGTATTTATTATACCATTGGTAATTAATTTCTACTAATACATAACTATTATATGGCTCCTAAGACACATACTGCTATCACCAACACCTACTAAACCACCACAAATCACCTCATCCCCTATGGATCCTTTCCAAAGGAAGGAAACCATACCTAACCCTAAGCTTGAGATCTTCCTACCCAAATTGGAAACAATGGAGAAAATAATAAAAAGTCTAATGGAGAAGGCATGATTGATACAAGTTCATTAAGCCTCTTCCCAAATGCCCGGTTGCCACCAAAGTTCAAGATGTCAAATTTAGACAAATTTAATGGTACCACTTGCCCTAAGATCCATTTGAAAATATATATGAGGGCAATGCATCCAATTGCTCTTAATAACAAGCTCTTTGCTTAACTCTTTCAATAAACCCTTATTGTGCTACCTTGAGATGGTTTATGACTTGGATGACCTCCAAGAACAGACTTTAGATGACTTTTGCAAAGTGTTTGTTAAGTAGTACCACTACAACATTGTAGTGGATATCATAAGACCTAGAAAGTACTAAGCAGCTTCTAAATGAGTCATTCTCCATGTTCCTTACTAACTGGAGGGCTATAGTTGTTCAAATGGTAAACAGGACAACTAAGCAAGAACAGGTGGATATCCTTGTCTTGAATCTACTCCCCACCTGCCGAGCCCACTTGCTAACCTAATATCTACCCACCTTCAAAGCTTTGGTTTCAACTATATCAAAGGTTAAAGAATGCATTCAAAGAGAATCATTTCAACATAAATTGCCAATCACCAACCTGAATAGTGATGAAGAACCTGAATCCAACTCAAACCCACCTTACCTCAGCCCCAAGTGCCATGACATACAAAAGTTCAAGCCCAGCTAATCTAATCTGTCTAAGGTTGAATGTTAAGTTTAAATTTGAGTTTGAGTCTAAATCTCAAATTCTGAGACCAAATCTCAAAATCTGAGTTAGATTTGTTGTCTTATTTTCTTTTTTCTATATTTTTGTTGACCATGTTGGTCCTTTTTTCGTTGTCTTGTAATAAAGTTTCCTTTATAGTAATGCATCTACATTTTCTTTTCATTATTTATGCATTAATTTTCTTATCTTCCTTGTTTAGTCTAATATGGATGAGCTTAGGAAAAAAAAAAAAAAGAAGAAAAAGAGAGAGAAAAAGAAGAAAAAAAGAAAAGAGAGATCAATAAACAATCAGTTTCATTATTAAATCCACCACAATTAGCATAGATCAGAATTTAAGATGCCATCATTTTCACAAATTAGCAATCAACTCACTGGCTCCTAATAAAAAAAGATCAAGTAATGGACCTCTCATCAAATAGCTAAAGCATAAAGAGCAAGTAAATATTATTACTTATTGCACATTAGGTAATCAAATGATAAACCTCAATAAGGAGCAACAAGTTCAGAGAAGACCTTTGTCAAACAAAGAATTTAAAGGTCTGGGCTCCTTAACATGAAGAAAAGCAGTAGCCTAAATCATGGTAGAATGTCTTCTTCCAAATTTCATTAATTCAAGCTTGCTAAGTTGAAAACCTAAAAGGGCAGCTTAGGCAGAAATTAGAGCAAAGAGAGAGAGAGAAAAAGAGAGAAAGCTCATCCTAGTCATCTTTCCTCATGTTCAAAGTTGTCAAATCATCTCTAATTAAACCTCTTATCTCATGTCTTCAAAGTCATCCTTCCTCACTGGAGGCTTTTTCTTTAAAGTTACATTGTCTTCTATGCCCTTATCCTATAATAAGGGCATGTCTTTTTAGAATGTCATCATCACTTATCAATCCATCCCGCTATTTAGTTTAAAGAGCTAATGCATATCTCCCATTCGTCACATTTTTATCTCTCACTAGAAGCATGATCCCTAAGTTGTCTCTTCTCACTAGTCCTTTAGCCACTCCTTGAGGCACTTCCTTTCAGCCAATATGTCATCCACGCTCAAGCCAAAACTAGAGTGTCATCCTAAATGTCTATTCATTCTTAAAATGGTAAGATTAGCTTAACTTGCTCTTTTTCATGAATCATCCTCAAATAACAAAATCATACAACCTCCCTGATCCCTTTCAAAAGCTCCAATCTACCTTCAAACCATTCCTAAAACTTTATCCCAAGCCTCGTTAACAAATCATACCATCCTTTCAAACTTGAGCCTTATACCACTTTTTCTTTAGCAAAATCTGAAAGGTAGAATAAAAAATCCTAAATCTCTTAGGACTCATCATCATTGAAGTCAAATTTCTTAATAAAACCAAAAGTCAAGTCATTATCCTAAAGTTGATTATGAAGGGCCCAAAATAGTCAAAGCCTATCCCATACCTCTTTGGCAACATCTCATTATCCTTAAAAGGATTAAGCCTCCTTAGCAAAACATATGATCCTTGAAATCAATGTCTCTTAAGGCCTGCAAACCATTCTTAGCTTAATCCTCTTAAATTGATGCAACCATGTTAAAGGGAAAACCTTTATTTATGAGCATGCAGTCTCTTTATGACCAAAATATTTAGCACCATATCTAAGCTAAAGCTAACCATCTTTAAAAGTGGTCCAAAGTACCCTTGAAGAAAAGCCTAAGCTAACAAATTATCCTCAACGCCCAAAAGCCTTCACTATGAAGCCTAAGTCGAGAAGCCTTCATTATGAAGCCCAAATCTAAAAGGCTTCATCATGAAGCCTAAGCCAAGAAGCCTTCACCATGAAGCCTAAACTAAAAAGCCTTCATCGAGAAGCCTAAACCTAGAAGCCTTCATTAAGAAGCCTAAACCTAAAAGTCTTCATCATGAAGCCCAAGCCCAAAATTCTTCCCCATGAAGCCTAAAACCAGAATCCTTCATAAGAAAGCCTAAGCCCAAAAGCCTTTGCCATGAAGCCCATGCCCCAAAGCCTATACCATGAAGCCCCAACTAAGAAGCCTTCACCATGAAGCCTAAATATAAAAGTCCAAACCTAAAAGCCTTCACCATGAAGTGCAAACCCAAAAAGCCTTTATTTATGAAGCCCATAATCTCCTCTAAGGCCAAATCTAACTAAGCCTTTCAAATTGATTTCCTAGCTTGACCTTTTATCTAAACCAGGATTAGCCTCCCAATTTGATCTCTTTTAAGGTCAAGCATTTTAGCCTGATCTCTCTGACTTAGCGTTAAGACAAAAAATGACCAAGTCTTCTAACCTAAAATGGACTGAGCCTTCTAATCTAACTTTTTCTATAGCTAAACCAAACCAACCTTCCAAATTGATTCTTTCCTAAGGCAAAATCTAACCTAGTCCTAAACTGACACTTCAAATGAACTTTCTAAAAGTCAAAACCATATTAAGTCAATTTCATCTCCTCTACAGTTGAATCTGACTGAGCCTTCCAATCTAAGACTGACTAAGCCCCTAATCTAAAGTCTTATGTAGCCACACTAGACTGAGTTTCCAAATTGGCTTTATGGCCAATACATGATCGAGCCCTTCAAAATGACCTTAGCCAAGGCTAACTAGCCTTCCAAGATGACCTTACTCATGATCTTCTCTAAAGTTAAACCTAACTTAGCCATTCAATCTAATCCCAAAACAAAAGTTCACCAGGACCAATCATGCCTAAGCCTTTCTAAGCTGATTAGCTTGATCACTTCAATATTTGACCTAGCTTTATTAAATAATCTCCTCTAAGGCCGAGTCGATAGCCTTTGACCTACCTTTAACTAACCTTATACCAGATCCAAATCGAGTGTGACTCTACCATCTCCAAATTTAGCTTATCCAAACAAAATGACCAAATCACCTTCCTTTACCATTCTAAAATGGGGGCACCTCCCTTCCAAATATTCACCTTTCTAAAATAGGGGAGTCTTTCTCCTAAAAGATAAACATTTTTTTACCAAGTTGACCTTTTATAAGTTTAAAGTATCTAATCATTACATAATCATATGCATTTTGCATTAAACAAGCTCTTAAATCAACAGGATCATTAATCCATCCAAATGTTCGAAGCAAAGCAAACCATCAGTCTAAATTAAGAAAGATCATCAATCCAAATTCTTGAAGCAAGATGGATCATCAAACAGACTTCCTAAATAAAGATTGGGGCCATTAACATCTCCAATATTAAACCATATCTTAAAACTAAATTAGGTATCTCTTTTAGAATTAGACACATGCTAGAATACCTTAGGATCTATAACTTAAAGCAGAATTAGGTTTCTCTTTCAAAATTAGATATCTTTTTTAATTAGACTATCCTAAGATAGCCTCAAGATCATCAACCTAACATAGGGTTAGATTTCTCTTTCAAACTTTTCAGACCATCCTATATTAGTCCTAGGATTATCAAAGGTTTCTCTCATCAACCTGACATAGGGTTAGGTTTCTCTTTCAAACTTTTCAGACCATCCTAAAATAGCTTAGGATCATCAACCTAGCATAGGATTAGGTTTCTTTTTCAAAAATTTTAGACCATCCTAGGACAACCTTAGGATCATCAACCTAATATAGGGTTAGGTTTCTCTTTCAAAAATTTATAGACCATTCTATGATAGCCTTAGGATCATTTCATCCACAAATGTCTAGTAATGATCACCTAGGCATCCCTGTGGCTCCTACTCCTGCCCCTCAATCAAAATCCTTTTGAAACGTTACCTATAAGTACTTAATTACAATCACTAAGCATCCTCATGGTTCTTTTCTCTGCCTTTTTATTCAAAATCCACCATTTCCACCCATATCTGTCCAACAACTATCACTTAAACATCCATGTGGTTCATTTTGCCATCTTCCTTTATCTCAAAATCAACCATGCCTTTCACCCAAACATGTTTAAATCCTTACTTAGACATCCCTTTGGTTCATTTTTTCCATCCATCATCCCTGGGTTAACTATCATCAAAATCGCCTTTTGGTCAAGCCTATTCTAATAAGGGGGTAGCTATAAACCCTTAATTTTGCACCTTCCAATTTGCATTTGAACCTTAGAGGCACTTAGACTCAGTAAATAGACCTCTGAAAGTCAAAATTGCCAAAAAACTACCAAAATGGGAAAATTAGGAAACAGAGCTCGGGAATCAAAATCTATCCCTTTGACCTCTGAACCATCCTCAGATCATCCAAGATTGAATAATGAATACAATGTAAATGAAATCACAAAAAACGGATGAGAAAAAGGAGAGAATGGGAGAAAATGGATTTTTCTTCACTTTTCTGCAATAATCCCACATTGAAAGATTACAAATTCTTCCCCCAACCTTTCTGCTATAAATATAGGCCCTTTAGCTTAGTTTTCTAGACACCTCATGGCTTGCTTGATTAGCCTTTGTATAAAGCAAAACATCTATACAAGCTTGATCTGCTAATGAATGAGCTTTTTTAGTTTAAAGTTTTCTTTTATTTTTATTTTTGCTTTGCCATTGCACCTTGCTTTGCAAAGCAAGTTTGGTTGTGACTTTCCAAACTGACCCTTCAAGTCAAATTTTTTTGCCATCAGAGGCAAGCTACCGCCCATCATTCAAGGTAAGTTTCCTTTCCCTTTTCTTTTCCTCATCCTTATTTATTTGTTTATTTTATTTCATTATTCTAAGGCTCCTTGCCTAATGTTTTGTTTGCTCAGATAGTTAATTAGAATATGAGTTAATTAACTCTACTTAGGAATCAATTAAAATCAATCAACTCAACCATCTTTTAATCAATCAATTAAAACATGATAAGTGGTTTGGCTAAATAAACCCCTTAGCAAGGAGGAAGAACTGCATGGGTTCTGATTCCCATTAAAAAAGATATGCAGGCATGGTTGGTTCAAGCAGTGAATCCAACTAAAATAAATAACAATCTTCCCCCCTTTTCACCTTCTTCATATAGACTAAGATTTTGTTCTATTTGTTATTGTATTGATTTAGGATTTAGTTTAGAAAATGTGTGACTTCCCTATAACCCATAAGGGCCATAGGAGGTATCCCCTATTTTTTAGATTTTTTCATATAAAGTTTAATTTATGTTTATTTTATTTATTGCTCTTTTATATTGAATTGATGAATAGATCATGCATACTTTAACTGTTCATACATTATGTAAATTGTTCATAAAATTTATTTTAAGTCATTTTGTATTAAATTTGCCAAACTAATGTTTTTGTAAATAAACCAAAAACCTAGTCCCTGAATCCTCTTTGGTAATCGAGAGCTAGTGCACTTTTTTCTATTGGGATAAAATTAGAGTCATTTAATTGAGTTTTTTCCTTAACTTTTTTGCTAAATAAAAAATAAAATTAAGGTGCAACTTTAAGTCAATTTTGAAAATCAACAAATCTGAACCCGAGGGTTCCATCGTGAGACTTTTCCTAAATGAGCATTTCAATCCAACTTTTCACAAGCAACACTTTACGCAAGACAGATCATACCTTACGATTAGGCATTTCCCCTAACAAAGGTTGGGCACTTTCGCTCTACCCATGGGCTTATACCAAGTGCACAGGTCTGATGTATTATCCCATATTAGAAGGGTAGTTTTGCTCATCAACAGGTGTAATTAGGAAGGTTCACATGACATCCATAATTAGGAATTCAATGAAAAATATGCCAATACGAGATCAAAGCTCATTAACGGTCACATCATAAGATCAATTTGGAAGGGCTCACAATGGCCAAATGCCATAAAGGAATATTATATTCAATGGTTCAACATTCAATAGGTCAATGAAAATGGTTTAATCAATAATGGTTCATAGAATATGGCATATGTTATATTAAATTATTAAGTACTCACCTTGACTCCTTTGCTACTATTAATTATTCAATTTTGGTTAAAATAGTACCCTTCATAGTTTTGAGCAATATCCTTGACCTTGCTTTAAGATTTTACACCTATGTTATTTCAAATATATATTAATTAGTAACTAATAATGTTAACAATGTCTTACTTATACCTTTTAGTTTTGTAATGATAGTTGATTCATTAAATTTGAAGTAAAACATTTCTAACAAATCAAATTCCTAAATTGGTACTACTCAAGTTACATTACAACATTTCCAAGCCTAATACTTCCTTCAATTTCATAAATCCAAGTTCAAATCCCATAGTCCTTAGAATTTGGGAAAAACTATCAATTTCTCTTACAAATCTCAAATTAATCATAGATTCATCAAATTAACACCTAGACAATCAATTCCTATTAATTAATTGATATTAAATAACTTTAGCTCATAAAATTCTAATTTACCAAATTTAGGGTAATTTGGGGAAAACCTATGATTCCTTGTCAAATCTTCAAATCGATCATAGCAATATGGAATTAGCATAATAAGGAATCTATATGATCATTCAAATATCAAAAATAATCATTAGAACACTAGGTTCCCCTTTTAGCTAAGTTTATGACTTCAAAATTTTTAAGTCTTAAATTAAGCTTCCATAATTCATTTTGTAGCTAGCTTTTCCAACATCAAATTCTATCTTGGCTAACAATTTCTAACATTAAAGAAGTTATGTTTACTCACTCATGGGCCTAATGGGTAGGCCAAGCAATTATATTTGGGCTTTGATGTTTAAAAGCCCATAAGCCAGTTTCATTCTTAGAAATTTTTCTTTTTAATTCCCTTTCTTCCATTCACTTGACTTCCTATTTTGAATTCTCTATCTTCTTTATGGATCCTATTTAATATCATATGAACTCTATTAAATTCCCTAGATCACAAATAGTCATGGTGATATTATAAACTATATAAACAATTTAAATGTCATCATATAGTCTCTATAGGATTCCATCTCACTTCTATACTATGTTAGCATTTGGAAATCATATTCTATAGTGTCTTTCATGACTATAATGAGCTATAGGATTCTTGGGTATTACATTCTATCCTCATAAAAAAAATTCATCCTCAAATTTTTCTTAAAGAACTTGCCTGTTATACATTGAATAGTTGTGGATATTTTTGGAGCATGTCACTTTTGCTTTCCCATGTAAATTCTTCTATGTCATGGTTATGCTATTAGACTTTGACCATCTATATCTCCTTATAGCTTCTTCACTTATCAATTCAATTATAGTTGTAGTATATTCATAGGAAAGGTCTTTATCGATCTCGATCAATTATAGTTGTAGTACGTGTGAAGGATTGAGAATGTACTTCCTTAATATTGATATATGGAAAATCGAGTAAACATATTCTAGTGTAGGAGGCAATGCTAATATGTATGATACTTCTACGACTTTATCAAGCCGACAAATCGGCGGGATAATTTTCCCTTTTTGCCAAATCTCATCACCCCTTTCATGGGGGAGACTTAAAAAAAACAAGGTCACCTACCATGAAGTGAACATCCTTCCTCTTTGGATCAGTATAAATTTTTTTATGGCTAAAGGTAGTTTTTAGTCTTTCTTAAATTATTTTCACCTTTTTGGTGGCTTCTTTAATCATGTCTAGAGCTTCAAGGTACTTTTCACCCACTTCAATCTAACATATCAGAGATCGGCATTTTCTATTATATAGCACTTCATATGGTGCCATTCCTATAAATGATTGATAACTATTATTGTACACAAATTCAATAAGTGACAGATGTCTATCCCAACTTCATCTGAAATCCATAATGCACATACGGAGCATATTTTCCAATGTTTTTATCACTCTCTCAGATTGTCCATCCATTTGTGGGTGAAAGGCCACATTGAAATCAAGTTATGTACGCAATGCTTCTTGCAATTTTGCCAAAACCTTAACATGAATTGAGTCCCCCTATCTGAGATAATAGAAAATATAACTCAATGTAATCTTACAATTTCATTGACATAAATTTGGGCATATTATGCTACCAAATATGTAATCTTTACCTCAATGACATGTGCCAATTTTGTCAATCTATCCACTTTGACCCATATTGAGTTATACCCCTCCACAATCATGGGTAAACCCACCATGAAGTCCTTGGTGATGTGTTCCTACTTCCACTTTGGTAGTCTTATTTTCAAAAGTAATTTAGAGGCTCTTTAGTGCTCAAATTTCATTTGTTGACATGTGAGGCATGAAGCTATGAAATTCGCCACATCTTTTTTCATTCTAACCCACTAATTAGTATTATTTACATCAAGATACATTTTGGTAACACCAGGATGTACACTATAAGAGGCCTGGTGTGCTTCCTTCAGAATCTTGTCTTGGCATGTATAACCGATCTCCACACTTTAAAACATCATATTTTATTTTAAACTCTAATGCTTGTCCCTTTTTCACATCTTCAAAGATTTTCATTAGCTGGGGATCTTCATTTTATGATATCTTTATCTTATTGATGAATTTGGGCCTTATTTGGAAGTAAGCCATTAGTACTAGTAATTCATTCACTTCTAGTCATAAGTCTTCACTAAACATCTCTTTTAACTCTTTTGCTATTGGCCTCTTTTGCATAGCAATATGCAAGAGACTATATATTAACTTTTTGCTCAAGATGTCTGCTACATAAGTGGCTTTACCAAGATGGTAAAGTATTTGGCAATCATAATCTTTCGATAATTCCACCACCTTCTTTGCCTTAAATTCAAATCTCTTTGCTTTAATATATATTAAAGACTTTTATTATCGGTATATATCTCACATTTCTCCCCAGACAAATAGTGTCTCTATATTTTTTGAGCAAAGATAACTGCTGCCATTTCTAAATCATAAGTAGGGTAGTTCATCTCATATCACTTTAGTCATCTAGATGCGTAAGCAATGACTTTCCCATTCTGCATAGGTACGTATCCTAAATTTATTTAGGAGGCTAATGTGCTGAAATGCACACTAACAAACTATAAGTGCAAAGGTCATTATCAAGTAATAAAGTAGTGAATATGAGTATCATCTCCACGAGGATAGTTTATAAGTACTAGCGCAAACTTCAACTATTGTCTAGTGAATAATCTATCAAGGGAAATTAAAATTAAAGATAAACTAAAACATAAGAAGATTGATAGATATAGACAAGGATAAAGCTATCTAGATATGAATCCCCCTAGCCTCTCATACATGTCAAGAACAATGGTATGAATCATTCATATAGTGAATAGAATTCACCTTTGGAGAAATCTTGCGGAAAGAATCGTGTTTTCGGTAGAAAATAAATTTTCTCTCCCAAAAATTCACTCAAACAAAATTGAATCTGTAGAAATTAGTAATCAAATAGTTCAAAATAATTTTCCCATAATTTATTTCATTGAAAACAGTTTAGAAAGCGAAAGAGAATAAAACTTACGATTACGGTCACGAAATCGCAAAACGGTAAAGTGTTTTCGATATTTCGGTAGAGAGAATTATTTTGAGAGGTTTTTATACTAGAATATAGAAAGAATAAGGGAATGGCTGCTGGAAACCCGTATTTGGCTGAAAATTAGAATATATATTAGGGTTGGAGTGGAATTTCCACTATTACCCTTAATGAAATAGGTTAGGAGCATTTTTGTGTAGTGGGCTTTTGGGTATTTGGGCTTTTTCTTTAAAAATTTCGGCTGGATGGATTTAAAATAAAAAAATAATATTTTTCTTTTTAATTCTGGAATATTTCCCTCAAAAATATTTATTTAAAAATATTTTAAAAATACCCATAAAATTATTTTATGCTTAAAAATTGTTTTATGCATGAAAATTCATTTTATTTAAAATAAATTCTTTTATGCATATGCACTTCATGTAAATCATTTATTTCATAATGGTAGCACATACTATGCATATTAAAATTAATTTAATATGCCACATACTTATCAATCACTTAGATCACAAATTTTTCACACAAGCACACACTTAACCTTATAGATTCTAATTCAAGCAGTTTATCACGAAAATTCCTAGGGTGGGTGTGGGTTGTTACAATGGTTCAACCTATAATCCTTGGTATTCATAAAGTCTAGAATATACTTAAACCTTTGCTCTGATGCCAACTTTATAATAACCCAGTTATTAAGCCATGATGGCCTTAGGACATAGGGAGATATAAAGTCACCTAAACATGTAAAACTGCATTTAACTTATTATTCTTTACCATTTACTGTGCTGAACCTTATCCCAAGATCAAAACCCAATTGCCATCTCTTATTGCCAACTACTATTTTCTCATTTTACATAGAACCAAATGCTCATTAATATCATTGTAATATTCATCTCATTTTACATATGTTCATTATATATTACACTAACATAAATATAATTTATAGTATGGTTCACAATACATATAAATCTAGTAAAATATTACTACTTAACCTTCATTAAACATAGAGCTCTAGAACAATGTTCTTCATAATCATATAATCCAAATTCATGCACTCAAAATTCGCAGAGCAACTTCCAAGCAAAAGGACAAGGCTTGGAATTTATCGAGCTAAATCATCAACCTGACCTGAAAAATTTAAACAATTAAGGAATGAGACAAGACTCAGTGAGTACATAATATATAATATATGGTGAGTATATGGATCATTATTAGGGTGGCTCATTGTGACAATGGAGCGATGTCACTTAAAATTTTCATTATGATTCAATTTCTCATTTAAGATGGAAACAATATCTTTAGTAGAAATGGTATTTTTATAGAACAAGAATCTTCCCATACATATAAATTCAAGAGTGGCAACCTAACTACCTTGTTCACTCATATGCATCACATTACTTAAGATTGATCAGGTCTTAGGGTTAAGTGTTCTCCTTTAACAGAGGTAGGGTACTCTCACCCTACCCACAAGCTTATACCAAGTGCAAAAGGTTCATAATGGTCAAGTTCCATAAAAAGTATCATATCAAATGGCTCAATATTCAATAGGCAATTCATGCTTGATATGAAATTGGGATATTTCAATGAAAATGGTTTCATAAATAATGGTTTATAAAATATGGCACATGACATTATATTATTAAGTACTCACCTTGGACTCATGTAATACCCAAGTATTTTATAGCTTATTCTAGTTACTAATGATGCTACAAGACTACATCTTTGAATGTTAGCATAGTATAGAAATGAAAGGGAATCGGTTAGGAACCTTTTGACACTATTTGAATTGTTTGCCTAGTATATGATTTTTTTTTTATGACTAGTTGTGCTCTAATGAATTAAATAAAGTACATATGATAACTAGTGATGTATGCAAAGAAGTTAGAAAACATAAATTTGAAAGTTATAGTGAAAGGAAAGAAAGGAATTTAAAAGGAAAATTTCTAAGTATATTAATGGGCTTTGTGGGCTTGTTAATGGGCCTTGAAGTAACAAAAGCCCAAGCTTAATAGAAGGTGTCCGGCCCAATAGGTGAACATCAAAACTTATGAGCTAAAAATATTTGGCTAAGACAATAAGATTATGATGTAGAGAGAGAGAGTTACAAAATTTGACCAAGCTAGCCATAAAAAATTAACCAAGTCAAAATTCTAAACCAAGTTGAACTCTTATCTTCTCTACACATGAGTCTATATTCATTTTGATCACTCCAATACTACATGATGAACATCACCATTATAGAGAGAATCGTAGCCATCCAACTTGATATAATCTTAGCCATTCATTAAGATTAAATCTTAACCATTGGATTTAACTTGATCAAATTCTCACCATCCAACCCAATATAAATATAAGCAAATTTATGTTGTGAAACAACATTTAGGCTATCTTTACACCAAAGTTTCATAGTAAGAAAAGAGAGTCTCTCTACACTAATTGCAACAAAAGCATTAATAAATAAAAAATAACCAAGGTGAGAAATCATGTTCATCTTCTCTTTTCTATGTTCTAAGGTTGATTTTAGTAATTTGGTTGCCTAAAAATCTCTTTTACACCATATGAAGAATTGGGCCAACTTAGTGTGAGTATATATAAGATGTAGTTTTTGATGATTTTAGATGAAATATGGAGATTTGGCTAGAGAATTAAAGGATTAGTGGGAAGATAGGAAGACGAAACATGAAATACACCTAAGTATCACTAAAAAGAGGATTCAACCAATCTTAGTAAATGATCAAAGGAGTGTTCTAAATTCTAATTGAGAACATCTATGGTTATTTTAGATGAAAAAAATTGATTTAGAAGTGTTAGATTGAATTTTGAGAACATGATTCAAGACTTGGAAACCTTAGAGGCATAAATATAGTTAAAAGAGGAACTTGGTATTCTAATACTAAATTGTGATAATTAAGTGATCATATATGTTATATTGTAACAACCCATATCCACCTTAGGAGTTTCGTGACAACTTACTTGAATTTAGAGCTATAAAGGCGAAATGTGTGCTTTTATGAAAATTCATGTGTTACATGATTGATAAGTATATGGTATGTTAGATTAGTTCTAAAATGCCTAATATGAATTATTATTATAAAATAAGTGACTTATATGAAGTGCACAAGCATAAAATGATTTATTTCACACAAAGTGAATTTTCATGCACAAAGTGATTTTTAAGCATAAAATGATTTTTATGAGCATTTTTAAAATATTTTTAAATAAATATTTTAGAGGAAATTTCAATGAAAATAATAATAAAAATATTATAATTTTAATTACCTATAATCAGCCCATAAATAAAATAAAAAGGCCCAACACACCAAAACACTCCTAACCTAGCTCATTAATGGCAAACTTGTAATTTTGCCAAAACCTACATATATTAACCTAAATTTCAGCCAGCCCTAATCTTGGCAGCCACCATTCTTCTATTCTTCAAAATTCTCACAAAAAAATTCTCTCAAAAAAATTCTCTCAACCAAAATTCACAAGATGCCTTCAAACCTTGTGATTTCTTAACCATTTTCATAAGTTTTTCTCTTCTTTTTAATCTACTATTTGATTTTTATGAAACTAATCATGAGAAAACTATTTTGAGTTATGTATTTACTATTTTTCTTTTGGTTAAATTTGGCCTAAGGGATTATTTTGAAGGAGAAATTGATTTTCAACTAAAAACACAACTATTTCTTTGCACATCCACCAAAAGTGAACCCTTAAACTCAAAGTTGGAATTTTCATGTAATTATATAAAAGGGGCTGCCAATTTGCATATTGAAGTGTTCTAAACTAATTTTTGTTGTGCTTAGAAGAAAAATATTGAAACACATCATATTTCTATATATCATTGTAATGATTAGAATGTATGGAAAGCAAGAGAATTCACGGTTTTCACCCTAAAATCTAAAGTTAGAAAATTTTCAAGCATATAAAATAAAAGGGTGCCAATTCCTACATCATGGTGTGCTAAAATGATTTTTGTTATGTTTACATGAAAAATATTGGGTTGAACCATGTTTCTGCATATTACTATAATGAACAGAATGTGAGAAAAGTAAGAAAGTTCATGTTTTCCATGAAAGTATGCATTCGGCCTACATTGGGATTTTAATCCCAATGTCTGTAATTTTTTATGATATGTTTTAATGATTGTTGACATGTATATATGAGTGATAAATGATTTAATTGCATGTTGGTTCAAAGAGTAACTCTAGACAAAGCTTAGATAGGTTCGGCCTATGCTTGGGTTTCCAAAACCTAATTGTTATATATGGTTAATATGTGAACATGATTAAGTGACATATGAAATAAGTTTTATGATGAGTTAACAGTGAACTAATGATCTTAAATTGACTATGAGATTGATTGTATGATTTGGTCTAAAGAGATAAGCATGACTCTCTAAGGATACTTGTTAAGTTCATATATATGGGAAGAGTTCAGTGTACTAAGTTAAATGTTAAATGGAATTGATATTAAGATCATAATATATTGTGTTTGAATTTAGAAAATTCATATTATGAGTTATAATGTAATTTCATGTGAGCCTAATAAGGCTAAATGTACAAGACTAGAAAGTCAAAATGTTATGTGCAAGTGATGAGTACGCTTCTAAGTGCAACTCTAAGTTTATGTGAATCTTGTACGTGCATGGGATAGTTATAGGATAGGATAGTATGATGTTAAGCAAATGCTAAGTATTGAATTATAATGTATGATAGAGCTTAAGGATTATTAGAAGTTCAAGGGCTGCAAGTACTAAGACCAAAGGAACCATAAGGTGAGTAAACATTATGTTCATGTTACAAGTACAAGCTATCATATTATATAAACCTTTGAGATTCTTGAAACCCAAGTACCTTTTTTTTTTAATTATTATAACTTTAAGACTTCTTTGTTAAGCTTGGGTTGCCAAAGGACAATTGGTCTGAAGACATTTTGATTATTCTATGATAAGAAAGAACCTTTGTGATTATTACCTTAACTAATATTCTTTCTGGAACCACACTATTATTTATCTTTTGCTCAATACGTTAAACTGCTATTGCTAATGTGCTACATGTTATTGCTTTCTTAAGTGCTATTGTTCTAAGTGATTACCATTTGCACTAGCTATGGTACCCATGAACCTTTTATGCAGAAATCCTCGTGTCAATGTGTCACATCCCAACTTTGGAGATATGACAGTCCTAGAACATGGGGAGACATAAGGTTTCCTATGCCCATAGAACCCACTTACACATATACAAATCATGCCTATGATCATACTGAAACCAATGCATTAACTCATTTAAAACATTATATGAAAATCTTTAATTGTGGAAGACAATAATTAAACACTTCACATATAATCCTTAAGGAAATAATATTCATAATCCACTCAAAACCTTGATAAATAACATCTCAAAATAAGCATCAAAATAAATATTCTTAGAGCATCTAATGACAACCCTACATAGCATAGTATTATTATTATTGACTTTGACTAAGCAAAGTAGAATGCATTAACATATATATTCCTTTAAAAAGGAAACTCATAACTTATACATATAGTTCATGATTTACAATACATGAATCAAGTTGCAATTTAGTAAGGTTTCATTTTAACAAGTTTGCAAAACTCACACTTATAACATATAGAGAGTGAAGGTTGTTGCCCTCATCACTTAAACACATAAAGGAGAGGTGGCATTAAACCAAATTTCAACTCCTATCACATAGAAAGGCGTGAAGCTAATCATCCCCCACGGCTAGAACTGCCCCTTCTAGCTAAGGTGGATACACTACCCCTATCCATTGGGTTAATAATGTGGGTCAAATTTAATACCCTAGTCCCTAAGACTAAGAATAGAGCAAGTAAGGTGTCGAACACTAGGAATTTAGAGCAGTTTTATATTAACTGAATAGATACTTAGATGGATGGGCAATTGATATAAAAGAAGATGTTGAAATATTTTAATTATCCTAAAATTACTAAAATTTACAAAATACTCTAATTAATCTAAATGTATGATTAACAAATTCATGCAATGTATATTAGAACTATAATTCAGAATTAATCCAGAACTATAAAGTTAATAAAAATACAAACACATGCAATGATTAGAGAAAATGACCAACATTCCTTAAAAGCAACTCTCATTGTCAATTAAGAGTATTTTCATTTAGAGTCTACAAGCATTTTCATGACATTGTAGAGATAAACAAAAACCATTAAGTTCCATGCCAATTCTTAACCTTTTAAAGTGGATTTCTTGTCTCTAAGTACTTTCCTATCCTTTAAGTAATTTTAATTGCAATTCCATGAAAATGCCCGAACTCTCATTGTGAACAATTTGATTAGCAAGTTATATATGGTGATCAAACATGCATAACATATTCTAGCACTCAATTAAAATTAAATCATCCATGTATTATAAAGAGAATAAAAATGTAGTTCATAAGATTAATTCATCCTTGCAATTCTAATAAACAAGGACTTAGCCTAAATGCATAGTATCTAGAACCAAATGACAATAAGAAAGTATTTTAAACATCAAGCAACTAAGTAGAGAAAAGGAGAATAAAAAGATATAACAAGTGTGTTGATAAACTCTTCTATTCTCTCGAGGAAGTTACTTGGTATTGAATAGTCTCCTTAATGTCTTCCTTGAATTTCTTGAATATGTCTTTCACTTAAAACTTCAATTCTTTTTAACAATAAAAATTGAAAACTAGTTATTTCTTTTATTATAAATAAAGCCAAGTTCATGTATTTATAGGCTTCTAGGCATCCTAACTCGTACCCTTTTCAAATGGATGTGATAGTGAAAAGGTGAAAATGAAGAGTTGTGGAAACTACTCGACACACCTGTGCCAACACAAGTGGGACATAGCACCAGCAGGCTCTGCCATAAGTCAGTATAAATGGGACAACTCAGCACGAATGACTTCTATCATGACTAAGCACGGACAGCATGAGTCAGCCCGTGCTAAATTTTGGCTTCCTTGCACCACTCCTCATTCTAAGGTATCAAAACATCACTCCATGCATGAATTATGCTTAAGGGAACCTTCAAAACACAAAAAGCAACAAAGATAAGAATAATAATACAATAATCAAATAATTATAAACAAAAACTTAAAGAAAATAACACATAACTATCCTAAATAACTATGCTATTTTGCATCTAACAAATTCCCCCACATTTAGACTATGCTTGCCCTCAAGCAAGAAGAAAAGATGAAAGAGAAAAACAATGTACTTAACTTTTCCAAAATAAATGTAGCAGTCTTATTAAGTTAACTTTGAGTCATGCAAGGAGTATAGTACTAATATATCAATGAAATAATTTTAAATTCCTAACAATGGTAAATATGACAAGTCTTATAGAATAAGCCCTAAGTTTATTTTATCTCATTTCTATCAAGAACAAAGTCATAATTATAAAATCAAGGTCCTAACAATACTTTTCTAGTCAAAACATCCATTCATTAAGTCAAGAATTCTAAAGATATAAATAGCCTTTAGGACATAAGTTATGCACAAATATATCTAGTCTCATAGCATTTTTGGACACCATTTTTATTTTTTTAAAATTAAATGTATGTTTTTCGAATTGAATGCAACTAAGGAGCATACTCATTTGCACCCAACTTACTCAACATACATATATTTACTAGTGATGTCATGTATATTTTTCGAAAACTAAGGAGCAAACTCATTTGCACATAACTTACTCAACATACATATATTCACTAGTGATGATTGTTCTTACTCTTTTTTTTTTTTAAATTATTTATTATTATTTTTTTATGTTTGTCCTCATCCATTATTGACTAGATGCATTACTCGTATTATGGCTATAATTTCCCTTAGGCAACATAAATCCCCAAAAATCAAAACTCATATTCTTACAATTTTAGCATTTAAGTATAATTAGGAGGTTGACTAGATAATTTTTAGACTTTGAAAATAATAAAAGTGAGATAAAAAGACAAAATCAAAATAAATGCTACAAAAGACTTAAAAATTTTACCAATTGGAGATAAAATTATTCATTAAATTACTTTATGAGGTAACTTCTTAACAAAACATAAAATGACTCTAAGTAAGATACTACTAAAGAATGTGGAGAAAAGTTAAGTTTGAAAGTTAAAATTTTAATGCAACATGCAAAGACTAAACTAAGAAAATAAACATGCAAAACAAACAAACAAACACACAAAGAAAAGCAATAAAAATCCTAATTTTATCCCTCCCCTATACTTAAACTTCACATTGCCCTTAATGTGAATCCCAAATATAAAGGAAAGGAAAGAAGCACTCCCTCAATCCATCGATGGAGATGGAGGAGACTGGATGTTATAGCCAGATTGGTCAAAGAATTGTTTCATCTTATACTCCATCTTATATTGGCGGTGATCAATTTGTTTATTCTAAGTCTCCATATCATTCAATTGGCATTGCATTATCCTTTGATTCTCTAAAAGTTGCTCTAAAAGTTTTGTCTCCATATTTGATGAGCTATTTGTACCACTTGGCTCATTCAAAGATGGAGGAAGATCGGGAGTAGGTTGCTCCTCATGATGAGGTTCTTCTTCATTACATTTCTCCTTTTTAACATTTGCTTCATCTAATTGGTCATTTTCATCTTGTGCCAACCCTCTCCAACATGATCAAGACCTTGCTGGAATCAAGTTAAAAGAAGTATCCATTACTTCACCTCTTACAAAAGCTTACTTAGTAAAATAAGAACACTTAACAACATGGTGAAAATCATCAAGGTTAACATTAAGAGATTTAGCAATGATTGTGACAACATGACTATGAGTGAGTGGAGCATCTTTATAGGCTACACAAGGTAAAAGTTGATTAAAAATCCAATAAGTCTAACACACTTGCTTTTTAGTATGAATACACCACATTAAAAACAATTCTTGTGCAGAAACTCTATTAAATTCAGACTTATGAAAAACAACACAAGTAAGAATTTTGCGCAATAACCAAAATTTTAAATCTTTAATAAACATTGTCTTACCCTTCTTTGGTTGAAAAGGGGATTGCAAATTAGTCAAAAAGGTCCAAAATTCATTCATACTAAAAAACTTAAGAGGATCACACATACCATCTTTCTTAAAACCAAAAACCTTATGCATGAAAGAACATGTAAGTTGGTGTTTCTTCCCTAACAACCAAAATTCAAGTATATGAGAATCATTTGGGTTTACTTCCAAAGATGTATAGAATTCTATAATTAACTCAACATAAGTATGTGCTTATATAGAAACAAATTTCTTAAGCCCAAATTAGCCAATAATTGATTCAAAGAGTCATGCATATCTATATCATTAAAGAGAGATGAAGGAATATACTTACAACTAATGATGCCCCTAATCTTAAGGATTGTGAATCTATCACCATCTTCATATGAAAGGATAGGGAACTTAGCTTTATAAATAGTGGCCAAATTTCCCTCCTCTTGCTCCTCATCTTATGGTTTTGAAGAAGTAGAAACTTTTTTCTTACCTATGGTAGAGAAAAATATTCAGTTTGAATGTGTAGAGAGACTTTCGTGGATGAGGAAGAAGAGATGGCTAGAAAGGAAAGAAGAAGATAGTAGGGAGAGTTAAAAGAAAATGAAGTGTTGGGTGTTAAAAGATTAAAAGGTAATGTGTGGGAGTTTAGAAGAGAAAAAAGTGTAAAAGATGAAAAGACATGACATGTATTGGGAAAGGATATAACTTTTCACTTTTTTGAAAATTGAAATTATGAATTGAAAGTATAAGCATGTGAAAGATATAAGAGAGGGAAAGGAAAATAGAATCTAAAGTAAAAGAAATATTAATTAAAAACTAGGGTTAGGGTTAAAAAATAAAAATGGAAAAGTTGGTGGAAGGAAGAGGGAGCACAACTTGGCCTCATCGAGATGAGTCAGCACCTTCTGGTTCTGTCACGACTTGGCACTGCCGGGATGAGTCGGCACCTTTTATTGTTTTTTTTAATTAAAAGAATAAAAAAAGGTTTAAATTAAATTAGAAATTATAGAAATATAAGAAAGAAAATACCAAATACTATAATGAGGTGAAAATAAATCCAAAAGAAATGAAATAACATAAAATAAAAGAAAAAAAAAATACCAAAGATAAATAGAAATTAAAAATATGCAAACAATACCTTGCTACATTTAATGGTTTATAGCTTGACCTAACCTTTTCCAAATTAAGGTGCAAATAGGGGAATTGAACTCCTTTGTTCAAATACTTTACCAAGCAAATATGGCTTGAGACGATGGCTATTAACCTTGAAGATTTCTCCCTTATCATTGACAATTTCAATTGCTCCATAAGGATGAACCTTTATATCTTTGAAAGGACCCGACCATCTTGACTTTAACTTTCTGGGAAACAATTTTAATCTTGAATTGTAAAGTAGAACAAGTTCTCCCTTATGAAATTCCTTTTTAGCCAAATACTTATCATGCCATAACTTAGTACGATCCTTATACAACCTTGCATTTTCATAAGCATTATTTCTTAATTCCTCTAATTCACTGA
Organism: Reutealis trisperma; assembly: GCA_947687605.1. Lineage (NCBI taxonomy): Eukaryota > Viridiplantae > Streptophyta > Magnoliopsida > Malpighiales > Euphorbiaceae > Reutealis > Reutealis trisperma. Next base: position 335,743 of record CANTUT010000284.1, read on the forward strand.
GTTGCAGTAGCCTCTTCTTTCCTGCCTTTTTCAGGTCAAAGTTGAAAGCCCTTGTTGCCCAATAAGCCTTGTGTTCAAGTTCTACGAGCAAGTGACAAGACTTACTATAAATTAATTGATATGGTGTAAGACTGATTGGAGTCTTAAAGGCCATCTGATATGCCCATAAGGCATCATCCAATTTTTATGCCCAATCTTTCCTTGAAGAATAAACCATCTTTTTTAGAATCCATTTGATTTCTCTATTACTCACCTCGACTTGCCCACTTGTTTGTGGGTGGTATGGAGTAGTAACTTTTTGAGTCACTTCGTACTTCTTTAGGAGACTTTCTATAACTTGATTGCAAAAGTGAGAGCCTCTATTAGTTATTAATGCTCTTAGGGTACCAAACCTTGGAAATATTATCTTGTTAAGCATTTTCTTGACCACCTTTACATCATTGGTGATGGTCGGGATACTTCAACCCATTTGGATACATAGTCTACAATTACCAAAATGTACTTGTAACCCAAGGAACTAGGGAAGGGACCCATGAAATCCATTCCACATACATCAAATAGTTCCACCTCAAGGATACCATTTAAAAGCATCTCATTCCTCCTAGAGATGTTGCCCATCCGTTGGCATTTATCACATGTAAGTATAAAGTCTCTAGCATCTTTGAATAGTGTAGGCCACAAAAACCACATTGAAGTACCTTGGATGTTGTTTTAGAAGTACCAAAGTGCCCCCCTACATCCAAGGAATGGCAATGCCTTAAAACATCTTGGATCTTATCTTGGGGGATACATCTTCTAATCAAGCCATCAGCACATCTTCTATAGAGCAAAGGTTCCTCCTAATAATAAAACCTACTATCATGTAAAAATTTCTTCTTTTGTCTATAGTCCATCCCATAAGGTAGTATACCACTTACCAAATAATTTTCCATATCTGCAAACCATGGAAGTTCTTTAGAAGCAAGACTCAATAAGTGTTCCCCATAGAATGTCTCATTAATTGGCACACCATCATCATTCTTTTTCAGTCCATGTTGATCTAGCCTAGATAGATGGTCCGCCATAAGGTTCTCACTTCCCTTTTTGTCTCTTACCTCCTAATCAAACTCTTGTAACATAAGAATCCACCTTAAGAGCCTTGGCTTTACATCTTTCTTACTTAAAATGTACTTTAAAGCAGCATGATCTAAATATACTATCACTTTTTGCCAACTAAATATGCTCTAAATTTATCAAATGCATAAACTATAGCAAGTAGTTATTTTTTCGTAGTGGTGTAATTAATTTATGCATCATCAAGTGACTTACTTGTATAAAGATCACATAAGGCTTACCCTTTCTCCTTTGTCCAAGCATGGCCCCTACCATAAAGTGGCTAGCATCGTACATTATTTCGAACGATTGCTCCCAATTTGGCAGTTGTAAAATAGGTGCTGATGTGAGAGCCTTTTTCAGGGTATCGAAAGCTTCTTAGCATGTACTATCAAATTTGAAGACTGCCTCTTTGGCTAGCAACTTACACAGCAGCTTTGCTATCTTAGAGAAGTCTTTAATAAATCTTCTATAGAAATCAGCGTGACCAAGAAAACTCCTTATATCTTTGACACACTTTGGTGGGGGTAGATTTGTAATTACTTTAATCTTGGCCCTATCAACCTCAATACCCCTTTTTGATACTAAGTGGCTAAGTATTATTCCTTCTTATACCATGAAATGGCATTTCTCCCAATTAAGTACAAGCACATGCTCCTTACACCTATTAAGCACTTTAGAAAGATTATCTAGGCAATTTTCAAAGTTAGTGCCATAAACGCTGAAGTCATCCACAAAAACCTCAATACATTCATCAATAAGATCACTGAATATAGAAAACATGCATCTTTGAAAAGTAACTGGAGCATTGTATAGGCCAAAAGGCATACGCCTAAAAGTAAAATTACCATATAGGCATGTGAATGTAGTTTTAGATTGGTTTTCAAGATATATAGGGATTTGGTAAAAACCACTAAGACCATCTAAGTAACAAAAAATATGAAAAATTGGCTAATTTTTCAAGCACTTGGTTAATAAAAGGTAAAGGAAAGTGGTCTTTCTTAGTTGCTTTATTGAGTTTCCTATAGTCTATACACATATGCCATCTCGTGATAGTTCTTGTGGGTATTAGATCATTTGATTTATTTTTCACAACCATTAAACCACCCTTTTTAGGGATGACTTGTATGGGGCTTACCCAATTACTATCACTAATGGAATATATGATTCCATTGTTAAGCAATTTAGTGACTTCTTTTCTTACTACCTCTTTAAGTGTAGGATTGAGTCGTCTTTGACCTTCAATGGAGGGTTTAGCATTTTCCTCCAAGTTTATTCTATGCATGCATACTTTGGGACTAATTCCTTTCAAATCATTTAAAGAGTATCCAATAGCTTCCTTGTTACTAAGCATCATTTTACACAAAATAGCGATATTAGCACTAGATAAGGATGAATTCACAATAAAAGGATATTAAGAATTTGAATCAAGAAATTCATATCTTAAACTTGATGGTAATGGCTTGAGTTCTAATTTTACTTCTTCATTAGGTGAAGAAGGATTAGGATCATCATCTCTTTCTAATGGTTCAAACCTTGAAGGTCTTGGATGATGACATGGAATAGTTTCCAAATGGTTTACACTTGCTTCTACTTCTTGGTATGCTATAATAGGATCTTGAATTACGCATTCATGTTTTACTTCATTAATACATTCATCAATTATGTCAAATGAGTCAATCCTACTTACTACTTCTATAGGTGTAGATTTCATCATTTTAAAAATTCTAAAATTTCATTATTTACCTCAAAAGTAATCTTACCTTTCTTCATGTCTATGATTGCACCAACTGTTATCAGGAATGGCCACCCAAATAAGATAGGAATTTTAGGATCTTTTTCCATTTCTAAAACAACAAAATCAGCAAGCACAATAAACTCACCCACTTTTGTTGGTACATTCTCAAGAATGCCAAGTGGATACTTAATAGATTTGTCTGCCATTAAAAGATGCATTTTGGTGGGCTTTAGTTCACCCAAATCAAGCCTTTGGTAAATTGAATAGGGCATTAAGCTAACACTAGCACCACTATCACATAATGCTTTTTTGAAATACACACCTCCAATTATGCAAGGAATGGTACATGGCTTTTGATTCCTCAACTAAAGAAACTAAACCATATTCTTCAATTTTACTTTTATGATTAATGATATCTTTTAAGAATTTACACCATGCAGGCATATCTCTTATAGCATCCATGAATGGAATGGTAATGGTGATATCTTTGAGGTAATTAAGGAATTTTCCAAATTGTTTATCTAAATTTTTTTTAATGAACCTTTGTGGAAAAGGGAGTGTCTTAAGATCAATGGTAGGTTCATCATTTTTGGGTGGTATGGTCTTTTCATTATTAACATTACCTTGGTCAACCTCTACCCTATCTTTAATTTCCTTACTCTTATTAGTATCATTTTCAATCATTTTTCCACTCTTTAGGGTAATTGCTTGGCAAGTCTCCCTTTAGGTAAACTCCCATTGGCTAGGCAATTTTCCTAAAGGCTTGGAGTTAGAGGAAGAGGCTTGTTGGGAAATTTGGGTTTCTAAGATTTGGTTGTGAGTAGCAAGTTGTTCAAGTTTAGAATTAAGGTTTTTAAATTGCTCCTCACTTTGCTTATTGATGGAAATTTGGGTTCCAATAAATTGCTCCATAAGAGTTTCTGTGAGATTTAGGTTGGGTAAAGTTAAAAGCTTATTGTTTCATAGGAAATCCTGATGGGTTTTATGGTTTGGTGTTTGGGTTAAATGGGTGGTTCAATTGTGAGGATGGATTTGACCATGAAAATCTAGGATCATTTCTCCATTGAGGGTTATAAAAGTTTGAGTTCAATCCTATTCTTTGGTTATAAGCTCCTTGCACATAACTCACATCCTCATTAGAACTCATATTACACTGAGAATATGAGTGAGATCCTCCACATAACTCACAAACAACATTAGTACTTTTTACAAAATTAATTTGAGCTTTACTTACCAATTTGGTGAGAGCATCTACCTTTGCCCTTAATAGGTTGATGGTGTCAAGTTCCAAAACTCCTTTTTCTATTGCCATTATTGTATCCTCTCCCATATATCTTTGAGATGCAAGTTCTTCAAGCAAAGTAACAGTTTCCCTAGCTGTTTTATCCATCCATTTCCCACTAGAGGCTGCATTGACAATATTCCTATTCTCATCCGTCAACCTATTATAGAATATTTGAGGGATCATCCAATCTAGCAAACCATGGTGTGGGCATTGCCTTTGGAATTCCTTGAATCTCTCCCAAGATGCATAAATTGTCTCGTTTCCATTTTGCCTGAAAGTAGTGATCTCATTTCGAAACTTGGTAGTCTTGTGTGGTGGAAAATATTTATGAAGAAAAGCTTGATTTAATTGGTCCCATGTTGTGATTGATTCACTAGGCAAACTAGCAAGCCAAAGTTGTGCCTTATCCTTGACTGAAAATGGGAAAAGCCTAAGCCTTATTGCATCATCAGTCACCCCATTGATCATGAAGGTTGCACACACATTGAATAAAGTCAATATGTGAGCATATAGATCCTCTCCTTGTAAACCTCCAAATCAATTGTTTTGCACCATTTGAATGATGCTTGGCTTGATTTCAAAATTATTGTTTGCAATAGCTAGAGCCACAATTCCTCCAAAACCACTTGTTATATTGGGCATGGCAAAATCACCTAATGTTCTTCTCTCTAGATCAGCCATTCTATTAAAATTTTGTTGATTCACTCTTCTTTGCCTTTGTTCCCTATGCAAAGTACATAAGGTTAATTCAATTTCAGGATCAAAGTGTAGAATGTTATCACTAGCACTTCTAGTGAGTGTCATCAAGGGTAAAATCACAAATCAATAATTATAAAACTACAAAAACAAATATAAAGTTAAGGCCTAAAACAACTGTTTTCTATTCTAAATTAATACAAATTTTAAACAAATTCCCTGACAACGGCGCCAAAATTTGATGTGGTTCAAATTTAGTATCCTAGTCTCTAAGACTAAGTATAGAGCAAGTAGGGTATCAAACACTGGGAATTTCGAGCAATTTTATATTAACTAAATAGATACTTAGATGGATAGGCAATTGGTATAAAAGAAGGTGTTGAAATATTTTAATTATCCTAAAATTACTAAAATTTACAAATTACTCTAATTAATCTAAATGTATGTTTAACAAATTCATGCAATGTATATTAGAACTACAATTAAGAATTAATCAAGAACTATAAAGTTATAAAAAATACAAACACATGCAATGATTGGAGAAAATGACCAACATTCCTTAAAAGTAACTCTCGTTGTCAATTAAGAGTATTTTCATTTTGAGTCTATAAGCATTCTTATGACATTGTAGAGAAAAACAAAAACTATTAAGTTCCATGCCAATTCTTAACCCCTTAAAGTGGATTTCTTGTCTCCAAGTACTTTCCTATCCTTTAAGTAATTTTAATTGCAATTCCACTAAAATGCCCCAGCTCTCATTGTGAATAATTTGATTAACAAGTTATATATGGTGATCAAGCATATATAACATATTCTAGCACTCAATTAAAATTAAATCATCCATGTATTATAAAGAGAATAAAAATGTAGTTCATAAGATTAACTCATCCTTGCAATTCTAATAAACAAGGACTTAGCGTAAATACATAGTATCTAGAACCAAACGATAATAAGAAAGTATTTTAAACATCAAGCAACTAAGTAGAGAAAAGGAGAATAAAAAGATATAACAAGTGTGTTGATAAACTCTTCTATGCTCTCTTCAGGAAGTGACTTGGTATTGAATAGTCTCCTTGATGTCTTCCTTGAATTTCTTGAATATATCTTTCACTTAAAACTTCAATTCTGTTAAACAATAAAAACTAAAAACTAGGTATTTTTTTCATCATAAACAAAGCCAAGTTCATGTATTTATAGGCTTCTAGGCATCCTAACTCATACCCCTTTCAAATGGATGTGATAGTGAAAAGGTGACAATGAAGAGTTGTGGAAACTAATTGGCACACCTATGCCGACTCAGGTGGGACTCAGCACCAGCAGGCTCTGTCACGAGTCAACACGGACGGCATGACTCAGCATGGATGGCTTTTGTCATGACTTGGCATAGATGACACATGCTAAATTTTGGCTTCCTTGCATCACTCCTCATTCTAAGGTATCAAAACATCACTCCATGCATGAATTATGCCTAAGGGAACCTTCAAAACAAAAAAGCAACAAAGATAAGAATAATAATGCAATAATCAAATAATTACAAACAAAAACTTAAAGAAAATAACATATAACTATCCTAAATAACTATGCTATTTTTCATCTAACAATTAAGATCATCTGCATAGGTTGTGATGATTTCCTGCATCAAAACGAGGACTTTTGCATAAAGGGTGAAAGGTACCATAGTTAAAGCTAATGGTAATCACATATAGCAATAATATTTAAGGCAATAATAACATGTATCATAATAGCAATAGTAGTTTAACTTTTTGAACAAAAGATACAAAAATAGTATAGTTCCAAAAAGAATACAAGTTAGGGCAATAATCACAAAAGAATTATCATTGGGTAAACAAAAAATAGTTTTGGACTAATTGTCCTTTGGCAACCCAAGCTTAACAAGGAAATCATAGAGTTTCATTTTAGAATAGAAAGAACTTGGGTTTAAGAATGTCAAAGGTACACATATCATGATAGCTTATACTTGTAACAATATCATAATGTTTACTCACCTTATGGTTCCTTCACTCCTAGTACATGTAGCCCTTTTGAACCTCTAAAGCTCCTCAAGCTCTATCATAATAGTTAATTTAATACTTCATATTTATTTAATCATGATGCTATCCTATCCCATAACTACCCTATGTACATATAACATTCATATACACTTAGAGTTGCACATATAAGTGCACTTCATCATTTGCACATAACATGTTAACTTTAAAAGTCTTGTACCCTTAACCTTTGCCCATATGAAAACACATTATAAATCATGCCCATACCTTTCTAAGGTCAACCCAATATCCTTATCTTAATATAATTCACTTTAATAATCATCTTAGTACACTTAACACTTCTATATATGTCAACTTAACAAATAACCTTTCAAGTATCATGCGTATCTCTTATGACCAATTCATTCAATCAATCTCTTCATAAATTCAAGATCATTAATTCATTATCATGTCATCCTACAACCTACTTCCATATTATCAAATCACATCCACATATTAATCACAATATTAAGTTAAGATACCTTAAGTATACCAAATCATCTCTAGCCTTGTCTAGATTCATTCTTTCATCCGACATGCAATTTAACCATTTATCATTCACTCATACATGTCAATAATTATTAAAATATATTTCATAGAAATTATAGACATTGGGATAAGAATTTTAACAATGGCTAAATGCTCTACTCAATTGAGAACATGCATTTTTCTTACTTTTCACACTTTCTGTTTATTACAATAATATGTAAAAACATTGCCTGAATCAATATTTTTCATGCAAACATAACAAAAACCATTTTAGAACATAACTATGTAGGAATTGGCACATATATAAATCCATATGCATGAAAATTTCCAACTTTAGGTTTTAGGACGAAAAACCATAAGTTTTCTCGTTTTCAGTATTTTCCTATCATTATAGCAACATGTAAACATGTAGTTTAAAACCATTATTTTTCATTCAATCATAATAAATATTAGTTAGAACATCATTACACACAAATTGGATGCCATAGGTATTTCTCATGCATGAAAATTCCAAGTTTAGGGTTTAGAGTGAAAATCATAAGTTTTCTTGCTTTCTGGTGTCTTTTGATCATTACAGTAATATGTAAACACATGATTTAAATCATTAATTTCCATCTAAACATAACAAATATCAATTTATAATATAAATCCATACAATTCATCAACCCTTAGGATTCGTACACATGAGAATTTCCAACTTTTAAGTTCTAGGATGAAAACCATGAATTTCCTTATTTTCTGAAACTTTTTGGTCATTACAGTAATATGCAAAAATATGATTTAATTTGATATTTTTCATCTAAACACATCAAATATCCATTTAGAACATAATCATACAAAAATCACCCCCCCCCTTGTAATGTTAATGCATGAAAAATTTCAATTTTGAGTTGTACGATTCACCTTTGGAGAAATCGCGTAGAAAGGTTAGTGTTTTCGGTTGAAAAATCAATTTCTCTCTCAAGAAATCACCTAGGCTAAATTTAATAAATAAAAATCAGTAAATACTCAATTTCAAATAATTTTCCAATGGTTAGTTTCATATAATTCTAATAACAAATTGAAAAGAGCGATAAAATTACAAATACGGTCAAGAAATCGCAAAGTTGAAGGTGTTTTGAGAATTTCGATAGAGAGAATTATTTTGAGAGGATTTTTCCATCAAAATAATGAATTAATAGAATGGTGGCTACTGGAATTCTAGGGCTAGCCAAATTTTACATTATCTTTTTAGGGTTTTGGATAATTTTCAAGATTACCCTTAATGAGCTAGGTTAAGAATGTTTTAGTGTATTGGGCTTTTGGGTTAACAAGTGAGCTTGGTAAGTTGGAAGTAGATTCTTGACAAGGATTTCTACTTATTCTTGCTCTGTTGGTCTAGTTAGCATTTGAGCAGCTTTAGCCTTCCACCTTGTAAGGAACATGGAGAAGGACTCCTCTGGAAGCTGCTTGGTAGTTTTCAAGTCATGCCTAGTGATATCAACTTCACTATTATAATGATATTGTTCAATAAAGGCACAGCAAATATCATCCCATGTCCTTTTCTTGTTCTTGTCTAGTGAAAGGAACCATTTCCTGATAACACCAGTTAATGATTATTGGAACAGTTGATTAAGGAGCTCATTGCTAACTCCCAAAGGTTTCATTGCCCCCACATATTTCTCCATATGAGTCTTAGGGCAAGTGGTTCCATCAAATCTCTCCAGTTCAGGCATTTTTAACTTAGGAGGAAACTTGGCATTAGGGAATAAGGTTAAACTATTCACATCAATTAGATCATTATGGTGCATTAGGGTTTTAATTATTCTTTCTATGGCTTCAAGTTTCTCCATGAGTAATCTACTATCTGGATAAGAGAAAACTTCCCCACCTTGGTTTAGATATGGGTTGGTTTGGCTAGGATTGGTTTGGTTCAATATAAGGTTTGGGTTAGGATGGTTAAAGCTGGCCTAGTTAATCATAACTCGAATTTCCTCCATGATGAATTACCTTTGTTACACAAATTGGGCTTGTTGACCAGCTAGGATAGCTTAGAAATGCTCTTCTTGCTTCTTAAGGACTCTAGTTACAAGTGTGGTCAAAGAAGCCATATCAAGCGGGTGGGCCATTGGTACCTTCAAATTAAAGCAATAAGGTAAGTGACGGGTATGAAATAGAAAAGGTATAGGCATGCAAATCCTAAGAGAAAAGGCTTCCTATTGTGTTATGGGCCAATAATTTTTTTTTTTTTTGGCTTAAGGTAAGATAGGGCAAATGTTTTGGGCTTTAGGTAGTAGACTAGTTTTGAAAGGGATATGGGTTTTAGAATTGTAAGTTTATGGCTTAAGGTCCAAAGGTTAAAGGTGGTTTAGATTTACATTTAAGGTGTGAGGTTTGGGTGTTTGGTGTTTAGGGTAAGGCTACGACAAGGTGTTTAGGGTAAGGGTACAGTGAGGTGTTTAAGATTAAAGGTCAGGGTGATGGCTTTAGGTTTGTAGAGGCGAAAGTGTTTAGATGGAGGTTAGGGTGAGGTGTTTAAGGTAAAAGGTCAGGGTGATGGTTTTAGGTTTATAGGGGCAAAGGTGTTTGGATGGAGGTTAGAGTGAGGTGTTTAAGGTTAAAGATTTAGGGTCATGGTCTAAGGGTTATTGGATAAGTGATGGGGTATAGGTGAGTGTTTATGAGGGAGCTATTTGAATGGAGATAAGAATGTTTGACCCTTCTTCGGTTCAAGGTTCAACCTAAACTTAAGATGAATGTATGTTTTGTTATACAATATGGATGCATGATATGCATGAGGAAAACATTTCATGAGAATACAAAGATGCAAGGTTTTAGTTATGGTACATACAACCTTAGGTCAAGATTTAGGTTCATTACATGAAAGGGTAAGGGTGATTTGTACAAGGTACTTGTCACACTAAAGTAGCGATATACCTAACCATATATAAGTCAAGAAGCCTCGCGTGGGTCCAATAGTATGTGCATACTCATTACACCTTTGAAAAATCAAAGGATTCATTACGGGGTGGATGATTTCACTATTGGCAAATAAACCCAAGGAGGGTTACCCACTTGATGTTACTCACTAGAACTAGGTTGGATGACAAAGAGCCTATGCAAGTGATGCATACAAAATCACAATTATGTCAAAAGATCAAACTCTTTTTAAACCAATTAGTAGTCCGCTTATTTTTTTTTCTTTTATTAAAAGAAAGTTAGTCTCAAGTGGAGTCGTCAGCTATGAGGCCTTACCTGATCACCGGTCTAATTCGCTAAAAGGAATTGAAATGCTCATTTGGGAAAGAACTCATGAGGAAGCCCTCAGGCTTATCTTTGATATATTTGAAAATTATTTCTTAGAGTCCCCACCTTAATTTATTTTTAATTGGGAAAATGTAAGGAAAAAACCCATTTGACTTCAATTATTACCAAAAAGAAAAAGGATCATTAGCCTTGAAACCAAAGAGGATTTGGGGACTAGGTTTTTGATTTATTTTAACAAAATAAGTTTGGCCAATTAATATAAAAGTGACTTAAAATATATTTCATGAACAAACTAAAATGCATGAACAATTTATAACATGCATGATCATTCATTTCAATAATAAAATAAATACAAGTAATAATCTAAACAAAGGTTGACATTACAAATGAAACCCAAACATAGGAGATACCTCTTATAGCCTTTATGGATTATAGGGAAGTCACACATTCCCCAAACTAAACCTAATAATAAAGTAAAGGAAACAAATTAAGAGTAAGCGAAGAAGGTGATAGGGGGAAAGTTGGTTAGTTTTAATTGGATTCAATGCCTAAACCAAGCATGCCTACGTATCCCTTTGAATGGGAATCAAAACCCACACAGTTCTCCCTTCTTGCAAAGGGGTTAGTTTAGCCTAGCCATTTTATCATGTTTTGATTTATTGATTAAAAGAGGGTTGAGTTAATTAATTAATTTAATTGATTACTGAGTTGATTAGCTAGCAACCTAGATGAATTAATTTAATTAACAAACTAAAATAGGCAAGAAAATTTAGACAAAAGACAATTAAAGGAAAAGAAGCTTTACCTCAAACGACTAGTGGCAACTGGCCTTAAATGGTGGGCGATGGCTAGCTTTGGATGGCGGGCAGTGCTGGCCTCAGAAGGCAGGCAGTGGTTATGGATGACAGGCAACGGTTGGCCTTAGATGAGAAACGATGGCTAGCTTTCAATGGTAGGCAGTGGCTAGCCTCGGCAGCGGCAGTTAGCCTTAGACGGTATACACAAGCCTTGGGCAAGAGACTTGCCTCGAATAGGCAGGCGGAAAACTTTAAACTAGTCGGGTAGGAATCAAAGAGAAACCCCCCAACTCACTTTGTGAAGCAAGAAGCAAATGCAAAGTGGTTTGCTTGAAGTTACTGCTTTTCAAGCTCTAGAAGTTGGTCTCTTAAAGTATGGAGAGGTCCTCTATATATAAAGGGAGAGTTGAAGCATAAAAATTGTTCATATTTGATGTGGGATTACAAAAAATTAGAATTTCACTAGAGTTGCCGCAAAGAGCTTTGCGGCATTGTAGAGCTCTTTATGGCACTGCCACATAGGCCATTGTAGTTTTGCAAAGGCCTTTGTAGTAATGCTACAACCCTTTGCGACAATGGGCTTGCTTTGGCCCATTTTGCCATTTTCGCCTGTTCTTGCTCGTTTCTTGTTCATTTTTCATGATTCTAGTTGCGTTGTACTCATTACTCAGTCTCAGATGATTTAAAAGGGTTCAAATGTCAAAAAGAAATATTTTGATTTTCCCATTTTGAGATTTTTTGACTTTTGAAGGTTTGTTTATCGAGCCTAGGTGCTTTTAAGGTTCAAACACATACTGGAAGGTGCAAAATTAAGGGTTCACAGCTTTTAGGTATTTGGGCTTTTTATTTAATTAAGGGACTGATTATAGGTAATTAAAATAAAATATTTTTCTTATTATTTTCTATAAAATTTTCCCCCAAAACATTCATTTAAAAATTATTTTAAAATACTCAAAATTATTTTATGCTTAAAAATTGCCTTTTTGCATGAAAATTCATTTTATGAAAAATAAATTATTTTATAATAATGCACTTCATGTAAATCATTTATTTCACAATAATAACTCATATTATGCATATTAAAATCAATTTAATATGCTACATACTCATCAATCACATAGCATATAAATTTCTTTTAGAGCACACACTTAGCCTTAATAGTTCTAAGTCAAACAAATTGTCACAAAAATTTCTAGGGTAGGTGTGGGTTGTTACACTATATGAGTATGGAGCTCAGATTGATATAGAGAAAAGCAAGTAGAATTTTGAACTAAGGATTCGGAGAAATTTGTGTATCAAGGTGATACTTATGATTAAGGTCCACTAGCGTAATCATAGAATGGATGAGTATACTTAGGAAGCCGAGGTACGGATGTGCCAGAGGCATCCCCATTTCTTTTTTTTTTTTTTTGGAGAACACATGAGTAAGTACGTAAATTTGAGGATGAATTTCTTTTAAGGAGAGGAGAATATAACAATCAACACCCACCCTAGGAGTTTTGTGACAACTTACTTGAATTTAGAGCAATAAAGGCGAAATGTGTGCTTTTATGAAAATTCATATGTTATAAGATTGATAAGTATATGGTATGTTATATTAGTTATAATATGCATAATATAAATTATTATTATGAAATAAGTGATTTATATGAATTACATAAGCATAAAATGATTTATTGCACAAAAGTGAATTTTCATGCATAAAGCGATTTTTAAGCATAAAATGATTTTTATGAGCATTTTTAAATAAATATTTTAGGGAAAATTTCAATGAAAATAATAAGAAAAATGTTCTACTTTTAATAGCCTATAATCAGCCCATAAATAAAATCAAAGGGCCCAACTCATGAAAGCCCAACACACCAAAATACTCTTGACCTAGCTCATTAATGGGAAACTCGTAATTTTGCCAAAACCCTACATATAGTAACCTAAATTTCCACCAACCTTGATCTTGGCAGCCACCATTCTATTATTCTTTAGAATTTTTGCAAAAAAATTCTCTCAAAAATATTCTCTCAATCAAAATTCACAAGGTGCTTTCAAACCTTGCAATTTCTTGACTGTTTTCGTTATTTTTTATCTTCTTTCAATCTACTATTTGATTTTTATTAAACTAATCAAGAGAAAACTATTTTGGGCTATGTATTTACTATTTTTATTTTTGTTAAATTTGGCCTAAGTGAAGGAGAAACCGATTTTTGGCTGAAAACATAACTCTTTCTTCGCACATCCACCAAAGGTGAACCCTAAAACTCCAAGTTGAAGTTTTCATGCAATTATATAAGGGGGGCTGCCAATTTGGATAGCGAAGTTTTTTAAACTAATTTTTGTTGTGTTTAGATGAAAAATATTGATTTAAATCATATTTCTATATATTACTATAATGATCAAAAAGTACAGAAAGCAAATGGTTTTCACCCTAAAACCTAAAGTTGGAAAATTTTCATGCATATAGTATAAAGGGGGTGCTGATTCCTATATCATGGTGTTCTAAAATTATTTTTGTTATGTTTACATGAAAAATATTAGGTTAAACTATGTTTCTACATATTTCTGTAATGAACGGAATGTGCGAAAAGAAAGTTCATGTTTTCCATGAAAGTATGCATTCAACCTACATTGGGATTTTAATCCCATTGTATGATATGTTTTAATGATTGTTGATATATGTATATGAGTGGTAAATGATTTAATTATATGTTGGTTGAAAGAGTAACTCTAGACAAAGCCTATAGAGGTTCAGCCTATGCAAGGGTTTCCAAACCCTAATTGTTATGTATGGTTAATATGTGAACATGATTAAGTGACATGTAAAATAGGTTTTATGATGAGTTAATAGTGAATTAATGATCTTAAATTGAATATGAGATTGATTGTATTACTTGGTCTAAAGAGATAAGCATGACTCTTTAAGGATACTTGTTAAGTTGATATATATAGAAAGTGTTAAGTGTGCTAAGTTAAATGTTAAATAGAATTGATATTAAGATCATGATAAGTGTTTGACTTTAGAAAAGTCATAGTATGAGTTATAATGTGATTTCATGTGAGCCTAAGAAGGCTAAGTGTATAAGACTTGAAAGTCAACATGTTATGTGCAAGTGATAAGTACACTTCTAAGTGCAACTCCAAGTTTATGTGAATGATATATGTGTATGGAGTAGTTATGGGATAGGATAGCATGATTTTAAGCAAATGCTAAGTATTGAATTGTAATGTATGATAGAGCTTGAGGATTATTAGAAATTCAAGCACTATAAGTACTAGAACTAAAGGAACCATAAAGTGAGTAAATATTATGTTCATGTTACAAGTACAAGCTATCATGTTATGTAAACCTTTGAGATTCTTAAAACATAGGTACCTTTCTACTCTCTATTATAACTATATGACTTTTTTGTTAAGCTTGGGTTGCCAAAGGACAATTGGTCCGAAGCCATTTTGATTATTCTATGATAAGAAAGAACTTTTGTGATTGTTGCCTTACCTAATATTCTTTTTGGAACCATACTATTATTTATCTTTTGTTCAATAAGTTAAAATACTATTGCTAATGTGCTACATGTTATTGCTTTCTTAAGTGCTATTATTATAAGTGATTACCATTAGCTCTAACTATGGTACCCATGAACCTTTTATGCAAAAATCCTCATGTCGATACAGGTAATCATTGAAACCTATGCATATGGTCTTAATCCAATAGATAGGGGCATAGTATCCACCTTAGCTAGAAGGGGCGGTTCTAGCCATAAGGCCTAATAAGCTTCAAAACTCTTTACAAGTTATAAGTTGGGAGTTTGAATTTGGCTTGAGGCCACCTCTCCTCAGTGTATTCGAGTGAATTAAGTAGGGTTTTCACTCACAAGTGAATTGAGCAAAAGTCTTCACTCACAATTAATAAGTGTTATTTATGTGAACCTTGTTAAATTGCAAATAATGAACCATGCACTACGAATCATGAATTATGAATCATGACCTATGAGTCATCTGCTATGAGTCCCTTTTAAGGGATATGTGTTATTGTATAAGTTATATTGTTTACTCATTAAGATCATTTATCTCACCCCTTTTCTTATGTGGTTTCCTGGTGAACGTTATGAGGAAGCAAGGTGATAGCTCAAGCAATCTATTTCACTTGGGGGATTTCCTTGTCTAAGTTTATTATCGTACTATGATATGAAGAGTCTCTTTTAGATGCTTTGAGAATTTTTGTTGAAGAGTTTTATTTTGGAATATTATTCATTTGATAAATTATTTGGAGCCTTAAATGTTAATCCTTTTGGATTGGTTTTAAAGTATATTTTAACTATTCTTTCGCAATTTAAGGTTTTCTTATAAATGGATTAATTAAGTTAATGCTTGAATTTTAGGTATGATCCTAGGTATTGTTTATATCCATTTGAGTGGGTTCTATGGGCATGGGTAACCTTATGTCTTCCTATGTTCTAGGACCGTCATATCTCCAAAATTGGGATGTGATATATATGTTAAGCTAATTTCATATTTTTACAACTAATTTGAAGATTTGATGCAAAATTATGAGTTTTCTCCAAATTTGACATAAGTGGGAAAAGTTAGGGTTCATGTGAATACGAGCAAATTAACTCAAATTAATTATGGGAATTGATTGCCTAAGTGTTAATTTGATGAATCTATAGTTAATTTGAGGTTTGAAAGTGAAATTGATAGTTTTCTCCAAATTCTAGGGTTTTATCACATCCCAATTTTAAAGACATGATGATCCTATAGCATGAGGAGACATAAGGTCACCCACACCCATAGATCCCACTTACACTTATACAAATCATGCCTAAGATTGTACCAAATCCATGCACTAACTTAAATGTCCAATAATATAGGAAACTTTAATATGCAAAAGAATAGTTTAACAAAATACTTTGAAAACATCTTATAAAGAAAATAACATTTAAAGTATGAATAAAATAAATCATCAATGATTAATATCCCAAAATAAAATTATGGAATAGTAACTATTCATAATATAGTTAAGGACTTAGACAAGGAATCCCCCTAAGCGAAGTAGAAAGCTTGAGCCATCACCTTGCTTACTCAAATTTGCTCACTTGGAACCATACAAGAGAAAGAGGTGAGATAAATCATCACAATAAGTAAACAATATAGCATTTACAATATCATAAATCCCCTTTTTCAAAGAAAGCCCATTACGTATAACACATAGTTCATGATTTACAAATCACGGTTTCATAGTTTCACTTTAGCAAGATTTTCACTATAACAAGTTTACAGAAATCACACTTATAACACTTATTACCCAATAGGAGTAAATGACTAATCTAGCTCATTGACTCAAGAGAGAGGTGGCCTCATTCCAAATTCCAATTCCTAACCCAATAAATTATAAAGTTATGAAACTAATCAGGCTTTATAGCTAGAACTGCCCTTTCTAGTTGAGGTGGATACACTACTCCTATCCATCGGATTAAGACTATGTGCACAAATTTCGATGATTACCTGCATTGGTATGAGGATTTTTGCATAAAGTATTAGAGGTACCATAACTAGAGCTAATGGTATTCATATATAATAATAGTACTTAAGGTAACAATAACATGCACTTCAATAATAATAGCAGTTTAACTTTTTAAACAAAATATCCAATAATAGTGTAGTTCCAAAAAGAAAGTGGGTAAGATACAATCTCAAAAGGGTTTTTCATATCATTGAGTAAACATTATTAGTTTTAGGACCAATTGTCCTTTGGTAACCCAAGCTTAACAAAAAAAAATCACATAATCAAATTTAAAATGTAGTGAACTTGGGTTTCAAGATCTCAAAGGTTCCCATTAACTTAATCATGATAGCTTATACATGTAATAATAGTATAATGTTTACTCACCTTATGGTTCCTTCACTTCTAGTACTCGTAGCCCTTGAACCTCTAGAACTCTTGAAACTCTAATATAATATTTAATTCAATGCTTGGTATATATTTAATCATCATGCTATCCTATCTCATAACTACCCCATACACGTATAATATTTGCATACACTTAGAGTTGCACATAGATGTGCACTCATCACTTGCACATAACATATTGACTTTAAAAGTTTTACCCATTTAGCCTTTGTAGGCTCACATGAAAACACATTATAAATCATACCAATACTTTCCTCAAGTCAAGCACAATGTCATGATCTTGATATCAATTCACTTTAATAATCATCTTAGTACACTTAACACTTCCATACATGTCAACTTATCAATAGCCTTTCAAGTGTCATGCCTATCTCTTATGCCCAATTCATTCACTTAATCTCCTCATCAATTCAAGACCATAAATTCATTATTGACTCATTATAAAACATATTTCCATATTACCCAATCATATTCACATTCAATCACAACATAAGGTTAAGATAACTTAAGTATACTAAATTGTCTCTAGCCTTGTCTAGAGTCATTCCTTCAACTAATATGCAATTTAACCATTTATCATTCATTCATACATGCCAATAATCATTAAAATATATTACATAAAAATTATAAACATTGAGATAGGAATTCCAATATAGGCCGAATGGCCCTTAAAAAAGAAAACCTGAATTTTTTTACTTTTCGCACTTTCCTTCTATTACATTAATATATAGAAACATTGTTTGAACCAAGATTTTTCATGTAATCAAGACAAAAATCATTATGGAATATGAACATGTAGGAATTGGCACATATATAGATCCATATGCATGAAAATTTCCAACTTTAGGTTTTAGGATGAAAAACCATGAGTTTTCTTGTTTCTGGTATTTTCCAGTCATTACAACAATATGTAAACATGTGATTTAAACCATTATTTTTCATTCAATCACAAAAAATATCAATTCACACAAAACAGCAGCCATAGATATTTCTTATGCATGAAAATTCCAAGTTTAGGGTTTAGAGTGAAAATTATGAGTTTTTCTTACTTTCTGTGCTTTCTGTTCATTACAGTAATATGTAAATACATGATTTAAATCATTATTTCCCATCCAAACATAACAAATATCAATCTAGAATTCCACAATACACAAATTGGCAGCCATACTAGTATAAAATCATGAAAAATTTCAACTTTCAAGTTCTATGACGAAAACCTTGAATTTCCTTATTTTCTGAAACTTTTCGGTCATTACAGTAATATGCAAAAATATGACTTAATTCGATATTTTTCATCTAAAGACATAAAAAAATCCATTTAAAAGACAAATATATAGAAATTGCACCCCCTTCCCCCTCCCCTTTCTTTATAGTGTTTTCATGAAAATTTAAATTTTGAGTTGTAGGATTCACCTTTAGAGAAATTGCGTAAAGAGGTTGATATATTTGGTAGAAAAATTAGTTTCTTTCTCAAGAATTTACCTAGGCCAAATTTTATCAATCAAAATTAGTAAATATTTAGTTCAAAATAATTTTCCCATAATTAGTTTCATAAAAATCCAATAATAAATTGAAAGGAAGGAAAAACTTACGAAACGTTCGTGAAATCGCAAAGTTTGAAAGTATTTTGTGAATTTCGGTAGAGAGAATAATTTTGGGAGAATTTTTCTATCAAAATAATGAAATGATAGAATGGTTGCTGCTGGAATGATGGCTGGCTGAATTTTCATAATATATGTATAGAGTTTTGGACAATTTCTAAGATTACACTTAATGAGCTAGGTTAGGAATGTTTTGGTGTAGTGGGCCTTTAGGTATTTGGACTTTTTAATTATTTTTGAGGCTAATTATAGGTAATTAAAATAAAAATACTTTTCTTATTATTTTCTTTAAAATTTCCCCCATAACACTTATTTTTAAAATTATTTTTAAAATACACATAAAATTATTTTATGCTTAAAAATCACCTTTTTGCTTGAAAATTTATTTTATGTAAAATAAATTATTTTATACTAATGCACTTCACAAGAATCATTTATGTCACAATGATAACTCATTTTATGCATATTAAAATTAATTTAATATGCCATATACTCATCAATCACATAGCACGTAAATTTCCATAAAAGCACCTACTTTGTCTTAATAGCTCTATGTCAAGCAAATTGCCATGAAAATTTCTAGGGTGGTTGTGGGTTGTTACAAGTTCATGGAACAACCCACAACCACCCTAGGAATTTTCGTGATAAATTGCTTGATTTAGTACTATTAAGGTTAAGTGTGTGCTTTGTGAAAATTAGTGATCTAAGTGATTGATGAGTATGTGGCATATTAAATTAATTTTAATATACATAATATGAGTTGTTATTATGAAATAAATGATTTACATGAAGTGCATTTGCATAAAAGAATTTATTTTAGAATAAAATGAATTTTCATGCATAAGACTATTTTTAAGCATAAAATAATTTTATGAGTATTTTAAAATATTTTAAAATATATATTTTTGGGGGAAATATTACAGAAATAATAAGAAAAATATTCTTTTTATTTTTAATTTTACTCATCCTAAAATTTAAATAAAAAGCTCAAATACCCATAAGCCCACTATACTAAAATCCTCCTAACCTAGTTCATTAAGGGTATTAGTGGAAATTGTACCCAAACCCTAATATATATTCTAAAATTCGGCCAGACCAAAGTTCCAGCAGCCATCACTTTATTCTTTTTGTATCTTGATAGAATAATTCTCTCAAAATATTCCTCTCTACCGAAATTAAGAAAACACCTTTCCGTTTCGCGATTTCTTGACCGAAATCGTAAGTTTTTCTTCTCTTTCAATTTGTAAACTAATTTCTATAAAATAAATTATGGGAAAATTATTTTGAACTGGTTGATTACTAATTTTTAAAGATTTAATTCTATTTGGGTGAGTTTTTAGGAGAGAAAACCTATTTTCTACCAAAAATACGATTCTTTCTGTGAGATTTCTCCAAAGGTGAATTCTATAACTTAAAATCACAATTTTTATGCATAAACATCACAGGGGGGCAATTTGTGTATTGTTGTTTTCTAAACTAATTTTTGATTTTTTTTGATGGAAAATATTGGATTAAATAATATTTCTGCATATTTTTGTGATGACCGGAAAGTTTCAAAAAACAAAGGAGTTCAAGGTTTTTGTGTTAGAACTTGGAAGTTAGAAAATTCTATTATTGAATTGATATATGGCTACCGATTTTTGTGAGGAAGTATCTAATAAGATATTTTTTTTGTTTAGATGAAAAATAATGATTTGAATCATATGTCTGTTTATTGCTGTAATGAACGAAAAGCACGAAAACGCATGATTTTTCACCTAAGCCTTTAAACTTGGAATTTCTTTCTATAAATACTATCTATGGCTACTGAATCATGTATGGATGTGTTCTAAATTGATAATTTCTATGATTGAATGAAAAATAATGGTTTAAACAACCTGTTTACATATTTCTGAAATGACCGAAAAATACCAAAAACAAGAAAACTCATGGTTTTGTGCTCTATAATTCAAAAGTTGAATTTTTATGTATAAACAACACTAAGTGTGGCCGATTCATATGGATTAAAA
The DNA here is from genome assembly GCA_947687605.1 of Reutealis trisperma. Classification (NCBI taxonomy): domain Eukaryota; kingdom Viridiplantae; phylum Streptophyta; class Magnoliopsida; order Malpighiales; family Euphorbiaceae; genus Reutealis; species Reutealis trisperma. The sequence continues at coordinate 356,646 of CANTUT010000284.1, forward strand.
TTCTAAAATGAAAAATGTTGGTTCAAACTATGTTTTTACATATTTCTGAAATAGACGAAAATTGCGAAAAGAAAAAGAATTTAGCTTTTACCTTAGTGATGCATTCAGCCTACATGAATATTTTTGTCCCAATGTTTATATTTTTTATGTGATGTGTTTTGATGATTATTGACATGTATGTATGTATAATGAATGATAAAATTTCATATTAGTTGAAGGTATGATCCTAGATAAGCTTAAATGCATTATGGTATACTTAAGGTATCTTAACCTTATATTGTGATTAGAATACAAATATGATTGGGAAATATGGAACTAGGTGTTATGATGACTTGATAATAAATACATGGTTTTGAGTTGATGAAGTGACAATTGAATAAAATGGATCATAAGAGTTAAGCATGACACTTGAAAGGTTAATGGTTAAGTTGACATGTATGGAAGCGTAAAGTGTATTAAGATGATTGTTAAAGTAAATTGATATTGAGGTAATAATATTGTGATGACCTTAGAAAGGTATTAATGTGATTGCAATGTATTTTCATGTGAGCTTATAAGGCCTAAGTATGCAAGACTTTTAAATTCAACGTGTTATGTGCAAGTGATGAGTACACCTATATGTGAACTCTAAGTGTATATGTATGCTATATGTGCATGGGTAGTTATGGGGTAAGAGCATCATGAGTTAATAAATACTAAGTATTAAACTAAATATTATGTTAGAATTTGAGGAGCTTTAGATGCAAAGGGACTACATATACTAGGAGTAAAGGAGCCCCAAGGTGAATAAACTCTATATTCCTGTTTCTAGTGTGAGTAAACATCTTATTCATTCTACAAGTGCAAGTAGCATTTTGTTATGTTACAAATATGTGATATCATGGTATGTGAACCTTTGACATTTTTGAAACCCAAGTCCTTTCCATTCTAAATACTATTATATGATTTCTTTGTCAAGCTTGGGTTGCCAAAGGACATTTGGTCCAAAACTAGTTTGTTTATCCAATGAGAACTTCTTGTGATTTACACTCCAACTTATATTCCTTCTGGAACGACAATATCATTGTATCTTTTGTTCGAAAGCTAAACCACTAATGTTATTGTAATACATGTTATTATTGCCTTATGTGATATTGTTAATTATGATTACCATTAGCTCTAGCTATGGTACCTTTTACCCTTTATGCAGAATCCTCGTGCCGATGTGGGTAATCATCGGAACCTGTGCACATGATCTTAACCCAATGGATAGGGATTGTGTATCCACCTCAGCTAGAAGGGGCAATTCTAACCGTGGAGCCTAATCAGCTTCATGCTTTTATAAGTGATAGGAGTTGGAATTTGGTATAAGGCCACCTCTCCTTTATAAGTTCGAGTGATAGTGTAATAGCCTTCACTCTTTATAAGTTATAAGTGTGATTTCTGCAAACTTGCCAAATTGAACCCTTGCTTAATTGCAACCTCATTCATGAATTGTAAATCATGAACTTTATGTATAAGCTATATGCTTCCTTTTCAAAGGAATATGTGATATATATGTGCCTTATTGTTTACTCATTGAGATCACCTATCTCACCCCTCACCTATCTCACTCCTTTTTTCCTTGTGTGGTTCTAGGTGAGCAAATGTGAGGAGGCAAGGTGATGGCTCAAGCATTCTACTCTGCTTGGGGAATTCCTTGTCCAAATTATCAATAATACTAATTTATAGAGTCTTGTCATTAGATGCTCTGAGAATGTTGATTGATACTTATTGATATATATTATTTTCCTCATGGATTTTGTATGTAATGATTTATTTTAGACTTCCATAATTTAAGGTATTCATCTAAATGTTTTAAACAAGTTATTGTAAGAGATTTGGTAAGATCCTAGGCATGATTTATTTATATGTAAGTGGGTTCTATGGGCATGGGTGACCTTATGTCTGCCCATATTCTAGGACCATCATATCTCTAAGGTTGGGATGTGATAGGAATTTAGCTTGGAATTGCTTGGAAATAATAATAAGTATAAGTATATGTGTGATGCAATTGATACATCTCTATTATAAGTTGAAGTAATAAAACAAGTAAAAGATATAATTAGTAACACTATTAGTTACTAATTGATATAATTGAAATGTTATGGGTGTAGAACTTTAAGGCAAGGGTAAGAAAATTGCTCAAGACCATAAACAACATTAAGCTAATAAAGAACAAACAATTAATAGGAGCAAAGGATTTAAAGTGAGTACTTAATAATATGATGTAATCATTCCTTATTGCTTGCAACCATTGCTTGTATTACATCCCTTGACATGTACTTGAAATGACATTTGATAAGTGGTTGCCTAATGATTGTTGAGCCCCTTAGAAATCCATATCCTCTTTATATGATATTTGACCATGATGAGCCTCTTACCTTGGTCCTATATTGTGCTCAATGATGAGAATGATTAATATGCCAAACTATCATTCATTGAATTCCTATTGTAGACTTTGGATATGTTTTTCTTTGATACTCAGAAATGCTCTCTGATGTGAGGAAATATATCATATCTGGTGCACTTAGTATATGCCTGTAGGTAGAGCGAGAGTACCCAGTCTCTGTTAGGAATGAATGCCTAACCATAAGATTTGATCAGTTTTGCATAATGTGATGCATATGAGTGAGCAAGGTTTAGACAACACTATAATAATTATATGTGGGAAGCTTTTCACTTCCAAGACATTATTATTTCTTCTAAAATGCATTCTAAAGTTCAATATGACCAATTTGATTAACAACACTCCATTGCTACCTCGAATTGATCTAAGTGATGACCTTTTATATTGCATTTATGTTATGTTATATTATATTATTATTTACTCACTGAGCTTGCCTCATCCCATAGTTGTTTAAAATTTTCTAAGTCAGGGTGATTCATTTGCAAGGTAAATTCCAAGCTATGCTTCTTCACTTGGGACTTAATAAAAGTGCTATGTTTTGTGTTACTTGTGTCATCCTGAGGATAATCAATCTAAAGCTCCATGGTGTTTAAAGGCTTAGTATTTAAATATGTTGTGTTGGAGAGTAATAGAAACAAATGATATTTTTTTTTGGTTATGTATATGTACCTATGATAGTAGGTGTGAGGCCTCGCCCGAGCACCGGCCCGGTCTGCTAGAGGGAACCGGGATGCTCATTCAGGTTTAGACTCACGATGGAACCCTTAATTAAAAAAAGGGAAAAGGGAATTGATTGGGATTTGGATTTAGATTCCAAACATGCCTACGTACCCATTGAATGGGGATCAAAACCCACACAGTTCATTCCACAATTAAGTGGGGGGGTCTAGGAGTTGATTAGATTGATTTTGGTTTGGTTGTTTTGAGAGTGAGGGAAAAAGGCTGATACCTTTGCTCTTCATGGGTAGAAGGTTTTACCAAATCGAAGTTTCGTTTTATTGGGACTGGGTGATTGGACGGATTTGAGGGATTAATTAATTAATTAAAATGAATAATTAACTAATTAATGTGATGAGATAGATGGATGGATAAATGGATTAATTAATTAAAAAGATTAATTAATTAATTTGGATGAGAGGTGGATTAAAAAAAGGATTAATTTGATTTTAGAGAAAAAAATGATTAATTAATTAATTAAAAAGATTAATTAATTAATTGAGTAATTAATTTTGATTTTAAAAAAGGATTTTTTGTTAATTAAAAAAATTAATTGACTTGGTTAGGGTGAGAAAATTAATTGATTAAAAAGATTAATTAATTAATTAAAGAGTAGTTAGAGGGAGAAGAAGAGAGGAATTAGTAGATAACCATCAATACTAATTCAACAGGTGTGTGGAAATGAGAAGTGGAGGGGGGTATTTATAGGAAAAGTGAGCGAGGGTAGTTTGGGAAGTGGAAAAGTGAAAAGACCAAAAGGGTAAAGCTAGAAAAAAGCAAAAAAAAAAAATCATATTGGAGGGTATTTTGGGGATTGCAGGCGAGCCATAGGGCCTGCACCATCGGAGGCTTGGGCGGCGCCACCAGGTCTCTAAGGGGCGCCACCGGTGGTCTAGGCGGCCTGTCAGCTGCTGACATAGCGTTTTTTTTTTTTTTTTTAGATATTGGTTGTTGGTATGAAGTTTGGGAATTTTGGATGTTTGGTGGCAATGTAATTGAAGGTTAAAAAAATTTTCTTTCGGGGGCAAACCCCTGCTTGCTAATCGGTTAATGAGAACACCATAATGCCTTTGCATAACACGTTAAATTCAACAAGTGCTAAGGCTACAGTTGGATGATGAGGTTGTAAAATTGAGGATTTACAATTACCCCCTCATCAGAATTGGCTTTGAATAAAAGGTGATTTTGATGATTGTAAACATTGGGAAGGGGTGCCATGTCAGATGAGTGCCATGTCAAACTCTGGGCTTTTGTGTTCTTGTCATATCCTTTACGAAAAGGCCCTCTAGGATAAATGAGGTTTTATCAATGGCTATCGATTCGACCTTGACGTTGGATATGAGAATGGTTTTGGTGAATTTCAATTAAGGCTATCTGTCCGGCCTTATTGTTTAAGATAGAGAAGGTTTGGTGAATTTCAATCAAGGATATCTGTCTGGCCTAAATGTTGGGGATAAAGAAGGTTTGGTGAATTTCAATCAAGGCTATCTGTTCAGCCTTAATGTTGGAGATGAAGAATATTTGAGGTAAATATCAATTAAGGCTATCTGTCCGGCCTTCATGTTAGAGGTAAAGAAGATTTGTTAAATTTCAATCAAGGCTATCTATTCAACCTTAATGTTGGAGATAAATAAGATTTGGATAAATCTCAATCAAGAGTATCTGTTTGGACTTAATGCTAGAGAAAATTTGGTGAATTTTAGTCAAGGCTATCTGTCCGGCCTTAATGTTGGATAAGCTTTGGTGAATTTTAATCAAGGCTATATGTCTGGCCTTAATATTAGAGATAAAGATGATCAGGGGTAAATCTTAATTAAAGTTATCTATTTGGCTTTAATGTTAGAGATAAAAATGATATGAGGTAAATCTCAATTAAGACTATATGTTTGGCCTTAATGTTGGAGATAAAGATGTTTTGGGTAAATCTCAATCAAGGTTATCTGTTTGGCCTTAGTGTCAGAGGTAAAGATGATTTGGGTAAATCTTAATCAAGGCTATCTGTCAGGCCTTAATGTTGGAGATAAAGAAGATTTAGGTAATGTTTGGCCTTAATGGTAGAGGTAAAGATGATTTGGGTAAATCTCAATCATGGCTATCTGTCCGGCCTTAATATTAGAGGTAAAGATGATTTGGGTAAAAAAAGGTGGAAAGTAGAACCATATAGATGTCTAGGTGATCATTTCAAGACATTTATGGGTGAAATTGATAGAGATGGAAAAAGGAACCACATAGATGTCTAGGTGACCGTTTCTAGACATTTATGGGTGGAGTTGATAGTTTAGTGAAAGGTGAGCCTTAACCTATGGCGAGCTGGCTCTAGAGATTCTGACGAGATTTTGGTTATGCCAAAGAAACTTGGGCTTCTGAATGTGAGGGGTTGGGCCTTTTAGGAAGCTCAACAGAACTTTGCTAGGAGTAAAGGGACTCTAGAAGTCACATTTCATTAATTAGATCTGAAAAGCTATCATTTTGCCTTAAAGACACACTGGTCAGCTTTATGAGGTGTCGATCAGCGTTGAGGAAGTACTGGTCAGCTTTAAGAGATGTTGGTGAGGCTATTGGCTTAGCTTATGTATGATGATGTATGATTGCAGAAGATTGCATAGGTGCCGGTGCACAGATGATGCATGCATGTTTCAAAATTCATAGACCTTTTATTTGCCTTCTATGCCATGCATGATTTGTGATGATGCCTATAATGGATGATTACATGAATGCATAAGGGTGGAGACATGCATTTGTGGACTGAGAAACTCGAAAAAGCTGAGAAATTTAACTTGAGCTGATATAAGATGGTTGCCATAGTGGATTACAAGGAGTTTGAGGGGTTGCTTTAGATTTTGGAATCTAGTGGCTCGTGGTTTTTGTTTTGGTGTTGCTAAGGAGAAGTTGTGCCTATTCTAGGGAGATAGGGAATATGGCTTGGCTATGACTCAAAGGCAACTTTAATAGTGCCAGAGTTCAAAGTCCAGCATTTTTTTAATTTTTTAGGAGTTTTTGACTTGCCTCAGGATATTGCAAGCCAGATGATAGTTGGTGATGGTTAAGTGAATTTGACCACTATGATTGGGAAGTTCCATTATTCTGGTGACTAGGGGGATATGAGGGGTGCAAAGGCTCAGCATGAGAGCCTTGATTTTTTGTTTGATTGTCAGTTATAGGTTTATTGATTGGGGTGATGCCATAGTGGCAGATGGGACAGAGGCATTTTATGGTTAGAGTTGTGCTAGCAAAGACACTAATGAGCCTTAATTGCTTTGTTCAAGATTTAGGAAGATGAACTGTCTTGCCAGTTATTCACCAAGTGAGAAAATTTTGTCTTACCCTTTCCATTGAGGTGCTTTGTGGGTCTCTGTTTTAGATTTTAGGTTATCTTTAGAGTGTGGCTGATTGATCATTTTTGGGTAGTGGACCCTACTTTTCAGTCTACATATGCTTTATTGATACTCAATCAGAGATCGGATAGGATGGTTACTTGCAACTTGCCCCCGGAGGACACATTTTTAGCACTGTCAATTGTAAAGGATTTCATCTCTTATGACTGAGGGCCATGGGTGTTGAGTGGTTTGCCTGTTGGGCTTGGTTTGAATGACTTTCCACTAGGGGATAAGGGTCTTGAGGAAGATGGGGTAGACTCAGGATGTGCCCCCAATTTTTCTTTCTTGTAGTCTGTGCAGATCATAGCTTCCATTGCTAAAGCTATCAGGTGATGGTTGGCTAAGGAGTTATCAAGCTGTTTATTTTGGGATTTCACTTGTGACCACAAAAAGGTATGATAGGTGATTGATAAAGGTGGTTTAGCCAATTAAGAAAAAGTATTAGGCTGCCTTGCTCAGGGGAATAGAGGATGAAGTAGCTCAGGAAGGAGAGACTATATGAAGAGCCATTCGTAGCAAGAGGACTGCAGCCCAAGTGAAGGGAGTGACTCATTCTTTGAAGGAGACTTAGGGATCTACTGGAAATGCGACACCACAGGTTACAGTAATGACTCAAAAAAAGGAGATTATGATAGACTGTGATTTTGACGAGGACACAAGAGATTTGCATCTCATGAGGTAGAGAAGGATTGGCTAGACCATGACTTCAGACTTTTTTTTTTAAATAATTATAAGTTGATAAGACTGTACGAAATATGATAAGCTATAGACGATATTGAAAGGGCTATACTTTATAATGGGTTTGTATTTTGCAAGATTTGATCATCATTAAATGAGATATCTTTTATTTTTGCTCCAATTTTTGCCTAATCCACCCTTTCAGGTTTTCAGCTTAGCGAGCATTCTTCTTTTTTTTCTTTTTTTTTTTGTTTAGGTAAAAGAATTAAGTGAATGATGTACTAGGCATAAAGAGAATGAGAATGCAATGCAACAAAATATTTTATATTATGATTTGGACTGCACCTAAGTCGGGCTGCCTACGTATCCCTTACATCACTTTTTCATCGATTATTTCTTTCAGAGAAAATCAGGTCTACATAGTTCTGATTACATATGCATGAAAAATAGAAAATGAAATGCAAAATTCATCTTCAGATGATGTATCATTTTAGATTATTGGGTTGCCAGGATAATGGAATTTGCTTCTGTCCATATCTGTGAAGATGGTGCCTCTGTCAGATAGGATCTTCTTGAGCTGCATTGTCCAACCTAGTTTAGTTTGAACTTCTTCTTGGATCATGAATAACGGCCAGAATTGGATTTCCTTCTTGCAAATCCTTATCTCTCATCTTCTAGTAGAAGTGTTTAGCTAATCTCCATCAATAATCATGATCTTCATTTTCCACAGCTTCTCCTTGACAGGTTTCTTGTGTAGGTCGGGATCTCATAAACTATGATGCTTAGATCATCCCTATCTTATCTTGTACAAAATAGCTCATGAGCTTTGATACTACTACCATGCAAATGCAATGTATAGGATTTTGGATTTTTTTTCCTCTGTGCCATAATTGATTGCTCCTTTTGCCTTTTTCATTTTTTTTGTTCTTTTCATTTTTTTTTAAGATGTCTCATTTAAAGATGAATCAAAAAAAAATTAAAGCAAATCAAAAAGTTTAAAATTTTTATTATTGATAAAAGTCCCATCATGAGTATATTAAAGGATAAGCCTATAAGGCGAAATACAAACTCAAAAGGGCAAGACCTGACAGACTCAAATTCAAAGAAAGATTTAATAGAAAAAAGACTCTAACATAGCCTCTGACTCAAGTGACTTAGACATGAACTCAAGTGACTCAGACATGGACCAAGAGGACTTGGATAGGGGCACAACAGTGTTGGCACTCTTCTCAAAATACCAATTTTTGGGTAAGGCTTGAGACGGTTGGGTGAGCTTGATGATGCTAGACTTTGGGTTTGGGAGCAATGATGTCTCTACTATCAATGTGGCATGCATCAGTTTTATGCCCCGGCCCTTGATGAAAGTCATAGTTTTCATTAGCATTGTAACCTTTAGACAAGGGGTTTGGAGGAGGTCATGGTTCTAAGGGCTTAACCAGATTAGCCTCTAAGGCTTTCTTGTAAACGATGCTAAGGGGCATGCTCAACTCAGAGAAAGTCCTCCTTATTTCTAACTTCATTGGCTAGTGATAGGACACAACATTTACCACTCCCTCTCTTTCGGTGGTGTTCGCGGTGTTCTTGTGATACCTAGAGGATTCATCCTTATTGAATCAAATCCTCAATCTTGGTAGCGGTGGCAATGAGAGCTTTAAAGTTAGGGAGGTATTGTGTTTGCAAATGCATATGGTATTAGGGGAGGAGGTTCTTGACAATGATGTCAATTTGCTTACTTTAGATGGACAGTTCACCATTTGAGCCGTTTTTGTCCTCCACCTTATAAGGAATGCGGTGAAGGATTCTCTTAGCCCTTGTTTGGTGGTTTCCAAATCTTGATAAGTGACATCTGCCTCAATGTTATAGTGGTATTACTTGACAAAAGCAATGCAGATATCATCCCAAGTTTTCTTGTGATTTTGGTTGAGGTTTAGTAACCACTTAATAGCAGCTCCAGTCAAGGACTGTTGGAATAACTAAGTAAGGAGCTCGTCGTCTACACCAAAAGGTCTCATGGCACCCACATACATCTTGAGATGAGTTTTGGGACATGTGGTGCCATTAAACTTGTCCATGATCGGCATTTTAAATTTTGGTGGAACTCGTGCATTTGGGAAGAGAGCTAAGGAGTCGACACCTATTATGTCTTCATGCTTTTTGACATTTTTGAGTGTTCTCTCCATGGCCTCAATTTTCTCCATCAATTTCTTAGTTTCAAAAAAGCTAAAGAAATCTCCACTTTGAAATGGATTCATAGTGGGAGAGGAAGTGGTTGTGTTTAAGTCCATGATAGGAGAGGTTGGAGTTTCAGATATTTCCCTTTATCAGTGAGATCAATAATGGGAGGAGTAAAAGTAAGGGCATGGCTAGTCCCGGCTTGAGCAGATGCAGGCTCAACATGAGTAGGAGAGGGAGTGATAGTGACCTCATTGATGAGGGTGTAAAATTGAAAGTTCACAGTAGGTAAAAATGTATGGATAGTATTTGTTAACATTTATGAATGATGTTTTATTCATGGTCATGAGATGGCACTAAAGTATAATGGTAATAAATGAATGGTTAAAGTAATAATGGGAAAGGATAAAGAATGAATGTGGTTTTGATCTTGGGGAAGATGACCAAATGGAATATGTAAAATGATAATAGGATCAATGGTGTTCTATGGGGTTACGTGACCTTATGTTTCCCCGAACTCTAGGACAGTCACAGCCTAGAAATCAGGTCATAACAGAGTTGGTATCAAAGTTAAAGGTTTAAGTCTAACTTAAGCTTAATAACTATATGAACTATAGGTTAAACAATGAAGCATAGGAATTCTTGTTGTTGTCAAATTGTATTCTCTAGTTAGATCTGCGTTAAAAATATTTGTTAAGTTACTCTTTCATATTTATGATTTACATGTGCATTATTATGTTATTGTATTGTTGTGTTATATTGCTTGATTATGGATGTAGATACCACAAATTCGTAATCCTATTAGAGAAAGGGAAGTCTCAAATGCTGCTTCAACCGCTCCGCCTAAATTTGAAAATAGATCTTGAGGAGGATCTTGACCCCATTTAGGTAGTAAAAATGAAACCACAATATGAGGAAGCGATGAGGGAACTTCATATATTAAGGGAGGAAGTATGAAAATTGAGAAAGATGATGAGAAATATGAAATGGGAGTTAGCCTGAATTAGGCATATGCACCAAAACCCAAGAGCAAAACTAATCCCACCTCTCCAAGATGTTATGCCAGAATTCCCTAAACATGTATATATAGCTTGTGGTAGATTGGATCATTTGGAGGAAAGATGTCCTATTAGGAGGCATAAGCTATCCCTTTCATTATTGTCCACATACCATAGACATGTGGCCTTAGTGAAAGTGAAGTCGAGAATAATGAAAGGGGTTCGAGGAATTGAGAAAAAAAGGGAGAAGAAAGGATGTATTTTGGTTAGGATTTTGGTGAAACAGTTGACATGTATGTATATATAACAAATAGTCTAATATGAAAGATAACAAATGGAATGTATATAAATCTTTTTATATACATATGATGTGTAGTTGTTAAATGGAAGATAGAAAATTGATTTAGTTGACCAAAACTCCACTCTCTTTTTACATATAATTGGTTAAGTATAGGGAAGTTCAATCCCAATTTAACGTGGATTAAAGTTTTTTCTCATACAAGGATTAGAGTTTTCTAATTAGAAATTGCTACCTAAATGAATAATAAGTCATAACTGAGTTGGGATACTAAATATGATAGGTTTATGGCCTAAAAAACAATGAAAATAATGAAAATTAAAAAAAATAAATTTTATTGGGTTTAGTAATTAGAGGCAATAGCCAACATGCCCAAGAACATAGGCGTGTTCCAAGCTGTGTTGGAGCCTACATTCAGCTTTCACAACTTGTGAAATTTCTACTTGTAGCCATGTCTGACTCTCTATGTTTTGGCCTTCCTCCATTTGAATTATTGACATCAAACATTGTTGTACATTTTGAATCACTATTTTAATGAATGATCTATTCTTGCATTCTAGAAGTTGTAGTAAGATCATTCCATGTAGTACTTCCTTAAATTTCTTCATTCATCTCCTTGTAATAGGACCATTGAAAAGGTGAATTAGATCCTTATATCATATACTTCCTTGGGTGTATTATGAAAGGTATCCATGAGATGATGAATTGGTTTATAATAGGTGTAAACAAATTGTTAAATGATATGTGACATTGTTAAATGATATGTTTACACAGAATTGTTAGAGGTTATGAATGAATAATATCATAAAATGAAAGATGATACTCAATAGTAGTTAGTGTGATTACAAATAATTCATATATATTTTACATATTGAGATATATATGAGATGAACTAATGATAGGTATTATCAAATTTATGGCATTGATCTTATCTCATTAGATAGAACAAGTGAGACAAAGATCTCAAGAAGCCAAGAGTATCAATTTAGATGCAGCATCTAATGTTACATTTATAAGGGATAATGATAGGGAGTCATCTTGATCAAGAAAATGCATAGTAGATACAAGAGAATAAGGACTACCAAAAGATGTGGACGCATTGATGCAAGAGAACCAAAAGCTAAAAGAATTTAGATGAAGGTAGGAAATGCCTCCACTACCTCCACCACCTGTGGCCCCACCCGTTCCTAGAGTTAAGAATATTCCTCCTCTCATGCTAAGGGTGCCATGTCATGTACGAAGAAGAATGTTGCCAGAGGAAGGAGTTACAGTGAATGCTTTAAAAAGATGAAACCTTATCAATTTAAAGGAGAAGAAGGGGAAGATCCCTAAGAGTTTTTGGAGGAATTGGTTAAGATAGCTCAGCAACTATCATGTTTTAATGAAAAGCTCATTGAACTAGTGGGCCTACAACTCAAGAAGGATGCATAGGAATGGTTCCAAAGGGAGATTGAGGATTAACTATATGGAGATGATGCTCCTACATAGGCTGAGTTTAAGCAAAGACTAATGGATGAGTTCTTAACTAAATGGAAAGGCAAAATCGTGCCCTTCAATTTGAGCAATTGAAGCGAAAGCCTAGAATGTATATACAGAGTATGCTCTAGAATTTAAATGTCTGATCAAATATGCCTTTCACATAGTACCTACTGAAGCAAGTAGGGTCGATTGATTCTGACGAGGATTGAGTGCTCCACTTTATAATGTCTTAGTAGCCACCAATTGCCCCACCATGGCTAGGCTTATTGATCAAGCTAAGCTTATAGAGGCACAACATTGGGCTGAAAGAGTTGTACGAGCAGAAAAGGAGCAAAAACATAAGGGAAAAATTAAAGGGCAAAGTGGCCAATAATGGGGAGGCCCAACACAAAGTAAGGGTCCTGAATGTGCTTCCACAATATCTACTCCATACCAGCAAAAAATGGGAGGACAAAGTGTTTTAGTTGCCTCAGCCCTAAGCAACATTAATACATATCGAACAAGACAACAAAGTCATTCTATACCTACTTGCACTACATATGGATGACAACATTAAGGAGCCTGTTAAAGAGCCATGGAAGCATGCCTATGCTGTGGACAGATGGGACATTTTATTAAGGATTGTCTGATGATTGGTAATTAAAAGATGACTATGAAGGCTTCACAGCCCATTATACAAATGAATCGAATGGAAAGTCACAAACCAAAAGGATGAGGCCATGGTGCCAGACAATCCTCAAGCAATATGCAAGCTATAGAAGGTAGAAGAAGAGGGAGAGTTTTACATTTAATCAATAAGATGCTTACATGTCCCACAATGTTGTTACAGGTACCATCTTCATCCAGTCTATTAATGCTCGATGTTTGTTTGATTCTAGTGCAACGCATTCGTTTATTTCACCATGTTTTGCTAAGAAATTAAATAAGAATGAGGACGTGATGAACGAATCTTTGATTATAACCATACCTTTAGGAGAAATTGTAGAGGTAGAACAAGTATATAAGAATTGTATGGTATAAATTGGAAATAGGAGATTTCCTGCAAATTTGATTGAAATTTGATGTTATACTAGGAATGGATTAGTTATCCATGCATAATGCTCATATAGATTGTAAAAGAAAAAGGATTAATTTCAAAGAGGAGAATGGATCCAAATTCACTTTTCAAGGTGATAGGAGTAGCTTTATTATGAACTTTATTTTGGTTATTAGGTCAAAAAGATTGTTAAGGAAGGGTTGTCAAGCGTATTTGGCACATGTAGTAGATATTGAGAAAGTAGATAAATCTGTTAAGAAGATACTAGTAGTAGATGAATTCCTTGATGTGTTTCCTGAGGATTTACTAGAAATGGCACCGGATAGGGAGATAGAGTTCACAATTGAGCTCTTACCTGGAACTCAGCCAATATCGATACCACCTTATCGAATGGCACCTTTAGAGTTAAAAGAATTAAAAGTTCAATTATAGGACCTGCTCGATAAGGGTTTTATTAGGCCGAGTAGTTCCCCTTGGGGTGCTCCAATTCTATTTTTAAAGAAGAAAGATGGGTCTTTAACACTGTGTATTGATTAGACAGTTGAATAAGGAGACTGTGAAGAATAAGTATCCTCTATCAAGGATTAATGATTTATTTGATCAGTTACAAGGAGCTAGTTACTTCTCTAATATAAACTTGTGATCAGGTTATCATCAACTTAAAATTTGACTAGAGCATATCTGTAAGACTACTTTTAGAATGACATGTGGACATTATGAATTTATAGTATTACCATTTGGTTTGATGAATGCACTAGCAGCTTTTACGGATTTGATGAATCAAGTGTTTAAACTGTTTCTAGACAAATTTGTTATTGTGTTTATTGATGATATTCTAGTATATTCAAGAAGTAAGGAAGAATATGAGGAATAGTTTAGAATAGTGTTACAAACTTTGAGAGAGCATAAGCTTTATACCAAATTGTCTAAATGTGATTTCTAGATGGAACAAGTTTGTTTTCTTGGACATATAGTTAGCAAAGAATTAATCAAGGTAGATCCTAAGAAAGTAGAAGTGGTAGCAAATTGGCCTCAACCCACAACTGTTATAGAATTAAGGAGTTTCTTAGGAATGGTGGGTTACTAACATCGTTTTATAAAGGATTTTTCAAGAATAGCAGCACCACTGATGAGACTTACAAGAAAGCAAGTTTAAATGGGATGAGACTTGTGAAGAGAGTTTCCAAAAACTTAAAGATTGCTTAATCATAGGTCTTATATTGGCATTACCTGATGGGAATGAAGATTTCACCATATACTATGATGCCTCTAGAACTAGTTTAGGATGCATGTTAATGCAAAATGGAAAAGTTATTGCTTATGCATCGATACTGAAGTGACATGAGATGAACTATCTCATGCATGATCTAGAAATGGTGGTAGTTATCTTTGCTTTAAAGATATGGAGGCACTATTTGTATAAGAAGAAATGTGAGGCTATACAGATCATAAATTCTTTAATATATCATAAAGCAAAGAGATCTAAATTTGAGGCAAAGAAGGTGAGTAGGATTGTTAAAGGATTATGATTGCCAAATACTTTATCATTTAGTAAAGCCAATGTTGTAGTAGCTGCACTAAACAGGAAGTCAATGGGTTGTCTCTCGTATATTACCATGTAAAGGTGGCCAATACTAAAGAAGTGAGAAGAGATGTTTAATGAAGGTTTACAATTAGAAGTAAATGAATCACAACTGCTATTGGCTTTGCCACATCCCAACTTTTGAGACACGACAGTCCTAGGACATGAGAAGACATAAGATCACCCACGTTCATAGATACCACTTATACTTATACAAATACTACCTAGGATCATACCAAAGTCTCCTACATTAACTTAAATAAACCCTTTTTTTTTTGTCTTTTTTTTGAAAACCTTAAGTTATGGAAGCATAATTAAAATATACTTTAAACATAATCCATAAGGAAATAATATTTAGAATCCAATTAAAATCTTGAAGGATAACATTTCAAAATAAACATCCAAAAATAAATATTCCTGGAACGTCTAACGATAACTCTTCATAACATGTTAAACTAATTTTCTTGGACAAGGAATTCCCCAAGCGAAGTAGGATGCTTGAGCCATCACCTTGCCTCCTCATAATGCTCACCTGGAACCACACAAGGAAAAAGGGTGAGATAGATGATCTCAATGAGTAAATAATAGGGATTATACAATAACACATATCCCTTAAAAAGGACTCATAGCTCATAACTTATAGTTCATGATTCAAAGTTTGTAATTTAGAAAGGTTTGCGGAAATCACACTTATAACACATAGAGTAAAGGCTACTACCATAATCACTCAAACACATAACACATAGAGTGAAGGCTATTGTCATAATCACTCGAACACATAGCCGATGATTACTCGCATCGGTACAAGGATCACATAGCCAATGATTACACGTATCAGTACGAGGAGCACATAGCTAATGATTACTCGCATTAGTACAAGGAGCACATAGTCGATGATTACTCACATCGGTACGATGATTTCTGTATAAAAAGGGTTAAAGGTACCATAGCAAGAGCTAATGGTCATCACATATAATAATAACATTTAAGCCAACAATAATATGTATCCTAATAGTAATAGCAATTTATCATTTTGATTAAAAAATACAAGAATAGTGTAGTTCCAGAAAGAATATAAGTTAGGGTGATAATTACAAGAAATTCTCCTTGGATAAACAAAATAGTTTTGGACCAAATGTCCTTTGGCAACCCAAGTTTTACCAAGAAATCATAAAGTTTCATTTTAGAATAGAAAGAACTTGGGTTTCAAGAATGTCAAAGGCTCACATAACATGATATCACATATTTGTAATATAACAAAATGTTACTTACACTTGTAGAATGAATACAATGTTTACTCACACTATAAGCAGGAATACAAAGTTTACTCACCTTGGAGTTCCTTTGCTCCTAGTATATGTAGCCATTTAGACTTCTAAGACTCCTCAAGCTCTATCATATATGTAATTTAATACTTACTATTTATTTAGCCATGATGCTCCTATCCCATACTACCTCGTGCAATATAGCATTCACATACACTTAGAGTTGCATGTATAAGTGTACTCATCACTTGCATATAACATGTTGACTTTAAAAGTCTTACACACTTAGCCTTGATAGGTTCACATGAAAACACATTACAATTATGTCTATACCTTTCTGAGGTCATCATAATATCATTATCTTAATATTAATTCAATTTAACAATCATCTTAGTACACTTTAACACTTCCATACATATTAACTTAACAATTAACCTTTCAAGTGTCATGCTTAACTCTTATGATCCTTTTATTCAATTGTCACTTCATTAACTCAAAACTATGTATTCATTATCAAGTTATCATAACATTTAGTTCCATATTTTCCAATCACATTTACATTCTAATCACAATATAAGATTAAGATACCTTAAGTATACCTTAAGTATACCAAAATGCCTTTAAGCTTGTCTAGGGTCATACCTTCAACTAACATGCAATTTTATCATTTATTATACATACATACATGTCAACAATCATCAAAATACATTACACAAAAATTATAGACATTGGGATTAAAATATCAATATAGGCCGAATGCATCATCAAAAGGAAAACAAATTTTTCTTTCTTTTTGCACTTTTCGTCTATTTCAGTAATATGTAAAAACATGGTTTGAACCAAGATTTTTCATGTAAACACAACAAAAATCATTTTAGAATTTTAATTCACATGAATTGGCCATACATGGTATTTCTCATACATAAAAATTCAACTTTTGGGTTATAGGGTACAAAATCATGAGTTTTCTTGTTTTTGGTAATTTTCAATCATTATAGTACTATGTAAATAGATGGTTTATACCATTATTTTTCATTCAATCATATAAAATATTAGTTTAAAACATGTTCATGCATGATTCAGTAGCCATAGACAATAATTATGCATGAAAATTCTAAAGTTTAAGGCTTATGGTGAAAATTATGAGTTTTCGCGCTTTCTGTTCATTACAGTGATATGTAAACACATGATTTAAAAATCATTATTTTTCATCCAAATAGAACAAATATTAGTTTAGAATCCAATCATATACAAGTTGGCAGCCACATGTTGAAATAATAATAGAATTTTCCAACTTCTAAGTTCTAGCACAAAAACCTTGAATTCCTTTGTTTTTTGAAACTTTCCAGTCATTACAAAAATATGCAGAAGTAACATTTAATCCAATATTTTTCATCAAAACAAATCAAAAATCAGTTTAGAAATCAATGATGCACAAATTTACCCCCATTAGTGATGTTTATGCATAAAAATTTCAATTTTGAGTTACAGAATTCACCTTTGGAGAAATCGCGTAGAGAAGTTGGTGCTTTCGGTAGAAAAATTAATTTTTCTCTCAATAAATCACCTAGACCAAATTTTATTGGTAAAAATCAGTAAATATTAAGTTCAAAATAATTTTTTCAAGATTAGTTTCATAAAAATCAAATAGCAAATTGAAAGGAAAAGAAAAACTTACGAAACGGTCGCGAAATCGCAAGTTTGAAGGATTTTTTATGAATTTTTGTAGAGAGAAATATTTTAAGAGAATTTTTCTATCAAGATATAGAAAAATGGAGTGATGGCTGCTGAAATGAGAGAGCTAGCTGAAATTTTCATTATATATTCAGGTTTGGGGTGCAATTTCCAAGTTTGCCCTTAATGAGCTAGGTTAGGAGTATTTTGGTGTAGTGGGCTTTTGGGTATTTGGGCTTTTTATTTAATTTAGGGCTGATTATGGGTAATTAAAAATAAAATATTTTTCTTATTATTTTCATTAAAATTTTTCCCAAAACACTTATTTAAAAATATTTTTAAAATACTCATAAAATTATTTTATGCTTAAAAATCGCCTTTTTACATGAAAATTCATTTTATGAAAAATTAATTATTTCATGTTAATGCAATTTATTCAAATCATTTATTTCACAATAACAATTCATTTTAGGCATATTAAAATTAATTTAACATACTCCAAACTCATAAATCGCGTCACACATGAATTTTCATATAGTCACACAATTTGTCACAATAAGCCTAAATTCAAATAATTTGTCAATAAAACTCCTAGGGTAGATATGTGTTGTTACATTCTCCTCCCTTAAAAAAATTCATCCTCAAATTTTCAAGTCTAGTAGCACAACACACTCTGCTTAACTTCTCCGCCACGCTTCCGCTATGCCTGTGAAACCTAATATTTAACTACAATTAACTTATCAAATACAGTAAGGCACATACTCGCAATCTATCAAAAATAATCGCATTGATAAACTTTTAGCTTAATCTACACCTATGTTAATCTCTTGCTCAAACAAATCTTAAAACTAATCCTTAATAATTTTGTATCCCCTTAACCTTAAACAAAAGTAATAGATCATTTAATTTCACCTTCAATCAAATATAATCCTAAGCATTGTTTTTCCTTATATCTCTATTATTATTAACATCTATACTAATACCTTGATCACCACTTCCATTCATTATTTATCACATTAGTCATATAAGAATCAAATAGAAAATTCCATATTAATAACTCCAATTGATATTTGATAATTCACTTTCCATTTAATAATTATTACTTAATCCATTATAACCTCAATAAATATTTTCATATTTAATACCTTACTAACATTACGATTTCTACACTCCCATCATTCATCAATTAAAACATATTTAAACATAACAAACATTCCTATATATATCATATCCCAAACGAACTTGCATTCTATTAATTTACGATCCCAAATAAACTTCTCATAACTATTTTAGACTCACTCTCTTTTTGTATAATATATACATCATTATCATGATTTAATTACCTAATGACTTGAAATTTTATACATTTAGCTCATAATATCATCTAACTTTATATTTTCCACTTATATCTTGCTATATTTCACATTCCTAATCATTTAAATTATCCATATTAAAATACTAAACCTTTTAATACCAACATTCAATGAAATATCTATGTAACTCTTATATCTTTCCAACCCTATTCCATTCTAGGTTACCTCAATAAAAATTCTTCCCATACTAAAGATCGCTACCAAATTTTCTAGTAACCTTAATTGAACATTATTATATCTAACGTCTTAAAACATTTTTCATCTAGAGGACTCATATCCCTTTCAGGTATATTCAAAACTATTAAATTTTCAAAATTGCATAGCATCATACTTATCCTTTTATCATCATTACAAGTCTAAGAATACTTATCCTTTTATGTCTCCCTCTCTTAAAATAAATTCATCCTCGAATTTCAATACTTACTCACATGTTCTTAAAAACTGGGGATGCTTCTACCACATCCCTTCCTCAGCTTCCTAAGCATACCATTCATTCCATGATTACATTAGTAAATCTTAAATCATAAATATCTCCTTGATACATGAATATCTCCCATCCTTAGTTCAAAATTTTAATTGCTTTCCTCTATAATCAATTTAAGCTCCATACTTATATAGTATCACATCCCAGCCTTAGAGATATGACAGTCTTAGAACATGGGGAGACATAAGGTCACCCATACCCATAGGACCCACTTACACATAAACAAATCATGCCTATGATCTTACCAAACCTCTTACGATAACTCATTTAAAATATTTAGATGAATATGTTTAATTGTGGAAGTCTATAATTAAACATTACACATAAAATCCATAAGGAAAATAATATATCTCAAAAGAGTATCAATCAACATTTCTGGAGCATTTAATGATAAGACTTCATAAAATAGTATTATTAATAACTTGGACAAGGAATCCCCCAAGCGAAGTAGAATGCTTGAGCCGTCACTTTTCCTCATCACATTTGCTCACCTGGAACCACACAAGGAAAAGGGATGAGATAGATGATCTCAATGAGTAAATGACAAAGCACATACATTATCACATATTCCTTTGAAAAGGAAACATAGCTTATACACATAGTTCATGATTTATAATTCATGAATCAAGTTACAATTTAACAAGGTTTTAATTTGGCAAGTTTGCAGAAATCACACTTATAACTTATAGTGAGTGAAGGCTATTGCTCTATCACTCAAACTTATTGAGGAGAGGTGGCCTTATACCAAATTCCAACTCCTATCACTTATAAGGCATAAAGCTGATCAAGCTCCACGGCTAGAACTGCCCCTTTCTAGCTGAGGTGGACACACTACCCCTATCCATTGGGTTAAGACTATATGCACAGGTTCTGATGATTACTTGCATCGGCACGAGGATTCTGCATAAAGGGTTAAAGGTACCATAGCTAGAGCTAATGGTAATCACAATTAACAATATCACATAAGCAACAATAACATGTATCCCAATAATAATAGTGGTTTAACTTTCAAACAAAAGAAAATGATAGTGTAGTTCTAGAAAGAATATAAGTTAGGGTGATAGTCATGAGAAATTCTCATTGGACAAACAAAATAGTTTTGGACCAAATGTCCTTTGGCAACCCAAGCTTTATAGAGAATCACTTAATTAAATTTTAAGATGAAAGGAACTTGGGTTTCAAAGATAACAAAGGCTTACATAACAATATATCACATTCTTATACCACAACATAATGTTGTTCACACTTATAACATGAACACAGTGTTTACTCACACTTATAGAACGAATACGATGTTTACTCACCTTGGGTTTCCTTTGCTCCTAGTATACGTAGTCCCTTTGCAATTCTAAAGCTCCTCAAACTCTAACATAATATTTAGTTTAATACTTAGTATTTATTTACTTATGATGCTCCTATCCCATAACTACCCTATGCATATATAGCATACACATAATTAGAGTTCACATATAGTTGTACTCATCACTTGCACGTAACACGTTGACTTTAAAAGTCTTCAATACTTAGGCCTTGTAGACTCACATGGAAACACATTACAATCATGTCAATACCTTTCTAAGGTCATCACAATATTATTACCTCAATATCAATTCACTTTATCAATCATCTTAATTTCCATACATGTCAACTTAATAATTAACCTTTCGAGTGTCATGCTTAACTCTTATGTTCCTTTTTATTCAATTGCCACTTCATCACTCATAACCATGTGTTCATCATCAAGTCATCATAATATCTAGTTTCAAATTTCCTAATCAAATTTTCATTCTAATCACAATATAAGGTTAAGATACCTTAAGTATACCAAAATGCCTTTAAGCTTATCTAGGATCATACCTTTAATAACATTAAATTTTTATCATTTATTACACATACATATATATCAATAATCATCAAAACACATCACATGAAAATTATACATATTGGGACAAAAATATTAATGTCAGCCGAATGCATCACCAAAGGAAAAATTAAGTTCTCTTTCTTTTCGCACTTTCCGTCTGTTTCAGAAATATGTAAAAACATGGCTTGAACCAAGATTTTTCACGTAAACACAACAAAAATCATTTTGAAGTATTAATTCATGTGAATTAGCCACACTTAGTATTGCTCATACATAAAAATTAAACTTTTGGGTTGTAGGGTACAAAACCATAAGTTTTCTTATTTTTGGTATTTTTCGGTCATTTCGTAAATATGTAAATAGGTTATTTAAATCATTATTTTTCATTCAATCTCAAAAAATATTAGTTTAGAAGATGTCCATACATGATTTGGCAGCCATAGATAATATTTATACAAAAAAATTCCAAGTTTTAAGGCTTAGGTGAAAAATCATGAGTTTTCGCGCTTTCTGTGCTTTGCGTTCATTACAGCAATATACAGACACATGATTCAAATCATTATTTTTCATCTAAAAAAAACAATATCATATTAGAATTCTTTCTCACACAAATTGGCGGCCACATATTAATTTAACAATAGAATTTTCCAACTTCTAAGTTCTAGCACAAAAACCTTAAATTCCTTTATTTTCTGAAACTTTTTGGTCATCACAGAAATATGCAGAAATATCATTTAATATAATATTTTTCATCCAAATAAATAAAAAATAAGTTTAAAAAACAATAATGCACAAATCACCCCCCTCTAGTGATGTTTATGCATAAAAATTGTGATTTTAAGTTATAGAATTCACCTTGAGAGAAATCTCGTGGAAAAAATTGTGTTTTCGGTAGAAAATAGATTTTCTCCCCCAAAAACTCTCCCAAATAGAATTAAATCTATAAAAATCAGTAATCAACCAGTTCAAATAATTTTCCCATAACTTATTTCATAGAAATCAGTTTAGAAATTGAAAGAGAAGAAAAACTTACGATTACGGTCAATAAATCGCGAAACGGAAAGGTGTTTTCTTAATTTCGGTTGAGAGAACTATTTTGAGAGAAGTTTTCTACCAAGATATAGAAAACTAAAGTGGTGGCTGTTGGAAGACCTAGGCTGGCTGAATTTTACAATATATATTAGGGTTCAGGTGCAATTTTCACTAATACTGTTAATGAACTAAGCTAGGAGGATTTTAGTGTAGTGGACTTTTGGGTATTTGGGCTTTTTATTTAAATTTTGGGCTGATTATAATTAAAAATAAAAAGAATATTTTTCTTATTATTTCTATAATATTTCCCCCAACATATTTATTTTAAAAATTATTTTAAAATACTCATAAAATCATTTTATGCTTAAAAATTGTCTTTATGCATGAAAATTCATTTTATTTAAAATAAATTCTTTTATGCAAATGTAATTCATGTATGTCACATCCCAACCTAAGAGATATGATGGTCCTAGAACATAGGGAGACATAAAGTCACCCACGCCCATAAAACCCACTTACTTATAAATAAATCATGCCTAGGATTATATCAAACCTCTTACAATAACTCATTTAAAATATTTAGATGAATACCTTTAATTGCAGAAGTCTATAATTAAACATTACATATAAAATCCATAAGGAAAATAATATATCTCAAATCTGTATCAATCAACATTCCCAGAGCATCTAATGACAAGACTTCATAAAATAGTATTATTGATAACTTGGACAAGTAATCCCCCAAGCGAAGTAAAATGCTTGAGCCATCACCTTGCCTCCTCACATTTGCTCACTTGGAACCCCACAAAGGAAAGGGGGTGAGATAGATGATTTCAATGAGTAAACGATAAGGCACATACATTATCACATATTCCTTTGAAAAGGAAACATAGAGCTTATACAAATAGTTCATGATTTATAATTCATGAATCAAGTTACAATTTAGCAAGGGTTCAATTTGGCAAGTTTGCATAAATCACACGTATAACTTATAGTGAGTGAAGGTTATTGCTCTATCACTTGAACTTATTGAGGAGAGGTGGCCTTATACCAAATTCCAACTCTTATCACTTATAAGGCATGAAGTTGATCAGGCTCTATGGCTAGAACCGTCCCTTTCTAGCTGAGGTGGATACACTACCCCTATCCATTAGGTTAAGACTGTGTGCACAGGTTTTAATGATTACTTGCATCGGCACGAGGATTCTGCATAAAAGGTTAAAGGTACCATAACTAGAGCTAATGGTAATCACAATTAACAATATCATATAAGGCAATAATAACATGTATCCCAATAATAATAGTGGTTTAACTTTCAAATAAAAGACAATGATAGTGTAGTTCCAGAAAGAATATAAGTTAGGGTAATAATCACGAGAAATTCTCATTGGATAAATAAAATAGTTTTAGACCAAATGTCCTTTAGCAACCCAAGCTTTACAAAGAATCACTTAATTAAATTTTAGGATGAAAGGAACTTGGGTTTCAAAAATTGCAAAGGCTTACATAACAATATATCACATTCTTATAATACAACATAATGTTGTTCACACTTATAACATGAACACAGCGTTTGCACACACTTGTAGAATGAATACGATGTTTACTCACCTTGGGTTTCCTTTGCTCCTAGTATACGTAGTCCCTTTGCAATTCTAAAGCTCCCCAAACTCTAACATAATATTTAGTTTAATACTTAGCATTTATTTACTTATGATGCTCCTATCCCATAACTACCCTATGCACATATAGCATACACATACAATTAGAATTCACATATAGTTGTACTCATCACTTGCACATAACACGTTGACTTTAAAAGTCTTGCATACTTATGCCTTGTAGGATCATATGAAAACTCATTACAATCATGTCAGTACCTTTCTAAGGTCATCACAATATTATTACCTTAATATCAATTCACATTAACAATCATCTTAATACACCTTACACTTCCATACATGTCAACTTAATGATTAACCTTTTAAGTGTCATGCTTGACTCTTATGACCTTTTTTATTCAATTGTCAATTCATCAACTCATAACCATGTGTTCATCATCAAGTCACCATAACATTTAGTTCCAAATTTCCTAATCACATTTGCATTTTAATCACAATATAAGGTTAAGATACCTTAAGTATACCTTAAGTATAGCAAAATGCCTTTAAGCTTATCTAAGATCATACCTTTAACTAACATGAAATTTTGATCATTTATTACACATACATACATGTCAATAATCATCAAAACACATCACATGAAAATTATAAACGTTGGGACAAAAATATTAATGTAGGCCAAATGCATCACCAAAGGAAAAATTAAGTTTTCTTTCTTTTTGCACTTTCCGTCTATTTCAGAAATATATAGAAACATGGTTTGAACCAAGATTTTTCATGCAAACACAACAAAAATCATTTTGAAGTATTAATTCATGTGAATCAGCCACACTTAGAATTGCTCATACATAAAAATTCAACTTTTGGGTTATAGGGTACAAAACCATGAGTTTTCTTATTTTCGGTATTTTTCTGTCATTTTAGAAATACGTAAATAGGTTGTTTAAATCATTATTTTTCATTCAGTCATAGCAAGTATCAGTTTAGAACATATCCATACATGATTCGGCAGCCATAGATAATATTTATACAAAAAAAAAGTTTCAAGTTTTAAGGCTTAGGTGAAAAATCATGAGTTTTCGCACTTTCCGCGCTTTTCGTTCATTACAGCAATATACAGACACATGATTCAAATCATTATTTTTCATCTAAACAAAACAAATATCATATTAGGATGCTTTCTCACACAAATTGGTAGCCACATATTAATTTAGTAAGAGAATTTTCCAACTTCTAAGTTCTAGCACAAAAACCTTGAACTCCTTTGTTTACCAAAACTTTCCAGTCATCACAGAAATATGCAGAAATATTATTTAATCCAATATTTTTCATCAAAACAAATTAAAAAGCAGTTTAGAAAATAATAATGCACAAATTGCCCCCCTCTAGTGATGTTTATGCATAAAAATTATGATTTTAAATTCTAGGATTCACCTTTGGAGAAATCTCGTGGAAAGATTTGTGTTTTCGGTAGAGAATTAATTTTCTCTCTCAAAAACTCACCCAAACAGAATTAAATCTATAAAAATTAGTAATCAATCAATTTAAAGTACTTTTCCCATAATTCATTTCATAGAAATCAATTTAGAAATTGAAAAAGAAGAAAACTTAAGATTACAATCAAGAAATCGCGAAACGGAAAGGTGTTTTCTTAATTTCAGTTGAGAGAAATATTTTGAGAGAATTTTTCTACCAAGATATAGAAATAAAAGAATGGTGGCTACTATAATGAAGAGCTGGTCGAATTTTACATTATATATTAGGGTTTGCGGTGCAATTTCCAAGTTTACCCTTAATAAGCTAGGTTAGGAGTGTTTTAGTGTTGTGGGCTTTTAGGTATTTGGGCTTTTTGATTAATTTAGGGCTGATTATAGGTAATTAAAAATAAAATATTTTTCTTATTATTTTCTATACAATTCCCCCCAAAACATTTATTTAAAAATAATTTAAAAATACTCATAAAATTATTTTATGCTTAAAAATCGCCCTTTTTCATGAAAATTTATTTTACAAAAAATAAATTATTTCATGTTAATGCATTCTATTTAAATCAGCTATTTTACAATAATAATAATTCATAATAGGCATATTAAAATTAATTTAATATGCCCAAACCCGTAAATCACGTCACACACAAATTTTCACATAGTCACACAATTTGTCATGAAAACCCTAAATTCAAATAATTTGTCACTAAAACTCCTATGGTAGATATGGGTTATTACAATGTAAATCATTTATTTCACAATAGCAACTCATATTATGCATATTAAAATTAATTTAATATGCCACATGCTTATCAACACATAGATTACTAATTTTCACAAAAGCACACACTGAACCATAATAGTTTTAAATCAAGCAAATTATCATAAAAATTTCTAGGGTAGGTGTGAGTTGTTACATATAGCCAAACCATTCCTAAGATCATATCGAATTCTAGGACACCAAATTCTAACAACTCCATAAGAAGTTTCTATCCATCAATGTCTACCTCACAATCCTTAAACATATACTTCACTTACCTTATATTGTAAACTTATGTATATATAATGTAACTGATTTATTTCATTCTCTTATTAATCATTACTAAATATCAATTCTCTTTTTTTTTTTTTTGGCCTCAATCACAATTATCATTTAATAACTCCATATATTTCTTATATGAAACCATTGTTATATATAAGTATTTCATACTTCATAACATTATACCTATTAGTCATTAATCTAAATTGGATCAATACTTAGTCCACTTCTCCTTCTAATCCACTTAACCCCACTATCAAATTATCACACTTAGCATGCCTTTAACGTGAGCACCCATTATATAATATCATATCACAAGACACATATCACATAGCATATATCACATATCATAGCACATATGATGTATCCTAATCATGTAACACATAACCTATAGCATAATGAGGTCTCCTATCATATTTAAAGTTAATCATCTCTTAAGCAATAGAAGATCAAACCCATGTCAACCAGCTAATTAGTCATATAATATCATTCATGTCATATAAGTCCTATGCCACTAGTCCAACAGTTACCTACTATTAAAGGGAATCTCAGTTGTGTCTCCTATCCTTGGTTCCTTGCACTTGAGGTTGACATGGTCTAGGTGGTGGAGGTGTCGATGTCACATTTCCCAAATTTTTCATCCGTGGGTAGTCCTTGTTGAAGTGACCCTTCTGTTCACATTTTATACATTTGCCATAAACTTTCCAGCAAACTCTAAAATGCTTCTTACCACAATAGCCGCAAGTCTTGGGTGAAGATTCCTTTTATAGACCTCATCCTCCTTCTCTATGTTGGCCTCCTTGATCTTTGCCCTTATGCTTACCCTTTTGTTCACGTTCAGCATGCTCACGTCTCTCGGCTTTATATCTCTTTTCCATTATCTTGGCCTTATCTATCAGTTTAGCTAAGGTTGAGAATTCAATTGCTACCAATGAGTTGAATAGTGGTATGATCAACCCTCTTAGGAAATGGTTGACGCGGCTAGCTTCAGTAGGAACAATGTTGACAGCAAACCTGCTAAGTCGATTGAACTCCTTAGCATATTTCAATACCAACATTCCAAGCCTCTGCTTTAGCTACTCGAACTGCAGCTCTCTATCTTGCCTTTCGCCTTTAGGCAAGAATTGATCCATCACCTCTTGCTTAAATTTTGCCCACGTGGATGGGTCAGGTCCATACAATCGTTCCTCAATATATCTCTCATACATGTACTAAGCCTCCTTTTTGAGTTGGAGTCCTACCAACTTAATCACTCAAGCATCCGAGCAAGATAATCAATGGATTAGATTGTCTACCTCATCTAAGAACTCATGTGGGTCATCACCCTCCTCACTACAGAAGGTAGGTGGCTGCAGCTTCTTGAATTCTAAGACGGTCATCCCTTCGTTAGGTAGCCGCTTCCTTTTGCTTTGTGTAGGTGCCACTACCACAGGAAGTGGAACTCCATTCCTTTTTTGTGTTGGCGACACTTCTCGCCTTTGAGCTCGTAACTCTTCCAATTCCTTGCGCAAGTCTCTCATTTCCTCATGCATAGCTTGCACCTCTTGTGAGAATGCTTACTCACTATAGCCCATGGTTGGTGCCCCCAAATTAGATCTCTTTCTTGACGCCGTAGGGGCAGAGGCAGCATTCACAGTAGTGTCCAATATTGCATTCTAACTAGTCCTAACAGGTTGAGTAGCTATGTAGACCTTCTTCTTGGGAGGCATTCTACTATCACGATACGGGAATTTAGTACTAACTCCTTTCTAACCCATCTAACCCCATTATCATACTATCGCATTTACCATGCATTCAACATAAGCACTTATCAAATCACATCACAAGGCACATATCATATACCACTTATGACATAACATATATCATAGAGCATATATCACATAGTATCTATCAAGGCATTTATCATATATCATAATCATGTACCATATAACTTATAACATCATGAATTTTCCTATCATATATAAGTCAGTCATGTCATAGGTAATAAAAGAAATCAATGCATACTAAATCACTAGGCAATCAATTAACATCATTCGCATCATAGGAGTTTACTTTTTCTTAAGGTGGATCACAAGCACAGCCTTCTCGAACATCTCTCGCCATGTCCTCTTATATGCCACACATGGTGCTTTAGGTCACGGTCCTCTAGTAGGGATAATCTTCTTGATCATTTAAAGAGAAAATCATAAGGTGCACAATAATAACAAGGATTACAAAAACATACTAGGATTTCGCAAAACTATGCTAGCGATAGACTGCAAATGACATGACAGAAAAATTCCTACGCTCTAGGATTATACTTAGTCAAACGAATAAGCAGACAAGTCTAAACTAGACTTTAAAAACTATACCTCTGATACAAACTTTGTCACATCCCAACTTTTGAGACATGACAGTCCTAGAACATGGAGAGACATAAGATCACCCACGTCCATAGAACCTACTTATACTTATACAAATACTGCCTAGGATCATACCAAAGTCTCTTACATTAACTTAAATAAACCCTTTTCTTTTCTCCTTTTTTTTTTTTTTTTTTTTGAAAACCTTAAGTTGCTGAAGCATAATTAAAATATACATTAAACATAATCCATAAGGAAATAATATTTAGAATCCAATTAAAACCTCAAAGGATAACATTTCAAAATAAACATCTAAAAATAAATATTCCTGAAGCGTTTAAGGATAACTCTTCATAACATATTAAACTAATTTTCTTGGACAAGGAATTCCCTAAGTGAAGTAGGATGCTTGAGCCATCACCTTGCCTCCTCATAATGCTCACCTAAAACCACACAAGAAAAAAGGGTGCGATAGATGATCTCAATGAGTAAACAATAGGGATTATACAATAACACATATCCTTTAGAAAAGGCTCATAGCTCATAACTTATAGTTCATGATTCAAAGTTTGCAATTTAAAAAGGTTTGTAGAAATCACACTTATAACACATAGAGTGAAGGCTACTACCATAATCACTCAAACACATAGAGTGAAGGCTATTACTATAATCACTCGAATACATAACATATAGAGTGAAGGCTATTACCATAATCACTTGAACAAATAGCTGATAATTACTCGCATCGGTACGAGGATCACATAACCCATGATTACTCACATTAGTATGAGGAGCACATAGCTGATAATTACTCGCATCGGTATGAGGAGCACATAGCTGATGATTACTTGCATCGGTACAAGCATTTCTACATAAAAAGGGTTAAAGGTACCATATCAAGAGCTAATGGTAATCACATATAACAATAACATTTAAGCCAACAATAACATGTATCCCAATAGCAATAGCAGTTTATCATTTTGAATAAAAGACACAAGAATAGTGTAGTCCTAGAAAAATATAAGTTAGGGCGATAACCACAAGAAATTCTCATTGGATAAACAAAATAGTTTTGGACCAAATGTCCTTTGGCAACCCAAGCTTTACTAAGAAATCATAAAGTTTCATTTTAGAATAGAAAGAACTTGGCTTTCAAGAATGTCAAAGGCTTACATAACATGATATCACATATTTGTAACATAACAAAATGTTACTTGCACTTATAAAATGAGTACAATGTTTACTCACACTGGAAGTAGGAATATAGAGTTTACTCACCTTGGGGTTTCTTTACTTCTAGTATACATAGCCCTTTGGACTTCTAAGACTCCTCAAGCTCTATTATATATTTAATTTAATACTTAGTATTTATTTAGTCATGATGCTCCTATCCTATAACTACCCTATGCAATATAGCATTCACATACACTTAGAGTTGCACATATAAGTGTACTCATCACTTGCACATAACATGTTGACTTTCAAAGTCTTACACACTTAGCTCTGATAGGTTCATATGAAAACACATTGCAATTATGTCTATTCCATTCTAAGGTCATCATAATATCATTATCTTCATATGAATTCACTTTAACAATCATCTGAGTACACTTTATACTTCCATACATGTTAGCTTAACAATTAACCTTTCAAGTGTCATGCTTAACTCTTATGATCCTTTTATTCAATTATCACTTCATCAGCTCAAAACCATGTATTCATTATCAAGTCATCATAACTTCTAGTTCCATACTTCCCAATCACATTTACATTCTAATCACAATATAAGATTAAGATACCTTAAGTATACCTTAAGTATACCAAAATGCCTTTAAGCTTGTCTAGGGTCATACCTTTAACTAACATGCAATTTTAGCATTTATTATACATACATACATGTCAATAATCATCAAAATATATTACACAAAAATTATATACATTGGGATAAAAATATTAATGTAGGCTGAATGCATCATCAAAAGGAAAACTAAATTTTTCTTTCTTTTCGCACTTTTCATCTATTTCAGTAATATGTAAAAATATGATTTCAATCAAGATTTTTCATGTAAACATAAAAAAATCATTTTAAAATTTTAATTCACATGAATCAATCATACATGGTATTTCTCATACATGAAAATTCAACTTTTGGGTTATAAGGTACAAAACCATGAGTTTTCTTGTTTTTGGTAATTTCCAGTCATTACAGTAATATGTAAACAAGTGGTTTAAACCATTATTTTTCATTCAATCATAGAAAATATTATCTTAAAACATGTTCATGCATGATTTAGTAGCCATAGACAATAATTATGCATGAAAATTCTAAAGTTTAAGGCTTATGGTGAAAATCATGAGTTTTTGTGCTTTTAGTACGTTACAACAATATGTAAACACATTATTTAAATCATTCTTTTTCATCCAAATAGAACAAATATCAATTTAGAATCCAATCATATACAAATTGGCAGCCAAATGTTGAAATAATAATAGAATTTTCCAACTTCTAAGTTCTAGCACAAAAACCTTGAATTCCTTTGTTTTTTAAAACTTTTCGGTCATTATAAAAATATGCAGAAGTAACATTTAATCCAATATTTTTCATCAAAACAAATCAAAAATCAGTTTAGAAACCAATGATGTACAAATTGTCTCCCATTAGTGATGTTTATGCATAAAATTTTCAATTTTGAGTTACAAGATTCATCTTTGGAGAAATCGCGTAGAGAGGTTGGTGCTTTTGGTAGAAAAATTAATTTTTCTCTCAAGAAATCACCTAGCCCGAATTTTATTAGTAAAAATAGTAAATATTCAGTTCAAAATAATTTTCTCAAGATTAGTTTCATAAAAATCATATAGCAAATTGAAAGGAAAAGAAAAACTTACAAAACGGTCGCGAAATCGCAAGTTTGAAGGATTTTTTATGAATTTTTGTAGAGAGAAATATTTTGAGAGAATTTTCCTATCAAGATATAGAAAAATAGAGTGATGGCTTCTGGAATGAGAGTACTAGCTGAATTTTTCATTATATATTAGGGTTTGGGGTACAATTTCCAAGTTTGCCCTTAATGAGCTAGGTTAGGAATGTTTTAGTGTAGTGAGCTTTTGGGTATTTGGGTTTTTATTTAATTTAGGACTGATTATGGGTAATTAAAAATAAAATATTTTTTTATTATTTTCATTAAAATTTCCCCCAAAATATTTATTTAAAAATATTTTAAAAATATTCATAAAATTATTTTATGCTTAAAAATCGCCTTTTTACAAGAAAATTCATTTTATGAAAAATAAATTATTTCATGCTAATGAAATTTATTCAAATCATTTATTTCACAATAATAATTCATATTAGGCATATTAAAATTAATTTAACATGCCCCAAACTCATAAATCATGTCACACATGAATTTTCATATAGTCACATAATTTGTCACAATAAGCCTAAATTCAAATAATTTGTTAATAAAACTCCTAGGGTAGATGTGGGTTGTTGAAGACTTACTTCTACGTAAGGACCAAACTCCTTGATGAGATAAAAATGTTGCAAAGTCAAGACCCCCAGTTGATGACAATCTTTGAGGATGTGGAAAAGGGATAAGCCCTAGAGTTTCAAATAGAAAAAGGTGTTTTGAAATGTTTGGATTAATTATGTGTGCCTAATGTAAAGGAGTTGAGGGGAAGAATTCTAAAAGAAGCACATCAAACCTCATATAGCATACAACCAGGTGCTACTAAAATTGTCACATCCCACTTTTGGAAATATGATGGTCTTAGAACATAGGGAGATTTAAGGTTACCCACGCCCGTAGAACCCACTTATACTTATACAAATATTGCCTAAGATCGTACCAAAACCTCTTACATTAACTTAAATAAAACCCTTTTCTTTTTTTTAGAAAACCTTAAGTTGTGGAAGCATAGTTAAAATATACTTTAAACATAATCTATAAGGAAATAATATTTAGAATCCAATTAAAACCTCAAAAAATAACATTTCAAAATAAACATTCAAAAATAAATATTCTGGAGTGTTTAAGGATAACTCTTCGTAACCTATTAAACTAATTATCTTGGATAAGGTATTCCCCCAAGCCAAGTAAAATGCTTGAGCCATCACCTTGCCTCCTCATATACTCACTTGGAACTACACAAAGAAAAAGGCGTGAGATAGATGATCTTAATGAGTAAACAATATAGCACATAAGATAACACATCTTTTTTTCTTTTTTGAAAGGAAAGCCATAGCTTATAATACGTAGTTCATGTTTCATAGTTTGCAATTTAGAAATGTTTGTAGAAATCATACGTATAACACATAACACATAAAGTGAGGGCTGCTACCATAATCAGTTGAACACATAGAGTGAAGAATATTGCCATAATCACTTGAATACATAGAGTAAAGGCTATTGGCAAAATCACTCAAACACATAGCCAATGATTACTTGCATTAGTACAAGGATCACATAGACAATGATTACTCACATTAATATGAGGATCATATAGTTGATGATTACTTGCATCGGTACAAGAATTTCTGCATAAAGGGTTAAAGGTACCACAACTAGAGCTAATGGTAATCATATATAATAATAACATTTAAGGTAATAATAACATGTATCATAATAACAATAGTGGTTTAACTTTTGAACAAAAGATGCAATGATAGTGTAGTTCTAGAAAGAATGTAGGTTAGGGCAATAATCATAATGGTATTATCATTGGATAATCAATAATGGTTTTGGACCAATTGTCCTATGGCAATCCAAGCTTAACAAGGAAATCATAGAGTTTCATTTTAGAATAGAAAGAACTTGGGTTTCAAGAATGTCAAAGGTACACATATCATGATAGCTTGTACTTGTAACAATATCATAATGTTTACTCACACTAGTAGCATGAATATAGTATTTACTCACCTTATGGTTTATTCACTCCTAGTACACGTAGCCTTTTTGAACCTCTAAAACTCCTTAAGCTCTAATATAATATTTAATTCAATACTTAATATTTATTTAATCATGATGCTATCATATCCCATAACTACCCTATGCATATATAACATTCAAATACACTTAGAGTTACACATAGAAGTGCACTAATCACTTGCACATCAGATGTTGACTTTAAAAGTCTTATACACTTAGCCTTTATAAGCCCATATGAAATCACATTACAATCATGTCAATACCTTTCTAAGTTCAACACAATATCATTACCTTAATATCAATTCACTTTAACAATCATCTTAGTACACTTAACACTTCCATATATGTCAACTTAAGAAATAACCTTTCAAGCATCATGCTTATCTCTTATGACCAATTCCTTGAATCAATCTCTTCATAAATTCAAGATCATTAATTCATTATTAACTCATCATACAACCTACTTCCATATTATCCAATCATATTCACATATTAATCACAACATAAGGTTAAGATACCTTAAGTATACCAAATTGCCTCTAGGCTTGTCTAGAGTCATTCCTTCAATCAACATGCAATTTAACTATTTATCATTCATACATACATGCCAATAATCAATAAAATACATCATAGAAAATTTATAGACATTGGGATAAAAATTCCATTGTAGGCCAAATGCCCTTTAAAAGAGAAAACTAAATTTTCTTACTTTTTGCACTTTCTGTCTATTATAGTAATATGTAGAAAGATGGTTTGAACCAAGATTTTTCATGTAAACATAACAAAAATCATTTTAGAATATTAATCCATAGGAATCGACAGAAATAGGTACAACATATACATGAAAATTCCAATTTTAGATTTTAGGATGCAAACAGGTGTTTTAA
This sequence comes from Reutealis trisperma, assembly GCA_947687605.1. Classification (NCBI taxonomy): domain Eukaryota; kingdom Viridiplantae; phylum Streptophyta; class Magnoliopsida; order Malpighiales; family Euphorbiaceae; genus Reutealis; species Reutealis trisperma. The sequence continues at coordinate 391,408 of CANTUT010000284.1, forward strand.
ACCATTATTTTTCATTCAATCACAACAAATATTAGTTATGAACATCAATATGTACAAATCGGCAGCCATTGACATGTCTTATGCATGAAAATTCCAAGTTTAGGGTTTTAGAGTGAAAATCATGAGTTTTCTAGCTTTCAGCGCTTTCCATTCACTACAGAAATATGTAAACACCTTAGTTAAATCATTATTTTTCATCCAAACATAACAAATATTAGTTTATAATTCCAAAACACACCAATTGGCAGCCATGTAATCTTAAATTCATAGAATTTTCCAACTTTAAGGTTCTAGAACAAAAACCTTGAATTTCGTTATTTTTCAAAACTTTTCGGTCATTACAGTAATATACAGAAATATGTTTTAATTCAATATTTTTCATCTAAAAATATCAAAAATTCATTTAGAAAATAAATATGCAAGAATTGGCCCCCTTGTACTGTTTATGCATAAAAATTTTAATTTTGAGTTGTAGGATTCACCTTTGGAGAAATCATGTAGATAGGTTTGTGTTCTCGGTAGAGAATTAAATTTCTCTTTCAAAAATTCACCCAAACTGATTTAAATCTATAAAAATCAGTAAATACCCAGCTCAAAATAATTTTCTTATAATTTATTTCATAGAAATCAAATAAGAAATTGAAAGGAAAGAAAAACTTACGAATACGGTCAAGAAATCACAAAGATTGAAGGTGTTTTGTGAATTTTAGTAGAGAGAATAAATTTGAGAGAATCTTTCTACCAAAATAATGAAATAATAGAGAGTGGCTGCTATAACACTAGGGCTGGCTGAATTTTGCATTAATATATGTAGGATTTTGGGCAATTTCCAAGATTACCCTTAATGAACTAGGTTAGGAGTGTTGTAGTGGGCTTTTAGGTATTTGGGTTTTTTATTTAATTTTTGGGGCTGATTATAGGTAATTAAAAATAAAATATTTTTCTTATTATTTTCATTAAAATTTCCCCCAAAACATTATTTACAAATATTTTAAAAATACTCATAAAATTATTTTATGCTTAAAAATCACCTTGTGCATGAAAATTCAATTTATGTGAAATAAATTATTTCCTTAATAATTTTGTATCCCTTAACCTTAAACAAAAGTTATAGACACTTTAATTTTGCCTTTAATCAAATATAATCATAACCATTTCTTTTCCTTATATCTCTATTATTATTAACATCTATGCTAATACCTTAATCACCACTTCCATTCATTATTTATCACATTATTCATATAAGAATCCAACAAATAAATTCTAAATTAAGAACTCCAATTAATATTCAATAATTCTCTTTCTATACTAATAATTATTACTTATTTTATTATAACCTCAATAAATATTTTCATATTTAATACTTTGCTAACATTACAATTTCTACACTTCCATCATTTATCAATTAAAACATATTTAAATTTAACAACATTCCTATTTATCATATCCCAAGTGAACTTGCATTCTATTAATTTATGATCCAAAATAAACTTCTCATAACTATCTCAAACTTACTCTCTTTCTGCCTAATATATACATCATTATCATGACTTAATTACCTAATGCCTCGTAATTTTTATACATTTAGCTCGTAATATCATCTCACTTTAGATTTCCACTTACATCTTGCTATACTTTACAGTGCAAATCATTTAACTTACATATATTAAAATAATAAACCTTCTAATACCATTGCTATTCAATGAAATCCTTATGCAACTCTTATGTCTTTCCAAATCTATGCCATTCTAGCTTATCTTAATAAAAATTCTTTCTATACTAAAGATCACTATCAAATTTCCCAGTAACCTCAATTGAACATTATTGTATCTCACACCTTAAAATATTTCTCATCCAAAGGACTCAAATCCCTTTCAAGTGTATTCAAAACTATTAAATTTTCAAAATTGTGTAAAATCATTTGTAAGAATCAAAATGTTTTCATCCTTGCATGTAACATGCAACCTTAATGTAGTGCTTGATGTGGTTTATGATGTATGATTAATGATCTATGATTTCATAAAGCAAAACTCGATGCCCATGGGTAGACACACTGGACACAAGTACATAATCAAATCAAATCTAGATCATTTTATCTTAAATCATATAAAATTTTGAATTAAATCATTTTATACCCTCATAGACCAAGTCCTCATGGATCTTCAACTTTGATCGCAACCTATACACTCAAAGGAATCTCATCGCCAAAGAATCTCTACTAGCATTATACATATGCTTATATCATTATTACAAGCCTAAGAATACTTATCCTTTTATGTTTCCCCCTCTTAAAAGAAATTCATCCTCAAATTTCAATACTTACTCACATGTTCTCAAAAAACTAGGGATGCTTCTGCCTTTTCCCTTCCTGGGCTTCCTAAGTATACTTATCCATTCCATGATTATGCTAGTAGACCTTAATCATATGTACCTCCTTAATATACAAATTTCTCCCCATCCTTAGCTTGAAATTCTACTTGCTTTCCTCTACAGTCAATACAAGCTCCACACTCATATAACTAATCCATTCCTATGCTCACATCGAATTTTAGGACATTAAGTTCCAATAACTCCATAGGAAGTTTCCCTCCATCAATGTCTACCTCACATTCCTTAAACAATACCTTACTTCCATCATTACTTCCAAAGGAGTCAACACTACTAAGGGTTCATTAATTAATTCCTTATCTCTATCGAGACTCTTAGTAAAACACAAACGAATGCATAGCACTAGAATCAATTGAGCATCTTGCACTAAAAAATTGAATGGGAATGATACCTTCTTCTTTCAAATCACACTAGATAAATACTCCTCCTCTAACTATACTCGATATCTACATAAGTGATAGAGAAATCCCTAGCTCTCTTGTTGTTCTAGTCTATATGGTAGTATCTAAACCACAAATTCCTTAATATATTTCACTTACTTCCCACTATATATATATATATATATATCTGATTTGGTTCATTCTCTTATTTATCATTACCAGCTGTCATTTCTCTTCCTATGACATCAATCACAATTATCATTTAATAACTCCATATAATTCATATATCAAACCATTATAACATGTAAGCATTTCATACCTCACAACATTATAACGATCAATCAATAATCTCATTAGATCAAAACTTAGTCAACTTGTCTTTCTAATCCACTTAACCCCATTATCAAAATACCATACTTATCGTGCATTTATCATGAGCACCCATTATATAATATCACAAGACACGTATCATATATCACTTATCATATAGCATATGTCACATAGCATATAACATGTATCATATATCATAATCATATATCATATAACTTATAGCATCATGAGTTCTCCTATCATATAGAAGTGAATCATGTCATAGGCAAAAAGAATCAATGCACGCTAAGTCACTAAGTAATCAATTAACGTCATTTGCATCGCAGAAGTCTTACACCCCTAGGCCAATAATTATCCACTACCAACGCAAACGTCAATTGTGCTTCTCATTAATACGAACATCAGGTGCATGGTCTCCCATCTGTTCAACATCTCTGGCCTTAATTTGTTCCATGTCTTTTCTCATCGCATGCATTAGGGACCTCACACATTGATTTTCCTTCATCAAGTTTGAAAAATCCCTTTCTAACCTATGCATTTTACTCTGAATCCATTTATAACCTAAACATTCCATGAGGTCCTCCTTATCAAGAGTCTTTTCTCTCTTTATGTGGATTATAGGTATGGCTTTCTTGAACATCCCTCTCCATGTCATCTTGCAGGCTACACGTGGTGCTATAGGTCATGGTCCTCGAGTAGGGATAATCATTCTTGGTCATATAGTAAAAGAATCATAAGGCACATAAGCAAACAATAATAAAGAGTACTATAACTTAATAGGATTTTCACGAAACTATACCAGCGATGGACTGCAAATGACATGACAAGAAAATTTCTATACTCCAAGATTATACTTATTTAACCCAATACGTAGACAAGTCTAAACTAGACTTTTAAAAACTATAGCTCTGCTACCACCTTTGTCACATCCCATTTACATAGACATTGTCACACCCCACCTTTGAAGATGTGATGGTCCTAGGGCATAGGTAACAATAAAGCCACCAACAACCTGTAGAAACCATACATATAATGAAATTCACTATAATATCAGTAATAAATACATTAGCCCAAGATCTCAACCTGTAACCTAATCAAACTTAATATACACTATTCTCATCATTCATTCTCATTCTCATAGGCAATCCTAGTTTACTATTCAATTTACACATTTACATAATACTTATTAAATACTTTAGATCACACCAAATTCAATAATACCATCTTACACACATGAAGTATCTAAGAACTTTAAACATTTATTGAAATACAATAATTATCAAATATCCAACTATTATCTATAACTTAGTAATCCTCAAGGAATGAACGATTGCTTGAGGAGTCAGCTAGCCACTATCCACTATACTCTTGAGAACATTCAATTTCCACCTGTAAGAACTAGTGAGTGGAGGGGTGAGGTTTGGGGAAAGCTCAGTGAGCAAGAACACAATTAATCTTTGGAAAAATTTAAATTATAATTCGCTAATCATTTATTTATAATTTATGAAATTTAAATCAATGTATGAATTCATTTACTTTATGCTATCTTTATTGTTTAAGGAAATTATACAAATAAATCTCCACTTTCAACTAACTAGCGACATATGATTTCTGTCTTCATTAAATTATCTCAACCTTTGGTAGGATTTGAATGGTATAACCATTATCCACACAAAGGATATACAAATGAGCTTTTAGAACCTTAAGGTTTAGAAACCTCAACTTATCATTTTAATACATATATTTTGGAACCTCATATCCTTAGATGTTAAGCAATTCTATACATCATATGTTTAGTTTAAACATATAAATACAGATGTTAAAATCTATTTATTACATACATAAAATTCTTGAAAATTTTCATAATTTATTATAAGAGATTTAAAATAGTAATTTAGTATACAAATTTTCAAAATTCAAATTTCATAAGAGTATTAAAAATCTTTAAATTTTAGAGGAATACTCAAATAAATAATTGTCTCATCATTCAATACATATATCTCTTGAAAACATTTACACTTAATAGGTTATAAAAATCAATAAAATAAAATTTCTAATATATTTTATATCTCAAGGAAAAATATATAAATATATTTAAATCTTGCAGTTCTCATAATAATTAAAATACAACTTTATAAAATTATATAACTATGAAATTTTCGAATATTCAAGTAAAATTCATATACATACATGTAAAACGAAAATTTTTGGAATTCAAGAAATCTATAAATAATTAACTTTAATATCAATGGTTTACTTATTAAACGATAAACTATAACCAAATGCTTTTTATTATATAATGACATATATTACTTAGGTATTAAAAATAACATTACATAAAATTACTGTTGATATTCATATAAGAAACTTATATTAATTTTATGGAAATCATACATATTAATAATTGTTTGTTGCATGTTTATATGGATTTTTGTGGTGTTTAATTGATTAATTTTGTAAAGTTTATATTTGTTTTTATGTTTATTTTGTTGCTTTTTAAGGTTTGAGGAAGGTTTATCTATGTTTGTAGAAATTATGTGAAGATGCTAAACAAGTAGAGAGGAATGGGAGGAATTTGGAAATGACAAGTGCACGTGAATAACCGAGCTGCCGATGGCGTTCAACAAAGAACAACTCCAGTGCCTCGCGGTGAATCCCAGCGACCCGCAGCCCTTCCAAGACTGAGATTTAAAGCGCCTGGCTACACTTTTCCATCATCTCGCTGCAATTTCCAGTGCCTTGCTGCATTTTCCAGCGCCTCGCAATAAGCAGCAGCCTCTGTTACCCAGCGTCTGGCGATAATTTCCAGCACCTAGCCGCGTGTTTTTGGAATAGAATTATCTTATCTGAGTTTTAAATATTTTTAAAACATTAGTCAGTTATTTTTTTATAATAACGATATATAGAGAGTTTTACAAGAGGAAAGGAGGATTCCAATTTTTTTTTTGCTGGAGCTCACAAGAAGAAAGGGGGATAGCTACCAAGAGAAGGAAGAACCAGGTCTAGAAAAGAGGAAAAACTATTCTAGAGATAGAAACAAAACTCTTTCACTTAGTGTCAAGGTTTGGATCTTTGTATTTCATCACTTTCTCTTGGTTAATTAATTTGCTAAATTACTTTCATGGATTTTTTAGTGTGTAATGAAATTGGGATGATTATCTTGTCTATCATGAGCTAAATCTTTCTTTGTTTAGGATTTGAAGGTAACTAACTATAAATATGCTATGATTGCTTCTTCTCAAAATGATAATTGCCGCACTCTCTCAAATTTGAATTGGTTTAATTCTTATGAATAATTGCTTGATCACCAATTGTTCAATTTAGGTTTTAAATGATGCATCGAGAGATGAAATTTAAAATCAGAATTAATTCACTTGAGTTTCTAGGACAAATTAGAAATATGAACCCTAGGAAGAAAAATTACTTTTGATTTAGACAAATTTTTTGAGTTTAATTCATGAATGTGAAAGCTATTGAATTAGGTTTAAGAGATTTATTTATAAAAAAAGTAATTAATAGAATTATCATTTTGGGTTAAAATTTACTGAGCATATAAGGACTAGTGAAATCCATTCAAATCCTAAACATCCATTTTGCATAAGGTCTTATATATATATTTTTTCTTTCCTTTAATTTTCAAGAAAAATTTAGATATTTAGTTCCTAGTACAGTTTCTTATTTTAATGCAATTCTTTATTTGTTTTTATATTTCTAAATTATAAAAGTAAGTAATTTTTCCTTTGCACTTCCTTGTGAGACGACCTTGGGAACTTTCAGTATACTACGATTACCCCGATTGCTTGCGGGTATCGTCGATTAATATATTTAAGGCGAACAATAATCTAAACATTTTCATCAAATAAAATGTTATTTAAATAAAGTATATATACATTTAATGCAAATCTATTTTTAATGACATTAACAAATTTAAGAGAAACATTTTATACATAAACATATACTTTTTAAATTCAAGGGAGATAATATTCAAACTTACAATTATTTCCATTAGGATAGATCTTCTATGGTTATAGTGTCAATTAGTCATTTCACTTTTAGATCACGTTTGGCAAATAGGGTGACAACATTATTGGATCTTATAATTAACTTGGTTGGGTATCAATGAATAAGAATTTCAATATGTTTAGGTTACAATAACATTGAGGCTAATAGCGATCATTCATTTTGTTGGGGTAGCAACTCTTTTGAGCATGCTCGAAGCAAAGGCTCTTGATATGAGCATGCTCTCATATAGTTGGGGTAGAGGCTATTTGTAGCATACCCAAAGCATAAGGCTCCCTTAAATTTGGGGCAGAGGCGCTTGGGCATACCTAAGGCAGAGGTTCTTTATAGAACATACCTCCATATCACTTGTATACAATATGATTCCTGTGTGCAAATAGTCGATGTCTTATGCACATCAAATGAGGATCTCTGTGTTCAGGCTAACCCTTGATAAAATGGGAAATTAGAATTTGGTAAATTTCCAAGGTTCAAATGGCTCATTAGAGATCAAGTTCACATATACTTTCTTAAGGATTTTTTAGATACTTGTAGGAAAGAGTTACTCTAGGTAACACTTAAAACATATGTAAGCCCCTTTCAGTATTAAAGGTTCAATATTTAACAATAACAGTATTACTAATAATTATGTAAGTAATTCCTCTTTAGGAAGGATATTAACTATTAATTTAACTTTATATACAATTTCCCATATTTTTAACTCACTCCTTTAACTATAAGAATTTTTATATAATTACAATTTAGATATAATACATATACATAAGCAGGATGCTTATATATAACATTAATCACTTTCGGTAGCTTTTCCAACTATTCTTATGAAGCATTTGGAATATTCCTTAATTGACACTTTGGGAATATATATATTTTCTTAACATTTTATGGCGGCACTTTGGGTATCATATTATTGGAACATCAATTAAATTTATAACTTTTGGAAATCTATAGAAAGTTAATTACAATAAATATTAACATTTATCAACTTATTCTTATCGATAAACAATGGAATTTCTTATTACCATGAACATGCTTCTTAATTCCATAATAATAATATTTCATTAAGTTTGAATATTTTGAACATAAACATAACATTACGTATTCTTCACTCACTTGGACTATCGATTGCTATCTAGCAAAATATCCACTTCTCGTTGTTATCCTCTAAATTCCCCTTAACATACCTCTAGAAACATAATATCATTCATTAGATACTATTATACTATTTCTTTCTTATCCATCTTTAAACTTTACATTATCTACCAAAAATTCGGCATCATCTCCTCTAAACTAAGATTAACTGCCTATTACCATAAATTCAATTATTTATAGTAATCATGATATCATAAACAAATGGTCCAATTCGGACCTTCAATACACTAATCCCATCTGCCAATTCCATTATTCATTATCAAACTAACTTTCAACCAATTAATTTCAATATTAATCTCAACATCACACTTCAATCTTTCAACTAATCATCAATAATACTCTATAATCATACGAATAACAATTATCTCAATTCAATTATCCAAATTAACCAATTAATTCCAATAAACTATTTAACTAAATTTTCACAAATAAATTCATAATTTACTATCTATACACAATTAGGAATCAAGATTTATACCATATGACTTGGTTTAATGAGCCAGATCTGCTGTCCAAAATCATCGATTTTAGGATTGCCGAAAAATTCCAACGATGACCAAATTGCGATCTAATGGTACCAACAGTTAGCTTACGACTTGGGGAGTCTAAATATATACTTCACTTTCTGTAATTCATGAGACAATAGTCAAAAATGGCGTCGTAGTTGGTGGAAATCGCCTAATTTCGGTCAAACTAAACGTTATCTAAAATTAGCAAACAATATACTAAATTAAAGTTGGGATCATAAGGAGTTCATCTATACCAATATCGTCAGAAAAGGAGATCAAAAACAGCCAAAAATTGGCCTAGAAGATTTTGCTGGATACACTTTAGATGGCGCATGCACCGCCGTCTAGTGGCTACTGGAGATGGGCTTCGGTGGGTGAGCTAGTCGGCGAGCACTGCTTGCTCTAGTGAGGTGCGAGTCATCGGTCAACAGCCAGAGGGTAGTGGTCCAAGGTGCAATCGGCTCTCTCTCTCTCTCCCTCTCCATTCTTTGTTTCTCTACCTCCTCCATTTCTTTTGCCCATTTTTGGGCTGTCCAGATTTTAAAGCTTCTTTTATATATATATATATATATATATATATATATATATATATATATATATATATATGCTAACAAATACTAATAATAATCATAATAATCATAATAATAATAATAATAATTAGTTGCATATTTCTTTCAAACCATAATTTTAACTAAAACATTAATTTCACATAATTCACCATATTCATCAATAATTATAATATAAATCATAATATTAAATTTCAAATATTAATTACATAAATTTCCATATTATATAATAAAATTTCATTTTCTTTTTCTAATTTAAACTTTCTCATTTAGATAAATAATAAATTTAAAAATCAATACTTCATTTAACAAAATATTCTCTTAAAATATTACTAATAATATACAAAATTATCATTTCAAATATCAATATAAATTTACTTTATCAATATCAATATAATAATTTAAATAAATATTAATATCAATATCAATATTCAAATATAAATTTATAAATATCTATAATTTTGAATGTCAATATAAATATAACAATAAGGAAAATATTTCCATATAAAATTATTACTTTAAAACATTTATATTCAAATTATTTGAATATTTGAAAACATTCATTTTTAACTTGAGCACATATTACGATACTATTCAAATATCTTCATATATATATTTCTGTACTTACAACTTGTACTAAGTTGAGGTATTACATTCTTCCCCCTTTTATGAAATTTGTCCTTGAATTTCAAACACTTCATATAGTAGTTATGATAATATTAAGAAATACTATCACTCCGTATACCTTATTGTTGTACCTGAAAACTATTCATTACAATCTATTCTTTATAACTATACACTGATATCACATTTATAACACGTGCACAATCTCCATATACATAAACATTCATTTACATGAATTTCACTTATCCATACTATGAACTTTTAATATGTACAATCACATCCTATTCACTTATAATCTTGCATACTAGAAATCCATACTTTCACATAAACTCATCATAACCTTATAAATTATCTGTAACTCTCTTACTTAGGACAATTCTTAATAAAATGGCCTAGTATTCCATATCCTAAACATAATCTTGTTGTAAATCTACATCTTCCTTCATGCTTCTTTTTACAAGCAGAACATATGGGATACATATAACGTTGGTGTATTGGTACTGGTATACTCATAGATCTTGAAGCAACACTGATGCATGTTCTGCAAGTGTACAAATTGCATAAGCAATATAGTAGTGAATGAGTTATCATTCCACTGGAGACTTTAGGTAAGTACTAGCTCAAAATGTTGCTAATGTTTAGTGAATCAAATTGGTGTTAATGAAAATGATGATAATTATATTCAAACTAAATTAGAATATAAATTAAGTAAAATAACAAAAAGGAAAAAGGAGATGAAATCAGAAATAAAAGCCCATTTAGGTATTGAATCCCCCTAACCCTTAATTGTATATCATGAACTACACATCAACTAAATTCATTCCATAAATTGAATTGGTGTTTCACTAAATTAGATAAAAATCACTCTCGAGCAATTAAATCCCTATTTCCTAAAAGGAATGCAAGGAATCTCTTTTCAGGCAAACTTAATTAGGTCATGCTTTAGATTCGAGAAACTATCTACCAAAGAAGTCTTGTAAGCCTATCTCTAGTGCCCCAATCAACCCTCAATCTCTATGAGTGATCCATTCACATAAAGTTATCTCTAATCAATTATATGAAAACAATCCCTAACTAATAAGCATGCAATTATTAATTAGAATTTAAACAATAATATTCATAAAGATAAAAACAACTTAAAGAATGATTTAATTGAATAAGAAGTAATTCAATCTATACCAAAGGTTTTAGGGTTCATCAATACCCAAATTGGAAAGACTTAGTTCATATCACATATTGAAACCAAAGAAAGAATTAAAGAAATAAGAATTCTCAAACAACTCATGAATTAAGTGCTAAGAAATCCTGTTCTTTGATCTCCGATCTTTGATGTCTTCTTTTTTTTCTTATTCTCTCGCTAATTCACTCCATTCTCCCCCCTGAAATGTTGTCAGATTTGATTTTATATTTTTGAATTTTTTGATGCACACCACTGGACCCACGGCTAGAGTTCCAGCTGTGGCAACGGGAATAAATGAAAATGTAACTTCCCATAGGTGAGACCCCAACCGTGCCTCCACCCATGGGAGACTACTGGATGATTTCCTCTTTGCTCTTATCACACGGCTATAATACCAGCCGTGGCTCAAACTATGGCGACCCATGTTTCTCAAAAAAATTAGCGTTTTGTCTTGGATCATTCATCGTCTAGGGTCATATTCTGATCATGGCATCTGACTACTATCTTGATTTTTCTATTGATTGAACAATCAAACGTAACTTTATTGCACACTTTTTTTTTTGAAGGAGCCCGACTTGTTTGAATCGTCATATTAGCCTTTTGACACGAAGGTAAACATTTGTGATGCCAACCCTTGGTTACTTAACTAGAATCACAAATCCAAATGGTTACTAGCACTATTCATAATTTCGACTTTCCTAAGGTTAGAAGAGTCAAAATTGGTAGAATAGAGAAAAAATTTCAAAGTCCAAATAGTGCACTATTTATTGCACCTTTTATCTATATTATTATTTTTTTAAATTTTTTTAAGTTTTTTTTTTCACTATATTTTTTCTAAGAAAAATAGCCAAGGAGCCTAAGATATTAAGTGTATCTCACTAATCTTAACTCAAGTCACAAAGGAATCAATATATGCTAAAAAATATAACTAAAGTTTCAAACTCCTGTAATGCAAATTTCATCAATTTAATTCCCTAATTATGACTACCACACTTAATTCTTAGCAAATGATCAATTCAACCAAGCTAAACATCAATGAGAGATTGTCGTATGTAAAGAAAAATAATCAACAATTATAAGCTAAAAAGGGAATCATTCCAATTTATATCATTATTACAATTTAGCTGGCTTGAGCCAAAACAAGACAAAAAGAATAAATGAATAAACAAATAAGCACATACATATCCCTCCCTCACACTTAAATAACACATTGTCCCGAATGTGTTTGAAAATGAATATAAAGAAAAACACGTAAAGGGAAGAAGAAAGAAAGAGAAAAACTACCCTGTCATTGAATTTCCATGTTAGGCTGTTTCAAAGTCCATGCCATGTCATTATCTGCTCTACAGACCCACATTAGGCTAAGAAATAAAAAGAAAAATAAAATAAAAATAAAACATAAAAAGAGAAATAAAATAAAATAAAATAAGCCTAATCAGCATAAGTACAGTACTCCAAAGCAAAAAATATAAAATAAAAGAAATAAAAGAAAGAGAAAAATGAAAATGGAAGGGTCAGTCATCCATGACGGCATCAGAGTCATCACTCCCCTCGCCATCATCAGGTTCGACCTGAACTGGAGGTTGTGTCTGCCGTGGCTACAGTGCAGGGATAAGAGGCACATACCCCTGAGTGTCATAATAATCAAGCATAGACTGCTGAAGCTATGCTTGGCTCTGCGCCTCAAACTCAAGGGCCCACTACTAGTGTTGCAACATGGTAAGGATCTGATGCTGATTGGTGAGGAGTCAGTTTTGCTGAACCTGAAGACCATTCATAGTCCTCTCCAACCAACAGATTTGTCTCTCAAACTCAAATGGGCTTCCTATCGTCCGCATCATCCTCCCCTATATATGACATCTAATCTCAAAATGGGGTTGGGCCAGAGAAAGGAGGTACGACTGAGGAAGAAGAAGGCCCAGTGGCAGCTGAAATACTAGTAGTAGCAGAAGTACCAACATCAGCAGGAGGCTGAGTAGTAGGGTTAGTAGCAGGAATGGAGGTTGGCTTAGGAGCTACAGGATCTGGTGGAGGGGCAAAGGCTAGCATAAAGCTCTTTGTCTTATCCATCTGCAGCAATATGGCATACCTAATCAGCTTAGGCATGCCATCGAGTGTCATCAGAGGCAAGCCATCAAAGACACCAAAACTCCAAGCAAGTTTGGTGATAGACATCCCTCCAATCAATGCACTAGACTTGCCCCTCTTGCACTAATTATCAAAAAACTGCATGAGAGAATGTGCCATATTGCACCTCTTGTCCTCATGCATGCACATCAAATAAAAGAGCTCCAGTTTAGTCACAACCTTGCCACTATCTCGTCAGCCAGAAATGGTCTTCGTCAGAAGGAAATGAATAACTCGTAGACTGAAAGAGGTGAACTGAGATGCCTTAGAGACTAAGGCATCAAATCTCTTACCCATCAAAGCAAATTTGTCCCATACCTAATTAAGGACATTGTCATCCAAAAAACCCACAGGAGTCTTATGATAAATGTCAGTACGTAGCTTCGCCTCCGTATACAACCCCATCGCTACTACTAAATCATTGATGCTCATCTCAAAATGCTTGGTACCCAACCTAAACTACAATATCTTCTTCTGAACTGATTCCACGTTCAAATTAACTTGAAATGTACAATAAAACTCCAATGTCAATTCCTGGTAAGCCGATTCAGCTATTGCAAAAAATCCCTTCTAGCCTAGTTGTGATGCCCATCTCCGAAGCTCCTCGTTTATGCCAATCTGCTGCATAAAACCCCAGTCAATCTGGCGAGTAGGCTTGAAGTCCTTATTGGCTAATTGCTCAAAACGAGCACAAGAGTTCGAATCAGCAAATTGGACACACACATGGTTCAAAATGAAAGAAACTGTAGGGGCTACTACTGGTGAGGGATTGCGAAAACTGCCTTCCCCTCTAGCTCATTTGGTGGGCAATTTAGTTGCCTTGGTGGATGATTTCTTAGGTCCCATAGCTACAAAACAATACAAGCCAACCCAAAATAGCAAAAAAAAAATAATAAGGAAATATCATTGTTAGAATTTCGGCATTATGACGTCAAAAGCAATCGATTCCCAAAAACAGAAATTAACCAATTGTTGCTAAGAGTCAAGCAAACTACAATTTGACCAATTCAAGCAATAAAAACCTAGGCAATTTAAGCAATAAAGAGTCAGGAAATTAGGAATAACCAGCAAAGAGCAATCCAAAACACCCTCATTGCCCAAATCCACATCTTTCTCTCACTAGAAATCAAATGCAATGTATTTTGGCACAACCCAAATCCCTAGAATCAAAATTTCTACCTGCAAATCATGAATCTCGACAAAACACAAGAAGAAATGGACTTAAAACATGATAATGAATCAAAAATTAAAGAACAAGCAAAACAATCCATACTTGTGATGGAAAATCCGAAGAGAGAGAGTATAAGTGGGTGAAATTACTTGAGGAATGCTACCTTGAGTGTGAAAATTGGTGGGAAAAAGACAGTGTGTGTGATTCGAGTGTGGGAGAAGTGAGGGGAAGAAGAGAGAGAAGAGAGAAAATGAAAATTTGAACGTTTGGGAGTTGCGTGAACTGTCTTTTTTCTTTTCTTTTATTTGCCATGCCCACTGGTGACCCCACGGCTGGGGGTCTACCCGTGGTCATGATAAAGACTCTTTAGGGCATCACATGGCTTGGGCTTTAGCTGTGGTCCTAGCCATGTGATGCTCTGCCAAATGAAAATTTAAATCACCTTATCACATGGCTGGAGGCTCAGCCATGGTCCTAGCTGTGTGTTGCTTTTGTTAAAGAAAAAAAATTAATTTCCTTATCACACAGCTGGAGGAACAGCTGAGGTTTCAGTCGTGCCATTCTACTACCAAAAAGATATTAAGTTTTCTTATCACATGGCCTCAGCCGTGCCCTCCAATTTTTCCCTTATATATATATATATATATATATATATATATATATATATATATATATATATATATACTTCTGTTAAGATAAAGATAAAATAAACAACTGATAGACAAAAATGGAGCCATGGAAATTGTGCATAAACATATGAACTTCATTAAGATAAAACATAGTGAAAAGAAAACAAGAAACATGAAAGATAGCCAATGGCTCATACAAGAAAGATAGATAAAATGACTAGCTTAGAATGACAATTATTTAGTAGAGATCATTCCAGTGTAATCTAAACTAGGTCAAGACAGTTACTCACTTCTCCTTCCTAGGCCTCCCTCTTCCCTTCCTCACCTTGAAAGGTTCACTACTCTCCCCTTTTGGTGGTTCTGGCCACATGAAATTGCTTTCTGTAGCAACAGTTGGTGCATCATCAGCCTTTTTCTCATCTTTTTCCATTGCCACTATCTCCTCTAGGGAGAACGTGTACTCATTCACAGCTGGGTATGCCCTCTTGCAAGCATAAAAAGCTATTACTTGTTCAGGGGTCATGGGTGGAGGAGAGAAATCCCTCTTGTTTTTGGAAGTCTGGCCTTTAGGATTCTTAGAACTCATGCTGGTAATTCTACTTTCAACTAGGTGAGAGCAACAAATTCAATTCAGAACATAGTCAATATATGAAATTCCCTTATTAAGAATCCACAATAAATGACAATTTCATGAGGGGGTAGGTAGGGTCTGCATTTCTCAACTAATGGATTTTTTTCTTCTTTTTTTTTTAATTTAATTTTTTTTAAAACAACTCAAAGAATGCATGAAAAATCTAATACAACTAATGAGCAGCAACAAATAAACAAAGAAAAGAAAAAAAAATAAAAATAGAAATAAAATAAAAATAAAATAAAAATAAAATTACAGCACTTAAAATAAGATATAAATGTATATATTAAAAAAAATTATTATGTTGTTTTTTTTTTCTTTTTCTTTTTGAAACAACTTAAGACAAAAATAATAAATCTTAATTAAAATAGTGGGTTGCCTCCCACCGAGCACTTCTGTAACGTCATCTTAGTTGGACATTTAGGGTGATAGTTCACCCCGAATCCTAGAGATACTTAACCTCCGTCACTTGATTCAATTCTCCCCCAAAATAGAGTTTAAGCCTTTGACCATTTACTTTAAAATCACCCTTCTCAGGATGACTTAATTCAACTATTCTATAGGGAAAGATATTTTTAACAACAAATGGACCTGACCATCGAGACTTTAATTTTCCAGGGAAAAGTCTCAACCAAGAGTTATAGAGTAATACCTGATCTCCTGCTTTGAAGGATCTCCCTTGCTTAATTCGAGAATTATGCCATCTCTTAGTTCTTTCCTTGTACATCCTTGCGTTGTCATAAGCCACCAATCACCACTTATCAAGCTCATTAACCTGCAAATTTCTTTTGGTACCTGCAGCATCTAAATCAAGGTTAACTTGCTTTATAGCCTAATATGCCTTATGCTCAATCTCCACCGGCAAATGACAAGCCTTGCCATAAACCAATCTGTATGGTGTGGTACCTAAAAGGGTTTTATAGGTAGTCCTATAAGCCCATAGAGTGCTATCAAGATTTTCTGACTAATCCTTCCTAGAATGCTCTATTGACTTCTTAAGATTTCTCTTGAGCTCTCTATTCGAGTTTTCTACCCGACCACTCGTCTGCGGATGATAGGGAGCAGCAAGTTTATGTGTAACACCTAATCTTTTCAATACTTTTTCTAATTGGTTGTTACAAAAGTGAGTCCCTCTATCACTTATAATGGCTTTTCGAGCATCAAATCCAAGGAAGAGTTTCTTAAGGAACTTCACTACCACCCTAGCATCGTTAGTGGGTGAAGCTTGAGCCTCTACCCATTTAGACACATAATCAACATCTACTAAAATGTATTTATTGCTAAAAGAACTTAGGAAAGGTCCCATGAAGTCAATGCCCCATACATCAAAAACCTCACATTCAAGAATACCATTTTAGGGCATCTCATCATGAGATGAGATGTTACCTGTTCTTTGGCAACGATCACATTGTTGCACAAAGTTATAGCTATCCTTGAAAAGAGTTAGCCAATAGAATCCCAACTCTAGAACTTTCTAAGCAATCCTGCTAGGTCCATAGTGTCTTCTAGCTAGCCCACTGTGACATTACTTGAGAATGCTCATATTCTCGGGCCATCGCACATATGTCCTGATTATCCTATCAGCACAAATTCTAAAGAGAAAGGGATCCTCCCAAAAGTAATATTTCAGGTCAAAAAAGAATTTCTTCTTTTGCTGATATGAAAAATCTTTTGGGAGTTCCCTAGCAACAATACAATTTGCAAAATCCTCAAACCAAGGAAATTCAGGATTAAGATTAGAACCACTTACCAAACTTACCATAGCGTAGAGCTGCTCATCAGGGAAGTTGTCATCAATATCCTCTTCTTTCAACTGCTCCAAGTTTAGGTTCTCCAATTTAGAAAATGATCTACTATAAGGTTTTCTGCTCCTTTCTTGTCTTGTATCTCCAAATCAAATTCTTGTAGCAATAACACCTATCGAATCAATCTGGGCTTTGCATCCGATTTTGAGAATAGGTATCTCAAAGCCAAGTGATTTGTGTAAACCACTACCTTTGACAAGATCAAATACGAACAAAACTTGTCAAAAGCAAAAATAACAGCCAACAACTCTTTCTCTGTGGTGGTGTAGTTAGCTTAAGCCTCATTTAGTGTTTTGCTGGCATAGTAGATAGGCTAAAAATGTTTCTCCTTCCTTTGGCCTAAAACTGCCCCTACTGTGAAGTCGCTCGCATCACACATCAACTCAAAGGGAAGATTCCAATCAGAGGCCACCATGATCGGAGCATGTATCAACTTCTCTTTTAAAATATTAAAGGCTTTTAGGCACTCTTCATCAAAGATAAATTTAGTATCCTTCTTGAGCAACCTTGTCAAAGGGCAAGCAATTTTTGAGAAGTCTTTGATAAACCTTCGATAAAACCTAGCATGCCCCAAAAAGCTTCTAATCGCCTTCACAGATGTAGGAGGTGGCAATTTTTCAATGGATTCAATTTTTGCTCGATCCACCTTAATACCCTTGCGCGAAATCTTGTGCCCCAAAACTATACCTTCACTAACAATAAAGTGACACTTCTCCTAGTTGAGCACAAGATGGGTCTCTTCAAACTAAATTAAAACTCTCTCTAAATTTAATAAACAGTCATCAAAGGAGTCCCCATGGACTAAAAAGTCATCCATGAAAACCTCCATGATATCTTCAATCAACTCGTTAAAAATTGCCATCATGCACCATTGGAAAGTGGCTGGTGCATTGCATAAACCAAATGGCATTCTCTTATACGCAAAAGTACCATAGGGACATGTAAAGGTTGTTTTTTCTTGGTCTTCTAGAACAATAGGAATCTAAAAGTAACCCAAAAGACCATCCAAAAAATAGTAATATTCATGTCTAGATAACCTTTCTAACACTTGGTCGATGAAGGGTAAAGGAAAATGATCTTTTCTGGTTGCATCATTCAACTTCCGGTAGTCAATACAAACCCTCCATCTAGTGACCGTTCTTGTAGGGATGAGTTCATTCTTCTTATTAGGCACTACGGTCATTCCTCATTTCTTTGGTACTACTTGAACTGGACTCACCCAGGAGCTGTATGAAATTGGATAGATAATTCCTACATCAAGTAATTTGATCACCTCAGCCTTCACTACCTCCTTCATCTTCGGGTTTAGTCTCCTCTATAACTGCACAACTGCTTTAAACTCATCCTTCATAAGTATTTATGAGTACAGAATGAGGGACTTATACTCTCAATGTCTGATATCTTCTAAGCTATTACCTTCTTGTATTTTTTTAGCATTTCAATCAATCTAGCTTTTTGCTGGGAAGATAAGCTAGCATTTAAAATTATCGGTAACTTCTTTCCCTCTTCCAAAAATCCATACTTAAGATGATCAAAGAGGAGTTTAAGTTCTAGAACAGGTGGGTCTACTATAGAAGGCCTCATCGTCTCTTCCTTGGGCATTTAAATTATTTCAAATGCCTGACTCTTAAATGATTTGTTTGCCTCCAAATAAGCCAACTACTCTACTACTTCTTCATCCTCAACATTTTCCTACACCAAACACAACTCAAGGGGATCCTTGGAAACAATGTTAGTAATAAAATTGATGGTTTCATGCTCAATAACATCATCACATGAATCCATCTCATCAAGTTCAAGTGGGTACTTTATAGCATTAGCAATATGAAAGATAATTTTTTCGCTCCCCACTCTTAAAGTCAATATGCCATCATGGACATCAATAAGGGCACGGGCTATATTCAAGAATGGTCTACCAAATATAAGTGAAACATCTGTATCCTCATCCATATCAATGATGACAAAATCATTAGGGAAAATAAATTCCCCGACTTTTACTAACACATCTTCCAAAATCCCTTGAGGATGTACCACAAACTTATTAGCTAGCTGAATAGTCATATATGCTGGTTTGGGTTCTCCAATACCTAATTACTTAAACATCTTGTAGGGCATAACACTAATGCTAGCCCCCAAATTAGCTAAGGCATTTTCAATTGAAAGATTACCTATGTAACATGGAATATTAAAACTACCAGGGTCTTTCAACTTCTTAGGTAACCTTCTTTGCAAAATTGCTGAGCTCTTTTCCGACAAATGCACAAATGATACCTCTTTAAGCTTTCTTTTGTTAGAAAGTAGCTCCTTTAAAAATTTAGCATATTTGGGTATTTGTGATAAAGCCTTGGCAAATGGTATGTTAATATGAAGTTGCTTAAATAATTCATAAAACTTACTGAACTGAGCATCCATTTTATCCTTATACAAATGAGCTGGATATGGCACTCGAGGTTGATACTCCTTTACTGTCAAGGCAGGCTCTTGTGTTGCTTCTTTTCTTTCTTTCTCTACTATTGCCTTTTCCCTCTCTGCAACTTCCTTTTCAACTTCTTTGTCAATAGCACCCTGTGCCTCTTCCCCAACTGCTTCTTCTTGATTTTTCTTAACAGCCCCCTTAACTTGCTTGTCACTCCTTAGAGTGATTGCTTTCAGCTGTTCTTTTGGGTTTGCCTCAGTGTTACCAGGCAAACTTCTTTGCAGTCGATTACTAAGCAATTTAGCAATCTGGCCCATCTGATTCTCTAAATTATGAATGGAGGCCTATTGATTCTTAACTGCTGTCTCAATTGCCTTGTGCCTCTGGTCAAATGACTCAATAAATTTCTCCATCATTCTTAGGTGGAGCTTGTTGGAAATGAGGCTGCTGTTGAAATCCAAGTGGAGGTCTCAGGTTAGACTGATTACCCCAAGAAAAATTAGGATGATTCCTCCACCTCGGATTATATGTATTGCTGTAAGGGTTGTTCTGCTGCCTTGGACCATTTCCCATGTAATCTACCTGCTTCGGCTTGGCAAAATTATTGCTACTTTGGCAATCTTGACTTTAGTGTCCTCCCCCATACCAATCACAACACATCACTTGAGCTTGTCTTACTAATGAAGATGCTGTCAAGGAATCCATTTTTCTATTCATGGCTTCAAGCTGAGTGGTCAATGCAACAATTAGGTCCACCTGATGTGAACCACCTCTACCAATCCTTCTCTGATCTCTAAAGACTTGCCACTGATAGTTTGTGAGAGCCATGTCTTCAATCAAGTCCCTTGCCTCTTCAAGTGTCTTGTTGTTGATGGAACCACCAGCTGCCGCATTGATAGACTATTTGCTTCTATAGTTCAAACCATTATAAAAGGTTTAAATCTGGTGCCATAGTGGAAGGCCATGATGCGGACACTTTCTCAACGAGTCTTTAAATCTTTCCCGCATATCATAAAGAGTCTCACCATCTTGCTGAAGAAAGGAAGTTATGTTGTTCCTCAACTTAGAGGTCTTGGATGGTAGGAAATATTTCTCTAAGAATTTCTCTGCTAATTGAGTCCATGTAGTAAAAGTACCGGCTGAGAAAGACTTAAGCCATTTCTTCAGTTTGCCCCAGAGTGAAAAAGGAAACAAACGCAGCCTAATCGCATCATCTAAGACATTATTTATCTTAAATGTATCACAAGTCTCCAAAAAATTCTCAAGATGAGCATTAGGGTCTTAATCTAGGAGACCATCAAATTGGCAAATCTGCTACACCATTTGTATCACATTTGGCTTAATTTCAAAATTATTTGCAGCGACCATTGGCCACCATATACTAGAGTCGGCCCCATTAAGAGTGGGCCTTGCATATTCTTGCACGGTTCTTGGCTGGTTTTTTGCTATTATTTCAAGCTCTTCCTCTGAATCAATGCCTTTCAGGTCTGCTACCTCTCCCACTAAAGCTAGTTCCCATTCCTCCTTTCACTTTTGTCTCAATGTTCTCTCTAACTCTGGATCAAATTCAAGTATATTAGAGGAACTAGCTCTGGTCATAAATAGAAAAGGGTACATGAAAAGAGAATTTTGCAAAGAAAACCAAAAAAAAAATTAAATAATAAATAAAGCTAAAAACTAAATCACTAACTTCAATTCTATTGCTAATATTACTCTAAAAAGTCCCCAGCAACAGCACCAAAAACTTGATGCGTGTTCTATAAGTGTACAAATCACACAAGCAATATAATAGTGAATGAGTTATCATTCCACTAGAGACTTTAGGTAAGTGCTAGCTCAAAATGTTGCTAATGTTTAGTGAATCAAATTGGTATCGATGAAAATGATTATAATTATATTCAAACTAAATTAGAATATAAATTAAGTAAAATAATAAGAAGGAAAAAGGAGATGAAATTAGAAATAAAAGCCCATTCAGGTATTGAATCCCCTTAGCCCCTAATTGTATATCATGAACTACACATCAACTAAATTCATTCCATAAATTGAATTGGCATTTCACTAAATTAGATAAAAATCTCTCTCGAGCAATTAGATCCCTATTTCCCAAGAGGAATGCAAGGAATCTCTTCTCAAGCAAACTCAATTAGGTCATGCTTTAGATTCAAGAAACTATCCACCAAAGAAGTCTTGTAAGCCTATCTCTAGTGCCCCATTCAATCCTCAATCTCTATGAGTGATCCATTCACATAAAGTTATCTCTAATTAATTATATGAAAACAATCCCCAACTAATAAGCATGCAATTATTAATTGGAATTTAAACAATAATATTCATAAAGATAAAACAACTCAAAGAATGATTTAATTGAATAAGAAGTAATTCAATCTATACAAAAGGTTCTAGGGTTCATCAATACCCAAATTGGAAAGAATTAGTTCATATCACACATTGAAACCAAAGAAAAGAATTAAAGAAATAAGAATTCTCAAAGAACTCATGAATTAAGTGCCAAGAAATCCTATTCTTTGATCTCCGATCTTCGATGTCTTCTTTTTTTTCTTATTCTCTTGCTAATTTGCTCCGTTCTCCCCCCTTTGAAATGTTGCCAGATCTGATTTTATAGTTCTGAATTTTCTAATGCGCACCATTAGACCTACGGCTGGAGTTCTAGCTGTGGCAACGTGAATCAAAGAAAACGTAACTTCCCACGAGTGAGACCCCAGCAATGCCTCCACCCATGGGAGGCTACTGGATGATTTCCTCTTTGCTCTTATCACACGGCTGGAATACCAGCCGTGGTTCAAACCGTGGCAACCCATATTTCTCTAAAAAATTAGTGTTTTGTCTTGGATCATTCACCGTCCTAGGTCACATTTTGATCATGGCATCTTTTGACACTAGATTAACTAAAAGAACTGTGAAAGCACTAAAACAAACAGATTAAACTCAATTGGAGGCATAAAATACATTAAGAACAAGGGACAAAATATAGTGTTTTCAACACTTATCAAACATTCACTGAAATTTTTTGGGATTGACCTACTTTTTGACTTTGAATCGATGCCATATACCTAGATGCTCTCCTTTGTGAACTACTTCCTTCCCTTTGACTATTACTCTTTTGAACTCTAATTTTACTTTTCATCTCTTTATCTTCTTCCATCTTTTCTTCTTCATATCTTGCTTCTATTTGCTTAGCTTTATCTACTAACTTTAATAAAGTAGGGAATTCAATAGCATATAAAGCATTATACAAGGGAAGAATCAATCCCTTCTTGAACCTATTAATTCTAGCTGCCTTTGTAGGGACAATTTCCTTTGCAAACTTGGACAACCTATTAAATTCCCTAGCATATTCCACCACAGTCATACCCTTTTGTCTCAATTTTTCAAATTCAACTCTTTTATTGTCTCTTTCATCCTCGACTAAAAATTCATCCATTAACTCTTGCTTAAACATTTCCCATATAGGAGGATTGTCTCTATATATCCTATCTTCCACATTGCTTTGGAACCAATTCCAAGCATCTTTCTTTAATTGAAGTCCTACTAGTTCTATCACTTTTGCATCTGAACAGGGTAGTCTTTGAACTAGCTTATCTATTTACTCAAGAAATTCTTATGGTTCTATACCTTCTTCACCCATAAATTTTGGGGGTCCTAACCTTCTGAAATCATGAATAGACACTCTCTCTTCATTTAACATTCTCCCTGTCACATGTCCAGGTGTAGGTATAGGCGAAGGAGAAACTTGTTGTCTTTCCCTTGCTATTTGTTCTTTAAGAAGTCAATTTTCTTCACATAATTGTAATATCTCGTCTTATAGTGTCCATATATTTTCGAAGTGCACATTCCTTTTCGTCTTGTGTTCAATGTCAAGCTTTAAATGATATCTATATAAGTAAGCATGTATGTCACATCCCAACTTTTGAGACATGATGTTCCTAGAACATGGAGAGACATAAGGTCACCCATGCCCATAGAAACCACTTATACTTATCCAAATACTACCTAGGATCATACCAAACCTTATATAATAACTCATTTTAAAACATTTATATCAAAACCTTTAGTTGTAGAAGACAATAATTGATACTTCACATTCGATCCATAAGAAATTAATATTCATAATCCAGTTGAAGCCTTAATAAATAATATCTCAAAATAAACATCAAAAATAATATTCCCCAAGTATATAATGACAACCCTTCATAGCATAGTATTATTAAAAACTTGGACAAGGAATTTCCCAAGTGAGGGAGGGTGCTTGAGCCATCACCTTGCCTCCTCATGCTGTTCACCTGGAATCACACAAGGAAGAAGGGGTGAGATAGATGATCTCAATGAGTAAACAATATAGCTTAAATAATAACATATATTACTAAGAAGGTTTCATAGCTTATAGTTCATAATTTATTTTTCATAGTTCATGGCTTGCGATTTAACAAGATTTATAGAAATCAACTTATAACTCATAACATATATAGAGTGGAGGCTGCTGCCTTATCCTCTCATAACATAACATAGAGTGAAAGCAGTTGTCTTGTCCACTCGTAACATAATATAGAGTGAAGGCTGCTGCCTTGTCTACTCATAACATAATATAGAGTGAAGGCAGCTGCCTTGTCCACACATAACTCGTACATATAAAGTGAGGGCTGCTGCCATGTTCACACATAATTCATAACATAATTTATAACATAAGAAGGTAACAGTAGCACTGAAGGATGCAATCAAATGTAACATAATAACAATAGGAGTTTAGCTTTTTTTAATAAAAGATGAACAATAGTGCAGTTCCAAAAAAAAATATAAGTTAGGGCAATAATTGCAAAGGTATTATCACAAGATAATCAAAAATGATTTTAGACCAATTGTCCTTTGGCAACCCAAGCATACAAAGAAATCATTAAAATAGAAAAGAACTTGGGTTTCAAGATTTCAAAGGTTCACAAAACATGATAGCTTGCAGTTGTAACTTGAAACATAATGTTTACTCACACTTGTAGCGTGAACACAGTATTTACTCACCTTGTGGTTCCTTTGCTCCTAGTACACGTAGCCCTTTTGAACCTCTAAAACTCCTCAAGCTCTAACATAATATTTAATTCAATACTTAGTATTTATTTAATCATGATGCTTTCCTATCTCATAACTACCCCATACACATATAACATTCACATACACTTAGAGTTGCACATAGAAGTGCACTCATCACTTGCACATCACATGTTGACTTTAAAAGTCTTGCACACTTAGCCCTTATAGGTCCAAATGAAAACATATTACAATCATGTCAATACCTTTCTAAGGTCATCATAATATCATTATCTTAATAACAATTCACTTTAACAATCATCTTAGTACACTTAATACTTCCATACATGTCAACTTAACAAATAACTTTTCAGGCATCATGCTTATCTCATATGACCAATTCCTTCAATCAATCTCCTCATAGATTCAAGATCATTAATTCATTATTAACTCATCATACAACCTACTTCCATATTATCCAATCACATTCACATATTAATCCTAATATAAGGTTAAGATACTTTAAGTATACCAAATTGCCTCTAGGCTAGTCTATAGTCATTCCTTTAACTATCATGCAATTTTATCATTTATTATATATACATACATGTCAATAATCATTAAAACACATCACATAAAATTTATAGACATTGGGATAAAAATCCCATAGTAGGCCGAATGCATCCTCAAAGGAAAAACTAAATTTTTCTTACTTTTTGCACTTTTCGTCTATTATAGTAATATGAGAAACATGGTTTGAACCAAGATTTTTCATTTAAACATGCAAAAAATCACTTTAGAATATTAATTACATGAATCAGCAACATATACATGAAAATTCAACTTTTGGGTTCTAGGTTGCAAAACCATGAGTTTTCTTGTTTTCGGTATTTTCCGGTTATCATAATAATATGTAAACAGGTGATTTAAACCATTATTTTTCATTCAATCATAGAAAATATTAATTTAGAACATCCACATGTATGATTCAGCAGCCATAGGTGTTAATTCTGCATGTAAATTCCAAAGTTTAAGGCTTAGGGTGAAAATCATGAGCTTTCGTGATTTCTGCGCTTTTTGTTCATTACAGTAATATACAAACACATGATTTAAATCATTCTTTTTCAACCAAACAGAACAAATATTAGTTTGGAATCCAATTAGATACAAATTGGTAGCCACATGTTGAAATAATAATAGAATTTTCCAACTAATAAGTTCTAGCACAAAAACCATAAATTCTTTTATTTTCTAAAACTTTTCGGTCATTATAGAAATATACAGAAATATAATTTAATCCAATATTTTACATCAAAAGACATCATAAATCAATTTAGAAATCAATGATATAAAAATTGCCCCCCCCCCCCCCCCTCTAGAGATGTTTATGCATAAAAATTTCAATTTTATGTTACGAGATTCACCTATGGAGAAATCGTGCAGAAAGATTTGTATTTTCGGTAGAGAATTAAATTTCTCTCTCAAAAACTCACCCAAACAGAATAAATCTATAAAAATCAGTAAATAACTAGTTCAAAATAATTTTCTCATAATTTATTTCATAGAAATTAGATAGGAAATTGTTAAGAAAGAAAAACTTACAAATTCGAGTGAGAAATCGCAAAATTGAAAGGTATTTTGTGAATTTTGATTGAGAGATTATTTTTGAGAGAATTTTTCTATAAAAATACTGAAGAATAATAGAATGGTGGCTGTCTAACAAGGGCTGGCTGAATTTTTGCTTATATATTAGGGTTTTGGTTGAAATTTTCAAGTTTACCCTTGATGAGCTAGGTTAGGAGTGTTTTAGTGTAGTGGACTTTTGGGTATTTATTTAGGCTTTTTATTTAATTTAGGGGCTGATTATGGGTAATTAAAAATAAAATATTTTTCTTATTATTTTCATTAAAATTTCCCAAAAACATTTATTTAAAAATATTTTAAAAATACTCATAAAATTATTTTATGCTTAAAAATTGCCTTTTAAGAAAAATAAATTATTTTATGCTAATGCACTTCATATAAATCATTTATTTCATAATAATAATTCATATTAGGCAATTAAAATTAATTTAACATGCCACATACTCATAAATCACATCACACATAAATTTTTATAAAATCAAATATTTTATCACAATAACTCTAAATTCAAGCAATTTGTCACGAAAACTCATAGGGTAGATGTGGGTTGTTATAATGTATATTAGAGAATTTAAAAAATGAGGATAATGCTAATATCACAAAAAGGATAATTTTAATTAATGTGAAGGACAATCCTACGCTCCATAGTGTTCATATATCCTATGACTCATATAAGTCTATTCTAGACTTAAATATAAACTTATGCTCTGATACCACCTCTATCACACCCCACCTTTGAAGATGTGACAGTCTTAGGGCATGGATAACCATAAAGGCACCAACAACCTATAGAACCTATACATATAATGAAATTCACTATAATATCAATAACAAATACATTAGCCCAAGATCTCAACTTGCAACCCAATCATACTTAACATATATTATTCTCATCATTCATTCTCAGTCTCATAGGTAATTTGAGTTTACCATTCAATTTACACATTTACATAATACTTATTAAATATTTTAGATCATACCAAATTCAATAATACCATCTTACACACGTGGAACATTTAAGAACTTTAAACATTTATTCAAATACAATAATTATCAAATATCCAACTATTATTTATAACTTAGTAATCCTCAAAGAAGGAATGATTGCTTAAGGAGTCAGCTAGCCACTATCCACTATACTCTTGAGAACATTCAATCTCCACCTACAAGAACTGGTGAGTGGAGGGGTGAGCTTCAGGGAAAGCTCAGTGAGCAAGAACACAATTAATCTTTGGAAAAATTTAAATTATAATTTGCTAATCATTTATTTATAATTTTTCAAATTTAAATCTTTGTATCAATTCATTTACTTTATGCTATCTTTATTGTTTAAGGAAATTATACAAATAAATCTCCACTTTCAACTAACTATACATCTTCGAAATCCTTTGAATTATAGCACTTTAATTACTTTAGTAGATCATATGAGATGTATTTTTGGAACAATCAGACATACTTTACTTTTTGCAGTAAATAGATTATGGTATATAAAGTTCACATTTGAATTCAATCAGTATCCATAATCTTTATCTTCATTAAAAGGTAACAATCTTTGGTAAAGGTAGAAAATGGTTAAATAGTTTTCAACACTATCAATGTATATATAAGTTTTTAAGTTCATAAGGTTCTAGAGATTTCAAACTTTACTATATGTATTCACATTTGAAATTTCATACTCTTTAGATGTTAGATAAACTCATACAATATAAACTTAATATCTTTGAAAACACATACATCTTGGAGTCTTCACTATTTAACTCCCTTTTGCTTAACACTAGTGGCATATGATTTCTATCTTCATTAAATTATCTCAACCTTTAGCAGGATTTCAATGGTATAACCATTATCCAGACAAAGGATATACAAATGAGCTTTTAGAACCTTAAGGTTTAGAAATCTCAACTTATCATTTTAGTACATATATTTTGGAACCTCATATCCTTAGATGTTAAGCAATTCTATACATCATATGTCTAGTTTAAACTTATAAATACAGACGTTGAAATCTATTTATTACATACATATAATTCTTGAAAAATTTCATAATTCATTATAAGAGATTTAAAAAAGTAATTTAGTATACAAATTTTCAAAATTCAAATTTGATAATAGTATTAAAAATCTTTAAATTTTAGAGGAATACTCAAATAAATAATTGTCTCATCGTTCAATACATATATCTCTTGAAAAAATTTACACTTAATAGGTTATAAAGATCAATAACATAAATGTAACAACCCACACCCACCCTAGGAATTTTCGTGATAAATTGCTTGAATTAGAATCTATAAGGTTAAGTGTGTGCTTGTATGAATGTCTGTGATCTAAGTGATTGATGAGTATGTGGCATATTAAATTAATTTTAATATGCATAATATGTGTTGCTATTGTGAAATAAATGATTTACATGAAGTGCATTTGCATAAAAGAATTTATTTTAAATAAAATGAATTTTCATGCATAAAACAATTTTTAAGCATAAAATAATTTTATGGGTATTTTTAAAATATTTTTAAATAAATATTTTGAGGGAAATACTCCAGAATTAAAAAGGAAAATATTATTTTTATTTCTAAACACTTCAGCTGAAATTTTTAAAGAAAAAGGCCCAATACCCAAAAGCCCACTACACAAAAATGCTCCTAACTTATTTCATTAAGGGTAATAGTGGAAATTCCACTGCAACCCTAATATATATTCAAATTTTCGGCCAGCAAGGGTTTTCTAGCAGCCACTCCCTCTTTCTTTCTGTATTCTGGTAGAAAAACCTCTCAAAATAATTCTCTCTACCGAAATATCGAAAACACTTTACCGTTTCGCGATTTCGTGACCATAATCGTAAGTTTTTAATCTTTTTCGATTTCTAAATTGTTTTCTATGAAATAAATTATGGGAAAATTATTTTGAATTGTTTGATTACTAATTTCTACAGATTCAATTCTGTTTGAGTGAATTTTTGGGAGAGAAAATTTATTTTCTACTGAAAACACAATTCTTTCCGCAAAATTTCTCCAAAGGTGAATTCTATAACTTAAAATCACAATTTTATTGCATAGACATCATAAAGGGGGGGGAGCAATTTGTGTTTATTTGCATTCTAAACTGATTTTTGATTTGTTTCGATGAAAAATATTGCATGAAATAATATTTCTATATTTCTGTGATGACCGAAAAGTTTCGAAAAACAAAGGAATTCAAGATTTTCGTGTTAGGATTTGGAAATTAGAAAATTCTATTCTTTCATGAATACATGGCTACTGATTTGTGTGAATTGATGCTATAATATGATATTTGTTTTTTTTAGATGAAAAATAATGATTTGAATCATGTGTCTATTTATCGCTGAAATAAACGAAATGCGCGGAAAGCGCGGAAACTCATGATTTTTCACCTAAGCCTTTGAACTTGGAAATTTTTTGTATAAACCTTACCTATGGCTGCCAATTTGCGAGATAATGTGTTCTAAACTAATATTTTCAATGATTGAATGAAAAATAATGGTTTAAACAACCCGTTTGCATATTTCTAAAATGACCGGAAAATACCGAAAATAAGAAAACTCATGTTTTGTGCACTATAATGCAAAAGATTGAATTTTTATATATCAATGGCACCAATAGTGGCCGATTCTTATGGATTTGAGTTCTAAAATGATTTTTGTTATGTTTACATGAAAAATCTTAGTTCAAACTATGTTTTTACATATTTTTGAAATAGACGAAAAAACACGAAAAGAAGAAGAATTTGGTTTTCACCTTAATGATGCATTCGGCCTACATGAACAAATGTGTCCAAATGTTTATAAATTTTATGTGATATGTATTGGTGATTGTTGACATGAATGTATGTATAATAAATGATGAAATTGCATGTTAGTTGAAGGTATGATCCTAGATAAGCTTAAATGTGTTTTGGTATACTTAAGGTATCTTAATATCATATTGTGGTTAGAATGCAAATGTGATTGAGGAATTTGGAACTAGATGTCATGATGACTTGATGATGAATATATGGTTATGAGTTAATGAAGTGAAAGGGATCATAAGAGTTAAGCATGACGTTGAAGGATTAATTATTAAGTTGACATGTAGGAAGTGTAAAGTGAACTAAGATAATTGACAAGTGAATTGATATTGGGGTAATGATAATGTGATGACCTTAAAAAAGGTATTGATATGATTGCAATGTGTTTTCATGTGAGCCTATAAGGCCTAGATATGCAAGACTTTTAAGTCAACGTGATATGTGCAAGTGATGAGTACACCTATGTGTGAACTCTAAGTATATGTGTATGCTATATGTGAATGGGGTAGTTATGGGATAGGAGCACCATGAGTAAATAAGTACTAAGTATTAAATCAAATATTATGTTAGAGTTTGAGAAGTCTTAGAAGTGCAAAGGGGACTATGAGTACTAGGAGCAAAGGAACCCCAAGGTGAGTAAACTCTATATTCCTGCTTCTAGTGTGAGTAAACTCTATATTCCTGCTTCTAGTGTGAGTAAACACTATATTCATGTTATAAGTGCAAGTAACATTTTGTTATGTTACAAATGTGTGACAACATGTTATGTGAGCCTTGTGATTATTGAAACCCAAGTTCTTTCTATTCTAAATATTATTATATGATTTCTTTGACAAGCTTGGGTTGCTAAAGGACACTTGGTCCAAAACCATTTTGTTTATCCAATGAGAACTTCTTGTGATTAACTCCCCAACTTATATTCTTTCTGGAACTACACTATCATTATATCTTTTGCTTGAAAGTTAAACCACTATTGTTATTGGAATACATGTTATTGATGCCTTATGTGATATTGATAATTGTGATTACCATTAGCTCTAGCTATGGTACCTTTTACCCTTTATGCAGAAATCCTCGTACCGATGCAAGTAATCATCGGCTATGTGCTTCTCGTACCGATGTGAGTAATCATCGGCGATGTGCTACTTGTATTGATGCAAGTAATCATCGGCTATGTGCTTCTCATACCGATGTGAGTAATCATCGGCTATGTGATCCTCGTACCGATGCGAGTAATTATCGGCTATGTGTTCGAGTGATTATGGCAATAGCCTTCACTCTATGAGTTCTAGTGATTATGGCAGTAGCCTTCACTCTATGTGTTATAGGTGTGATTTCTGCAAACCTTTCTAAATTGCAAACTATGAATCATTAGTTATAAGTTATGAGCTATGGACCCTTTCTAAAGGATGTGTTATTGTACAACCCCTATTGTTTACTCATTGAGATCATCTATCTCACCCTTTTTCCTTGTGTGGTTCCAGGTGAGCATTATGAGGAGGCAAGGTGATGGCTCAAGCATCCTACTTCGCTTGGGGAATTCCTTGTCCAAGTTATCAATAATACTATTTTTATGAAGTCTTGTCATTAGATGCTCCGGGAATGTTAATTGATACTTATAGAGATTTATATTATTTTTCCTTGTGGAATTTATATGTAACGATTTACTTTAAGTCTTCCACAAATTATGGTATTTATCTAAATGTTTTAAATGAGTTAATGAAAGAGGTTCGGTAAGATCCTAGGCATGATTGTTATATGTTAATGGGTTTTACGATCGTGGGTGACCTTATGTCTCCCCATGTTCTAGGACCGTCATATCTCATAAGGTTGGGATTTGACAATAAAGTTTCTAATATATTTTATATCTCAAGGAAAAATATATAAATATATTTTAATCTTGCAATTCTCATAATAATTAAAATACAACTTTATAAAATTATATAACTATGAAATTTTCGAATATTCAAGTAAAATTCATATACATACATGTAAAACGAAAATTTTTGGAATTCAAGAAATATATAAATAATTAACTTTAATATCAATGGTTTACTTATTAAATGATAAACTATAACCAAATACTTTTTATTATATAATGATATCTATCACTTAGATATTAAAAATAACATTACATAAAATTACTATTGATATTCATATAAGAAACTTATATTAATTTTATGGAAATCATACATATTCATAGTATAAACATTTTCACCAAATAAATATGTTATTTAAATAAATTATTTATACATTTAATGCAATATCTATTTTTAATGACATTAACAAATTTAAGGGAAATATTTTATACATATACATATACTTTTTAAATTCAAGGGAGATAATATTCAAACTTATAATTATTTCCATTAGGATGGATCTTCTATGGTTGTAGTGTCAATTAGTCATTTCACTTTTAGATTGCATTTGGCAAATAAGGTGACAACATTCTTGGATCTTATAATCAAATTGGTTGGGTATCAATGAATAAGAATTTCAATATGTTTAGGTTATAATAACATTGAGACTAATAGAGATCATTCATTTAGTTGGGGTAGCGGCTCTTTTGAGGATACTCGAAGCAGAGGCTCTTGATATGGGCATGCTCCTATATAGTTGGGGTATAGGCTATTTGTAGCATACCCGAAGCATAAAGCTCCCTTAAATTTGGGGTAGAGGCACTTGGGCATACCCAAGGCAAAGGTTCTTTATAGAACATACCCCCATATCACTTTCATACAATCTGATTCCTGTGTGCACACAGTCTAATATCTCACCCACATCAGATGGGGATCTCTGTGTTCAGGCTAATCCTTGATAAAATGGGACATTGGAATTTGGTAAATTTCCAAAGTTCAAATTGCTCATTAGAGATCAAGGATCACACAAACTTTCTTAAGGATTTTTCAGATACTGGTAGGAAAGAGTTACTCTAGGTAACACTTAAAACTTATGTAAGCTCCTTTCGGTATTTAAGATTCAATAGTTTAACAATAATGGTATTACTAATAATTATGCAAGCAATTGCTCTTTAGGAAGGCTATTAACTATTAATTTAACTTTATATACAACTTCCCATATTTTTAACTCACTCCTTTAACCATAAGAATTTTTATATAGTTACAATTTAGATATAATACATATACATAAGCAGGATGCACATATATAACATTAATCACTTTTTTTAGCTTTTCTAACTATTCTTATGAAGCATTTGGAATGTTCCTTAATTAACACTTTGGGAATATATATATTTTCTTAACATTTTATGATGGTACTTTGGGTATCATATTATTGGAACATCAATTAAATTTATAACTTTTGGAAATCTATAGAAAGTTAATTACAATAAATATTAACATTTATCAACTTATTCTTATCGATAAACAAAGGAATTTCTTATCACCATAAACATGCTTCTTAATTCCATAATCACAATATTTCATTAAGTTTGAATATTTTAAACTTAAACATAACATTACGTATTCTTCACTCACCTAGACTATTAATCGCTTTCCAGCTAAATATCCACTTCTCGTTGTTATCCTCTAAATTCCCCTTAACATATCTCTAGAAACATAATATCATTCATTAGATACTATTATACTATTTCTTTATTATCTATCTTTAAACTTTACATTATCTACCAAAAATTTGGCATCATCTCCTTTAAACTAAGATTAACTCCCTATTACCATAAATTCAATTTATCCACAGTAATCATGATATCACAAACAAATGGTCCAACCTGGACCTTCAATACACTAATCCCATTTGCCAATTCCATTATTCATTATTAAACTAACATTCAACCAATTCAATTCAATCAATATTAATCTCAACATCTCACTTCAATCTTTCAATTAATCATTAATAATACTCTATAATTATACGAATAACAATTATCTCAATTCAGTTATCCAATTTAACCAGTTAATTCCAATAAACTATCTAACTAAATTCTTAGAAATAAATTCATAATTTACATCTAACTAAATTCTTAGAAATAAATTCATAATTTACTATCTATACATAATTAGGAGTTGAGATTTATACCATATGGCACAGTTTAATGAGCCGAGCTACTGTCCGAGATTGTCAATTTTGGGATCACTAGGAAATTCCAATGAGGACCAAATCGCGATCCAATGGTACTAGCAGTTAGCTTACAACTTGGGGAATCTGGATATATACTTCACTTTCTATAATTCACGAGAAAACAGTCAGAAATAGTGCGGCAGCCAGAGAAAATTGCCGGATTCCGGTCAAACTAAACATTATCTAAATTAGCAACGATGTACTAAATTAAGTCTAGGATTATGAGGTGTTCATCCATACCAATATCATCAGAAAAGGAGATCGAAAATGGCCGAGAATTGGCCTAGAAGATTCTACCAGCGACACTTTGGACGGCTCGTGTGCCACCGTCCAGTGGCTTCTAGTGATGGGTTTTGGTGGGTGAGCTAGTCGGCAGGTGCTGCTTCCTTTAGTGCTGCGCATGTCGTCGGTCGGCAGCCAGAGGGCGGTGGTCCGAGGTGCAGTCGACTTTATCTCTCTCTCTCTCTCTGTCTCTATCTCTCCCTCTCTATTTTCTATTTCTTTGCCTCCTCTATTTTTTCTACCCATTTTTGGGCTGTCCAAATTTTAAAGCTTCTTTTTTTTTCATATATATATATATACACTAAAAAATACTACTACTACTACTACTACTACTAATAATAATAATAACAATATTAATAATAATTAGTTACATATTTCTTTCAAACCAAAATTTTAACAAAAACATTAATTTCACATAATTCACCATATTAATCAATAATTATAATATAAATCATAATATTAAATTTCAAATATTAATTACATAAATTTCTATATTACATAATGAAATTTCATTTTCTTTTCTAATTTAAACTTTCTCATTTAGATAAATAATAAATTTAAAAATCAATACTTCATTTAACAAAATATTCTCTTAAAATATTACTAATAACATACAAAATTAATATCATTTCAAATATCAATATAAATTTGCTTTATCAATATCAATATAATAATATAAATAAATATTAATATCAATATTTAAATATAAATTTGTAAATATCTATAACTTTGAATGTCAATATAAATTTAACAAGAAGGAAAATATTTCCATATAAAATTATTACTTTAAAAGATTTATATTCAAATTATTTGAATATTTGAAAGCATTCATTTTTAACTTGAGCACGTATTATGATACTATTTGGATATCTTCACATATATATTTTTGTACTTATGACTTGTATCGGGTTGAGGTATTACAGACATAACGATCCAAGAATGGGGAGACATAAGGTCACCCACGCCCATAGAACCTATTTATACTTCCACAAATATTGCCTAAGATTATACCAAAACCTCTTACATTAACTTAAATAAACCCCCCCGCCCCTCCCTTTTTTTTAGAAAACCTTAAGTTGTGGAAGCATAGTTAAAATATACTTTAAACATAATCCATAAGAAAATAATATTTAGAATCCAATTAAAATCTCAAAAGATAACATTTCAAAATAAAAATCTAAAAATAAATATTCCTATAACACATAACACATAGAGTGAGGGCTGCTGCCATAATAACTTAAACACATAGAGTGAAAACTATTGCCATAATCACTCCAACACATAGTTGATGATTACTCGCATCGGTACGAGGATCACATAGCCAATGATTACTCACATCGGTATGAGGATCACATTGCCGATGGTTACTTACATCAGTACGAGGATCATATAGCCAATGATTACTCGCATCGGTATGACGATTTATGCATAAAGGGTTAAAGGTACTATAACTAGAGCTAATGGTAATCACATATAACAATAACATTTAAGACAACAATAACATGTATCATAATAACAATAGCGATTTAACTTTTGAACAAAAGATAAAATGATAGTGTAGTTCTAGAAAGAATGTAAGTTAGGGCAATAATCATAAAGGTATTATCACTAGATAATCAACAATAGTTTTAGACCAATTATCCTTTGGCAACCCAAGCTTAACAAGGAAATCATAGAGTTTCATTTTAGAATAGAAAGAACTTGGGTTTCAAGAATGTCAAAGGTACACATATCATGATAGCTTGTACTTATAATAATATCATAGTGTTTACTTACACTATTAGCATGAATATAGTGTTTACTCACCTTGTGATTCCTTTGCTCATAGTACACGTAGCCCTTTTGAACATCTAAAACTCCTTAAGCTCTAACATCATATTTAATTCAATACTTAGTATTTACTTAATCATGATGCTATCCTATCCAATGACTACCCTATGCACATATAATATTCACATACACTTAGAGTTGCACATAGAAGTTCACTCATTACTTGCACATCACATGTTGACTTTAAAAGTCTTGTATACTTAGCCTTTATAGGCCCATATGAAAGCACATTACAATTATGTCAATACCTTTCTAAGTTCAACACAGTATCATTTCCTTAATATCAATTCACTTTAACAATCATCTTAGTACACTTTACAATTTCATATATGTCAACTTAAAAAATAACCTTTCAAGCATCATGCTTATCTCTTATGACTAATTCCTTCAATCAATCTCTTCATATATTCAAGATCATTAATTCATTATTAACTCATCATACAACCTACTTCTATATTATCCAATCACATTCGCATATTAATCACAACATAAGGTTAAGATACCTTAAGTATACCAAATTGCCTCTAAGCTTTTCAAGGGTCATTCCTTTAATCAACATGCAATTTAACCATTTATCATTCATACATTCATGTCAATAATCAATAAAGTACATCATATAAAATTTATAGACTTTGGGATAAAAATTCCATTGTAGGCTAAATGTCCTCTAAAAGAGAAAACTAAATTTTCTTACTTTTCGCACTTTCCATCTATTACAGTAATATGTAGAAACATGGTTTGAACCAAGATTTTTCATGTAAACATAACAAAAATCATTTTGGAATATTAATCCAAAGGAATTGATAGTAATAGGTACAACATATACATGAAAATTCCAATTTTAGGTTTTAGGATGCAAAAACCATGAGTTTTCTTATTTCTGGTACTTTTTGGTCATTACAATAATATGTAAACAAGTGTTTTAAACCATTATTTTTATTCAATCACAACAAATATTTGTTATGAACATCA
Organism: Reutealis trisperma; assembly: GCA_947687605.1. NCBI lineage: Eukaryota > Viridiplantae > Streptophyta > Magnoliopsida > Malpighiales > Euphorbiaceae > Reutealis > Reutealis trisperma. The sequence continues at coordinate 429,003 of CANTUT010000284.1, forward strand.
ATATATACAAATTGGCAGCCATTGACATGTCTTATGCATAAAAATTCTAAGTTTAGGGTTTTAGAGTGAAAATCATGAGTTTTCTAACTTTCCGCGCTTTCCGTTCACTGTATAAATATGTAAACACTTGATTTAAATCATTATTTTTCATCCAAACAGAACAAATATCAGTTTATAATTCCAAAACACACCAATCAACAGCAATGTAATTTTAAAGTCATAGAATTTTCCAACTTTCAAATTCTAGAACGAAAACCTTGAATTTTCTTGTTTTCCCAAACTTTTCGGTCATTACAGTAATATGCAAAAATATGTTTTAATTCAATATTTTTCATCTAAATACATCAAAAATCCATTTAGAAAATAAATTTTTAGGAATTGCCCCCTCTTGTAGTGTTTATGCATAAAAATTTTAATTTTGAGTTGTAGGATTCACCTTTAGAGAAATCCCATAGAAAGGTTTATGTTTTTGATAGAGAATTAAATTTCTCTTTCAAATATTCACCCAAACTTATTTAAATCTATAGAAATCAGTAAATATCCAGCTCAAAATAATTTTCTCATAATTTATTTCATAGAAATCAAATAAGAAATTGAAAGGAAAGAAAAACTTACGAATTTGGTCAAGAAATCGCAAAGATCAAAGGTGTTTTGTGAATTTCAATAGAGAGAAAAAATTTGAGAGAATTTTTCTGCCAAAATAATGAAATAATAGAGGGTGGCTGCTGGAACACTAGTGCTGGCCAAATTTTGCTTTAATATATGCACGGTTTTGGGCAATTTCCAAGATTACCTTTAATGAGCTAGGTTAGGAATGTTTTAGTATAGTGGGCTTTTGGGTATTTGGGCTTTTTATTTAATTTTTGGGGCTAATTATAGGTAACTAAAAATAAAATATTTTTTTATTATTTTCATTAAAATTTTCCCCAAAATATTTATTTAAAAATACTCATAAAATCATTTTATACTTAAAAATAACCATGTGCATGAAAAATCAATTTATGTGAAATAAATTATTTCATGCTAATGCACTTAATGTAAATCATTTATTTCACAATAACAATTCATATTAGGCATATTAAAATTAATTTAACATATCACATACTCATAAATCACATCACACATGAATTTTCGTAAAATCACATATTTTGCCACAATAACTCTAAATTCCAGCAATTGATCAAGAAAACTCCTAGGGTGGGTGTGGGTTGTTACAAAAATGTACCATGATATAAAGAGTACTTATTAAGGGCTTGGAATGAAGAAAGATGTAGTGAATTTTATAACTTCATGTTCACTTGTCAGCAAATGAAATTTGAACACCAAAGACAATCTGGATTACTTCAAGAAATAAGATTATCATAGTGGAAGTAGGAACATATACCATGGATTTCGTAGTGGGTCTACACAAGACTGTTAAAGGGTATGACTTAATATGGGTTATAGTAGATTGGTTGATGAAATCTGCATACTTCATTACGGTAAAGACTACATATTCATCAGCCCAATATGCCTAAATAAATGTCAATGAAATTGTAAGATTATATGGGGTTCCACTTTCCATTATCTCAGATAGAGGGACTCAATTCACATCAAGGGTCTGGCGAACATTACAAGAAGCTTTGGGTACGCAGCTTGACTTTAGCATGACCTTTCACCCAAAAATAAATGGGCAATCTAAGAGAACAATATAGACATTGGAGGATATGCATTGTATGTGTGTTATGGATTTTAGAGGAAGTTGGGATAAACATGTCCCACTTATTGAATTCACATATAACAATAATTATCATTCCTCTATAGGAATGGCACCGTATGAGGCACTATATCACATAAAAGGTCAATCTCCAATTTGTTGGATTGAAATGGGTGAAATGCATCTTGAAGCTCCGGATATGGTTAACAAAGCCACTGAAAAAGTGAAGATAATTCAAGAAAGATTGAAGACTGCTTTTAGTCGCTAGAAGACTTATGATGATCCTAAAAGGAAGGATGTTGGTGCATGGTTTGCAAGTGTATAGATCGACAAGTAATATAATGATGAATAGAGTTATTGTTCCATTGGAGACAAGGTACAAGTACTAGCGCAAAGTTAAATTGTTGTTTAGTGAATCAAAAGTTTAAGAAATGTTTAAATTAAAACAATTGAACTAAATTAAAAACCTAGCTAAGATAATGTAAGTGAATTATAAGAGAAAAATTGATAATAGAAGCTACCTAGATATTTGAATCCTCCTAGATCCCATATGTATTTCATGAATGGAAACTCAACTAAACCAAACATCTGATTGAATTAGCATTCCACTAGGTTAGATTGGAACCTCTCTCGAGCGATTCAATCCCTAATTACTAAGTATTATAAAAGGAATCTCTTCTCGATTTATAATCAAATAGAAATAGCATTAAAATCAAGGAACCGTAAAGCAAAGAATCTTGTAGGTCTATCTCTAGCACCCTAATCAATTCTCAACCTTTATGAGTGATCAATTCTAGCTAAGTTTTCTCCAGACAATTAGCAAGAAAACTAATTTCAATTATCAAGCATGCAATTGACAATTAGAAATAACAAATATAAAATCATAAAGATAAATCAATCCAAATGAATGATTTAATTAACTAAAAACCCATTCAATCCATACAAAGTAATCTAGGATTCATCAAATACCTAGGTATAAAGAATTTAGTTCATAATGAAAAGTAACAAGAATAAAAGACAAAAAAAAAAAAGGAAATCAAACAATCCATAGTGGATGAATGATAATCCAAATTCGAATCTTTAATCCTTGACTTGAAACTTAAAGAACTTCAATCTTCACCTTTAATTTTCGCTGCAAAATTCTCTTCTCAGCCTTAGGAAATACCACTGTTCAATGAAAAATCACGGATGCCTAAAAGTCTATGCAAAAATTGCTTATATACTCTGACAAAATTTCCCCCACACCATGCCTCATGCCTGTGGCCTTGGACATAGGAACAACCTGAAAAGCTTGGTTTTGCACAACATCAGGTAGTAGCTTTTCTTCTTACCACATGCGCACTCCCACGCCTATGAGCTTGGGTATGGGATAAGCTCTATTTTGCTTTTGCCTCTTCAAAATGCTCCATCCTTCAACTAAATTCTATCATTTTTTTGTACTATCATCTCATGGAATGTCAAAATACAAAGTCCTTAAAAAAAACTAAAAGCAACACTAAAACAAACAAATCAAACTCAATTTTAAGCATAAATCATGATAAATAAAGAGGTAAAATATAGGCATTCATACACTTATCAAACTCACCCACACTTGAGTGTTTGCTTGTCCTCAAGCAAATTGAATCAAGACAAAGGAAGAAAGAAATAAAATCCCTCTACCTTAGGTAATAAAAATCAAATGGCTTATATGGCAATCACTCAGAATATTCATAGCTTTCAAACATGATAGCCAAACTAGGAAACATTCATGGCAAACTTTACAAACCTAAAGCTTGCAATCTCGAGCAACAATTCTAAAGCAACAAAAGTTCAATTAAAGTAGCCTTCATGATTTTTCTCCTAGGTGCATGACTATCCACTTGAATTTTCATTTTTTTAAAATCAATTGCATTTATCATTCAATTTTTTTTTCATTTTTTTTAAATCAATTGCATTATCATTCAATTTGTTTTAATTTTTCTTTGCATCTTCAAGGAGCCTGACTTGTTTGAAATGTCATTCTAGGTTTTTTACACGTGTAAACATTTGTGATGCTGACCCCCTATTACTCAACTATATCACAAGTTCAAATGGCTATTAGCACTATTCATGATGTTAACCCTTTATTATTTTAAAGGAGTTAGGAACAACGGAATAGGTTTTAATTTTCAAAGCTCCTTTGCAATTGCTTTTGATTTTCTCTTTATTTTCAAAGGAAAATAATCATACAACGTAGGATATTACATAATTCTACTACCTGAAACTAAAGTAACAATGGAAAATTTTAGTGCTAAAAAATGTCACTAAAGTTTCAAACTTTAGGATTTGTAAAATTCGTCAATCCAAATCCTAATATAGCTACTAAATATGATCGATAACAATAGATTGAGTCAAGTAAACCATGCATCAACTAAGACATTGCCATTCAACCATAATTAAATTATCAACCAAGGAGGGAAAATTTCATGCCATATTATTATCTAAATTCAATTAGCTTGACCATTACAATCAAACAATCACAAGGCAGTCATTAAAACCCCTCCCCCACACTTAAGTAATACATTGTCCCCATTGTGTTATAAACAAATAAAAACAAAATGAAAGAGAGGAGAGAGAGACATGCCCTGTCATTGCCATCATGTACAAAGTGTAGGAATGCTCTGTCATAATCCATGCCATTGCAAATATTGCTACAAACCCAAAAGTGTGCTAGAACAAAGAAAGAGAAAAGATCCAAATGAATAATAACAGTCATCCAAAATAAAGCAAAATAAAATTAAAACAAAAATAAAAGCAATCCTAAATAATAGAGTACAGTAATCTAGAAAAAAAGAAGAAAAGAAAATAAGGAAAAGAAAAAGAGAAAGAAAGAGGAAACTAGTCCTTTATAACATAATTGTCACCACCATGAAAGTCGCATGAAAGTCATCTAAGGATGAAAGTCGCATCAGGTAGGCGCATCAAGTACTAGCATGAAAGTCATCCAAGGATCCAACCATATCAGTATGAGCATACCCAGACGCTTCGCCATACCATCGAGCATTATAGTACGAAGACCCTCTAAAACTCCCAAGCCCTGAGCCAATCTTGTGATGTATATGCCCCCAAATAATGCCCCTTTAGGGCCCTTCTTGGATTGTTCATAGAAAAAATATGCTAGGGCATGAGCAATGTTGCACCAATGGTTCTCTGCCATACACATTAAAAAGAATCTATCTTTGTTAGTCACTATACCGATGGTGTCCTGGTAAGTACAAATGGTGTATGCCAAAAGATTATGCACCACCCAAAGAGTGAATGACTGAAAATTAGAAGCCTTGGACACCACTAGGTCATACCTCGCTACCCTTGGGGCAAGTTACTGCCATACTATCTTAGGCACCTCATCATTAGCAAAATCAACATCAACGCCCTTGTAAACATCAGTGGCAAGCTTCGATTATTGATATAACCCCATAGTTACTTCAAAGTCATTGATGCTTAAGTGGAAGTCTTTCAAACCCAATCGAAATTGGAGTAATGGCTTGCTCACCCTAATTATTTTCTTATAAAATTAGAGAGAGTAGTAAAACTTAAGAGTCAACTCTCAATATGCAAGCTCAAATATCTCAAATAGTTGCTTCCATCTTCGTTGATTTACCAGTGCCCTAATACTCTATGATAAGCCAGCCTCTCCATAGCCCCCCAATAAAGTGTTTGGGCTAGCTCAAAATCTTTGTTGGCCAACTACTTAAAGTTTGCTTGCGATTCCTTATCTGCAAACTCAACACAGGGATGATCAATGATGAACATGGTGTTCAAGGCTGCTGCCAGTGGCGGGTGGCGAGAACCATCCTCACCTCTTGCTCTCCTGGCTAGTAAGTTAGCTAGTCATTTTGGAAGGTGTGGTTTTCTTTGGTCCCATTCCTGCAAAACAATCAAAACACACACCTAAGGAAAAAAAAGCAAACCATATGGCATGTTAGTTTAGCAATAATTTAACCAAAGCAGTCCTAATATCACCATACCCACAAAACAATTGGTTTGGTGTAGTTCAACAATAATGCATACCAAGCCACAACCATCACAATTCATAATCCTCACTCCACACCAACCGAACACTCTCATAACACTTCTCAAGAGAACCATATAATCCTAAATAACTATGAGATCAATTAACTCCACACACTTAGGACATAACAATGTTTCAATCATGATAGTGCTCCATATAAAAATCAAACAAAATGCACAATGGCCAAATCAAACTCAAAGGTTTAAGGACAAAATCAAGAAAATCTCTATAATGACACTAATTGAACCTGAAATCATGCATTTTTTTATATAGCCCATTCACAAATCATGATTCAAACCCAAAGTATTCAAATTTTTAACTCATAAATCATAGCAAATTTGAAATAAATACAAGTAAAGAAAAAGAAGACAAACCTGACAGTGTATATGTAAAGAATTCAAAATTTATTGTGCGCAAATGCAAACACTTGCCTAAATCTTCTTCTTAAAACTCAGAATCAACTTGTGTGTGTATGGGTAAGTGAATTTTTGTGCTAGGGTTTAGAAAGAGAGAAAATTAAGAGAAAATGAGAGGGTTTTGAGAATGGAAAGGTGAGGCATGAGAGATTAAATAGTGGACTATAAATAATTTCGGGGCCATGCCTAAAGGCAAGCTAGTAGTTGTGGGTTTGGCCACGGCATGAGTTAGGGCATGGGATATTACTAGATGGCAAATTACAAATGTTGTTTAGACTATGCCCTGTCACATGCCCATAAGTTTGGGCATGTGACTTTTCTGCCTCTCAAAAATTTTTTAAACTTTGGGGCTTGCCCATGGGCTTAGCCATGACCCAGGGCATGGAGGCTACTGGAACAACTTCTTTTGTGGCTCTTGTGCCATGCCCAACGCCATGGGTGTGTGCTAGGGCATGGCACCATCCTGATCTTCCATGCTTAGGCAAATTTTAGCGCTTTTTTTTTTTTTTTACACAATACCACAAAACCAAAGGTGCATTATCCTTATACAAATAAACAGAAATAAATTAAAGGAAAACATGATAAAATACTAAAAATGGTGGGTTACCTCCTACCCAACGCTTCTTTAATGTCATATTAGCTGGACGTTTAAGGTGATTTCTTACCCTTAGTCTTAGAGATACATAATCTCCTTCAGTTCATTCAATTCACCCCCTAAGTATAACTTGAGCCTTTGCCCATTTACTTTAAAATCACCCTTTTCAGGGTGAGTTAACTTAACCACCCTATAAGGAAAGACTTTAACAGTAAAAGGACCTGACCAATAAGATTTTAACTTACCTAGAAAGAGTCAAAGCCTAGAATTGTAAAGTAGTACCTGATCTCTAGCTTTGAATTCCTTCTTGTGCTTAATCCAAGCATTATGCCATCTTTTGGTGCTCTCCTTATACATCCTTGCATTATCATAGCATTATGCTCATCTAGCTAGATCAAGGTTAACCTATTTTCTAGCCCAGTATGCATTATGTTCAATCTCAATAGGTAAATGGCAAGCCTTGCCATACATTAGCCTATACGGCGTAGTACCTGATAGTAGTATGTGCCCTAGAAGCCATATAATAGTTATATAATAGTAGATATTAATTCCCAATGGCACAATAATATATTCATGATGTGCAAAGGGTTTCAAATTATTGAATATAGTCCTTAATCTATTCTTAAGTGTTGAGAATATGGGAGACAGATCACTCTTGTACAAATTTTTTAAATATGCTCATTGTCATAGGATTAATGACTAAGCATCATTAATTCCATAAGACCATCACCTCTATTTATTTTTTATAATCAGTATGTGATACAAATGATTATAGAGGCAGTGAGTCTCATACTTCTTGACATATGATGTTGATACAAACATGTGGATATTTATAAGATGAATAGTTGAACTGTGACGTTAGATGATAATAATATGGGGTTTTACTACTTGTCAATTATTTATCGTCTAGGTCATAATAGTGCATATAATCCTTTAACTTGAGTGATACTATATCTTATATATAGGAAGTTAGGATTTATTACTACTTAGATAGACGTACTATTCATGTACGGATATATGGCATGTGATGGTCCTAATTTATTATGAATGGAGGCAAATGATCACTAAGATAGAATTTATTTCCTAGAGTGAATGAGGTTAAGATCCTATGCTATCTAGTTGTTCTTGATAACTAAAGCTCCTGGCCAAGATAAGCAAATTCACTAGAAAGAGTTTCTAATAGGAATCTAATCTCATCAAGAATTAAAACTGAGATAAGAACATAGAATCGAGGCACAGTAGGGTTTGAATAAATCATTACCCTAACTGAGATTGGGATCTTTAATGAAGCGATTCCAATGCATGATGATTTATGATCGATGGTCCATGTGATGTTTAAAGTTATCAACTATAAATGTTTATTTCTAATTCAAAAGTAGTGACATAGAATGCTAGTTGTCCCTCACGACTTATGGGACTAAGTGTGAAGTGGGATTTCACATTAGTAGAGAAAAATATTTTCTCAATCTTATTGCTAATTAGACATGAACCTAGAAAGTCACACACCCAATAGTTATCACCTTTCAATTGTAAAAGGTTTACCATAATAATTAATTAGAGTGTTTAATTAATTGATTACTGCTAAAATGATTAAACATGTAATTAAATTTACAAGGACCCTAGCATATCCTGATGTTTAATCTATGAAGGTTTCTATTCAATTAAATCTTAATTCGTATATGATGCAAATGAGAAAGATTAAATTGGAAATTGATTTGGACTAAATCAATGACTTAATTTTAAGCTTAGTAAAAACCCTTAACACATGAGAAGTGGCCTAAGCCCATATGTAATATGGTTAAGAGGCAATTTAGGGGTTAGAGAAAATTTACTATTCATAATCCCATATGATGGGTTTAGGGGTTAGAGAATTTTCTACTAAGGTTAAAATTATAATTACATCTTTTGGCCGATGGAAATGTCCATTTTACCCCTAAACAATATAATGGTCATTTCACCATTTGAAGAAGCAAAGTCAACTTTGCCCCTTCACCAAATGGTGAGCTAGAAGAATGTAAAAGGATCTTTAAGTCTTTATGAAGACTTAAGTGTTAAGTCTTGGAAAGATATAAAAGCCTTAGCTTTTATGTTGCAAAGAAGAGAGAACATCATTTTTAACATTTAAAGCATTTCTAGAAAGAGAAATTGAGAGTGAAAGAAAAATGAAGAAGGTGTTTCTTAATTTTTCTTTTGATCTTCAATTCTTTTCTTTGTTCTTTGTGAAAGTATAATTGCTTGCAAATTGAAAATGTGTTTAGTCCAAAACAACCAAAGAGAAACCTTAAACTTCTTAAAGGTTTTTAAGGGAAAAATTTGAATCAAATTGGGCAACTAAGAGAGTAATTCAAGAACACCAAAGAAATCAAAAGGAGACTTAGAGGTGAGCTAGGTGTGGATGATCTAAAGGCTTTACACTTAGGAAGCTCTTTGATAAAGAAAGAAGGAACCTACAAGAGGTAATATGATTACTCTTCCTTCTTCTTTATATGCATATGTGTTTTACACACAAATTAATTGATTGCTTGAATGAATTTTGAACCAAAATTAGGTGAAGTAAAATTTTAAAATGTTTGAAATTTCACCTCATCACCTTCCTTTTGCTACATTTAGCTCCACCATTCCTTTAGTACCCAAGGGAGTTTTGAATGCCATCCTAAAAGCCCATAGAGTGTTCTCTAATTTTTCAGACCAATCCTTTCTTAATCACTCTGTGGTCTTCTTAAGAATTCACTTGAGCTCCCTATTTGTGTTCTCTACTTGACCAATAGTTTGAGGGTGGTAGGGAGTAGCTAACTTGTGTGTAAAGCCTAGCCTTTTGAAAACTTTCTCAAGCTAAGCTTACAAAAGTGGGTACCCCTATCACTAATAATAGCCTTAGGTGTGCCAAATTAGGTAAACAACTTCTTTAAAAATTTTACTACAACCCTAGCATCATTTTTAGTTAAGGCTTGTGCCTTAAGCCATTTCAAAACATAATCAATAGCTACAAGCACATACTTGTTACTAAAAGAGTTAGGAAATGGTCTCATGAAATCGATGCCTCAAACATCAAAACTTCATAAAACAAAATTCCATTTTGGGGCATCTCATCATGAGATAAAATATTTCCAATTCTTTGGCAATGATCACAATGTTGCACAAACTCATAACTATCTTTAAACAAAGTGGGCCAATAGAATCTTGATTCTAAAACTTTTTGAGTAGTTATACTATCTCCCATATGACCACTAGCTGGTTCGGCATGGCAATGATGAAGAATACTTACTGTTTTAGGCCATGCTATGCAACGCTGGATCATAAGGTCCTTACACAACTTAAATAAATAGGGATCCTCCCAAAAGTAGTATTTCAAGTCAGAAAAGAATTTCTTCTTTTCCTAATAAGAAAACTCTTTTGGGAGTTCCTTAGCACTAAATAATTCATAAAATCAACAAACCAAGGTAGTTCAAAGTTAGAATTACTTACCATACCTACCATGGCATACAGTTGCTTATCGGGGAAGGTGTCTGAAATGTCTCCCTCTGCAAGTTCCTCCAAGTTTGGGTTCTCCAGGTGAGAAAGATGATCTGCTACAAGGTTTTCAACTCCCTTTTTATCTTGAATCTCCAAGTTGAACTCTTGTAGCAATAGAACCCATTGGATCAACATTGGCTTCGTATCAGTTTTGGAAAATAGCTACCTGAAAGTTGAATGATCCATATACATTATCACTTTTGATAAGATCAGGTATGATCAAAATTTATCAAAAGTGAACACAATAGCCAAAAACTCCTTCTTTGTGGTGGTTTAGTTTGCTTGGGCCTCATTCAAAGTTTTATTAGCATAGTAGATCGGCTGAAAGTGCTTCTCCCTCCTTTGACCCAAAACTGGCCCAACTACAAAATCACTTGCATTGCACATCAACTTGAATGGTAGATTCCAATCAGGGGCCACCATCATTGGAGCATGAATCAATTTCTCCTTGAGAGTGTTAAAGGCCTTAAGACAAGCCTCATCAAACATAAACTCTATGTCCTTTTGAAAAAGCCTTGTCAAAAAAGTCGAGCAATCTTAGAGAAGTCTTTTATAAATCTCCTATAGAAGCCCGTATGACCCAAGAAGCTTCTAATGGCCTTGATAGATGTAGAAGGTGGTAGTTTCTTAGTGGTCTCTATCTTAGCTTGGTCCACATCAATTCCCTTTCTCGATATCTTGTGCCCTAATATGATTCCTTCCTGAACTATGAAATGACATTTCTCCCAGTTGAGCACTAGATTTGTTTCCTCACATCTCACTAACACTCTCTAAAGATTCTCCAAACAACCATCAAATGAGTCACCATGAATAGAAAAATCATCCATAAACACTTCCATTATGTCCTCGATCAACTCATTGAAAATTACCATCATGTACCGTTGAAAAGTGGTGAGTGCATTACATAACCCGAATAGCATTCTTTAATATGCGAATGTTCCATAAGGACAGGTGAAGGTTGTCTTCTCCTGGTCTTTTGGGGCAATAGGAATATGAAAGTAGCCTAAAAGACCATCCAAAAGCAATAAAACTCATGACTAGACAACCTCTTCAACATTTTATCGGTGAAGGGCAGTGGGAAATGGTCTTTTCTTATAGCATCATTCAACCTCTGATAGTCAATGCAAACCTTCCATTCTATGACTATTATTGTAGGGATGAGTTCATTATTCTCATTAGGCACCATTGTTATCCCTTCTTTCTTTAACACTACTTAAATCAGCCTTACCCAAGAGCTATATGAAATTGGGTAAATGATCCCTGCATAAAGTAGCTTGATTACTTCTACTTTCACCACCTCTTTCATCTTTGGGTTTAGCCTCCATTGTGGTTGCACCACTAGCTTAAACTCACCCTCCATCAAAATCTTATAAGTACAAAAAGATGGACTAATACCCTTGATGTCCGCTATCTTCCAAGCAATCAGCTTCTTATGCTTTTTCAACAACTCATTGAGTCTAGCCGTTTGCTCAAAAGACAAATTAGTATTCAAAATAATTGTCAATTGTCTCCTCTCTGCCAATTATCCATACTCAAAATGATCTAGGAAGGGCTTGAGTTCTAAAATAGGTGGATCAACCATAGAAGGCTTCATCTTTTCTTCCTTCGGCATCTTAATTGTTTCATATGCCTAACTCCTAAATGGCTTGCTTGCTTTGAGATAAGCTAGCTGCTCTATTGCTTCCAGATTCTCAGGACTTTCTTGCACTAAACATAACTTAAAGGGATCATTGGAAACAATGTTAGTAACAAAATTTACAGTTTCATGCTTAACAACATCATTCATGAATCCACCTCATCAAGTGCAAGTAGGTGTTGTATAACATTCGGAATATGAACAACAACTTTCTCACTACCCACTCTCAAAGTCAAAGTACCATCATGGACATCGATAAGGGCGCAGGCTATATTTAAAAACTACTTACCAAGGATAAGTGAAACATCTGCATCTTTATCCATATCAATGATAACAAAATCATTGGGGAAACTAAAATCCCTAACTTTTACCAACACATCCTCTATGATACCATGAGGGTAAACTACTGACTTATTGGCTAATTGAATTGTCATGAGTATTGCTTTGGGTTCTCTAATACCCAATTCTTTAAATGCCTGGTAGGGCATAACACTTATGCTAGCCCTCAAGTTAGCTAAAGCACTTTCTATTTTGAGGTTACCTATAAAACATGGAATATTGAAACTACCAGTATGTTTTAGTTTCTTAGGTAACCTTCTTTGCAAAATTTTCGAACTCTTTTCTAACAAATGCACCAAAGACACTTCTTCAAGCTTCTTTTTATTAAAAAGGAGGTCTTTTAAGAATTTAACATATTTAAGCATTTACCATAATGCTTTGGCAAATCGAATATTAATATGAAGTTCCTTAAAAAGTTCAACAAACTTACCAAACTGAGCATTGATTTTGTCTTTATGTAAACGTGCAGGGTATGGCACTCGAGGTCAATACTCCCTTACCATCAGGGTAGGCTCTTGTTTTGCTTTTTCTTTTTCTTTCTCCACTGTTGCCTTCTCTCCTGATGCAACTTCCTTCTCAGCTTCTTTATCATTGGCACCCTATGCCTTTACCTCTTTCTCAACCACTTCTTATTCTTCAACAACACCTCCGTGAACCTGCTTTCCACTCCTCAAAATGATTGTTTTCAGCTATTCCTTTAGGTTTGCCTTAGTGTTGCTAGGCAAACTTCCTTGTGGCCTCCCACTGAGTAGCTTAGCAATCTACCCCATTTGGATCTCTAAATTATGAATGGAAGTATGTCGATTCCTAAGTGCAGTCTTAGTTGCCTTATACCTCTAATCAAAAGACTCAATGAATTTCTCCATCATCTCTTCCAAAGCAGTCTTCTTAGGTGGAGCTTACTGGTATTGAGGCTACTACTAAAATCTAGGTGGAGGTCTTGGGTTAGACTGATTACTCTATGAGGAATTTGGATGATTCCTCCACCCCAGATTATATGTATTGCTGTAGAGTTATTCTGCTATTATCTAGGCACATTGCCAACATAATCTAGTTGCTCCTGCATAGCAAAATTATTGCCATTATGGCAATCCTAGCTTTAGTGTCCACCCTCACATCAATCATATGACATCACCTAAACTGACTTTCCTAAAGAGGAGGCTAAAGAATCAATCTTCTTATTCGTTACCACTAATTGCACTATCAAGGCTACAATAAGGTCTAACTAATGTGAACCACCTACTCTCAATCTTCCTTGTTCCCTTGGGACCTACCACTAATAGTTATTTAAAGCCATGTCTTCGATCAAATCTCTTGCTTGTTCAGGAGTCTTATTATTAAAAGACCCACTAGCTGCAGCATCTATGGCTTGCTTACTTATGTAATTCAAATCATTGTAAAAAGTTTGAATTTATAGCCACAGTGGAAGCCCATTATGTGGACATTTCCTCAACAAATCCTTATACCTTTCCTAGCCATCATATTGTATCTCACCATCTTATTGTAGGAATGATGAGATGTCATTTCTGAACTTTGCTATCTTAGAGGGTGGAAAGTACTTCTCCAAGAACTTCTTAGCCAATTGGTCCCAAGTAGTGAAGTAACCAGTGGAAAAGACTTGAGCCATTTCTTGGGCCGCTCCTTAAGAGAGAAAGGGAATAATCTTAACCACATAGTATCATCTAATGCTCCATTAATCTTAGAAGTGTCACAAATCTCTAAGAAATTCTCTAAGTGATTGTTAGAATCCTCATAAGGAAATCCATCAAATCGGCAGTACTGCTATATCATTTGTATGAAGTTCAGCTTGATTTCAAAGTTGTTGTCCATCATTGCCAGTCTCCTGATGCTAAACTCGGTCCTTTGAAGAGTGGGCCGACCAAAGTCCAGCATTGTTCTTGGTTCATCATCCTTCATTATTTCTATTTCCTCCTTTTCACTCTCTTCCTCAGATTCTTTAGGATTCCCTACCTTATCCCCCACAGCTAATCCCTATCTCTTCTTTTTCTGATTCTTTAGTGTTTTTTCTAGCATTAGATCAAAAGCAAGTACTCCAGAGGAACTCGTTCTGGTCATGTAAATAGAAGAGTACCTAAAATAATAGTACACAAATAAGAACAAAAGATTAAAAATAAGAAAATCAAAACTAAATCAACAATCTCAATTTTATTGCTAATATTGAAAACCGTTGTCCCTGGCAATGGCAATAAAAACTTGGTGCATGGTTTACAAGTGTACAAATCACGCAAGTAATATAAAGATGAATAGAGTTATCATTCTAATAGAGACAAGGTATAAGTACAAGCACAAACTTAAATTGTTGTTTAGCAAATCAAAAGTTTGAGTAATGTTTAAATTAAAATAATTAAACTAAATTAAAAACTTAGCTAAGATAATGGAGGTGAATTGCAAGAGAAAATTTGATGATAGAAGCTACCTAGATATTTGAATCTATGTAGATCCTATATGTATTTCATGAATGGAAACTTAACTAAGCCAAACATCCGATTGAATTGGCGTTTCACTAGGTTAAATTGGAACCTCTCTTGAGCAATTCAATCCCTAATTATTAAGTATTATAAGAGGAATCTCTTCTCGATTTATAATCAAATGGAAATAGTATTAAAATCAAAGAACCATAAACCAAAGAATCTAATAGGTCAATCTCTAGCACCCCAATCAATTCTCAACCTTTATGAGTGATCAATTCTAGCTAAGCTTTCTCAAGATAATTAGCAAGAAAACTAATTCCAATTATCAAGCATGCAATTGACAATTAGAAATAACAAATATAAATCATAAAGATAAATCAATCCAAATAAATGATTTAATTGATTAAAAACCCATTCAATCCATACAAAGTAATCTAGGATTCATCAAATACCTAGGTATAAAGAATTTAGCTCATAACAAAAAAGTAACAAGAATAAAAGATAAAAAAAAAAAAAAGGAAATCAAACAATCCATAGTGGATGAATGATAATCCAAACTTGAATCTTCAATCCTTGACTTCAAACTTAAAGAACTTCAATTTTCTCTGCAAAACTCTCTTCTCAGCCTTAAGAAATACTATTGTTCAATGAAAAATCACGGATCCCTAAAATTTTGTGCAAAAATTGCTTATATACTCTGATAGAATTTCTCCCAAGCCTATGGCCTTCAGCATGGGAATGGCCTAAAAAGCTTGGCTTTGCATGGCATTAGGTAGTAGCTTTTCTTCTTACCACATAGGCACTCCCACACCCATGAGCTTGGGCATGAGATAAGCTTCATTTTGTTTCTACCTCTTCAAAATGCTCCATATTTCAACTAAACTATGTCATTCATGGCATGTCTGAATATGAAGTCCCTGAAAAGAAATAAAAGCAACACTAAAACAAACAAATCAAACTCAATTTTAAGCATAGATCATAATAAACAAGGCGGTAAAATAGAGGCATTCATGCACTTATCAGATGTCCAATTCACAGAGGGTGACCATGGCTTTTTGAAAGTCTCCCCTATGAAAGGAGTGATGAGATTTGGCAAAAAGGGAAAGTTATCCCAATACTTCATTAGACCTTTTAAGATTCTTGATAAGGTTGGAGAAGTTTGGTGCCAGTTAGCATTGCCTCCAGCTTTAGAATATGTGCATCTAATTTTTCATATGTTGATGTTAAGGAAGTACATTCCTGACCCTTCACATGTATTGTAACCACAATTTATCAAAATCGACCAAGACCTAACCTATCAAGAGGTTTCGATCACAATACTAGATCGATAAGTGAAGAAGTTTCAAAACAAGGAGATACTAATGGTCAAAGTTTAATGGTGTAACCATAATGTCAAAGAATGTACATGGGAAAGTGAAGATGATATGCTTTGGAAATATCCACAATTGTTTAATCAGTAATAGGCGAGTTCTTTTAAAAATTCAAGGATAAAATTTTTTAAGGGGGGTAAAATGAAATACCTAAGTATTTCATAGCTCATTCTAGTTACTAATTATGCTAAAAGACTAGATCTTTGAATGTTAGCATAGTATAGAAATGAAAGGAAATCGATTAGAAACCTTGTGACACTATTCAAATTATTTACGTAGTATATGATTTTTTTTTATGACTAATTGTGCTCTAATGAATTAAATAAAGATTCATATGATAACTAATGATGTATGCAAAGAAGTTAGAGAACATAAATTTGAAAGTTATAGCAAAAGGAAAGAAAGGAATTTAAAAGGAAAATTTTTAAGTATGTTAATGGCCTTATGGGCTTGTTAATGGGCCTTGAAATAACAAAGGCCCAAGCCCAATAGAAGATTGTTAGCCCATGGGGCCCAAGAGTTAGTGAACATCAAAACTTATGAGTTCAAAATATTTGGCCCAAGACTATAAGAATATGATGTAAAGAGAGAGTTACAAAATTTGACCAAGCTAGCCATCAAAAATTGACCAAGTTAAAATTCTAAACCAAGCTAAACTCTTATCTTCTCTACACATAAGTCTAGATTCATTTTGAGCACTCTAACTCTACATGATGAACATCACCATTATAGAGAGAATCACAGCCATCTAACTTGATCCAATCTTAGCCATTCATTAAGATTAAATCTTAACCATTGGATTTAATTTGATCAAATCCTCACCATCCAACGCAATATATATATAAGCAAATTTCATGTTATGAAATAACATTTAGCCTATCTCTATACCAAAGTTTCATAATAAGAAAAAGAGAGTCTCTCTACACCAATTACAACAAGAGCTTTAACAAATCAAAGCTAACTAAGGTGAGAAATCATGTTCATATTCTCTTTTCTATGTTCTAAGGTTGATTTTAGTAATTTGGTTGCCTAAAAATCTCTTTTAAACTATATGATGAATTTGGCCAACTCAGTATGAGTATACATAAGATGTAGTTTTAGATGATTTTAAATGAGATATGGAGATTTGGCTAGAGAATTAAAGGATTAATAGGAAGATAGGAAAAGGAAACATGAAATATACCTAAGTATCACTAAAGGGAGTGTTAGAATGAATTTTGATAACATGATTCAAGACTTAGAAACCTTAGAGGCATAAACATAGTTAAAAGAGGAACTAGGTGTTCTAATACTAGATTCTGATAATTAAGTTATCATATATGTTATATGTTATGTTAATTTCATATTTCTATAACTAATTTAAATATTTGATGAGGAATTATAGGTTTTCCCCAAATTTGACATAAGTGGGGCAAGTAAGGATTCATATGAATAAGAGTAAATCAACTCAATTTAATTAGTGGGAATTGATTACCTAAATGTTAATTTGATGAATCTATAGTTAATTTGAGGTTTGAAAGTAAAATTGATAGTTTTCCCCAAATTCTAGAGTTTGTGGAACAATTTGGGAATTTTGAGATTTAGACTTGGAATTATGAAATTGAATGAGGAATTTAGCTTGGAATTGCTTGGAAATAATAATAAGTATATGTGTGACACAATTAATACATCTTTATTATAAGTTGAAGTAATACAACAAGTAAAAGATATAATTAGTAAAACCATTAATTACTAATTGATGTAATTAAAATCTTATGGGTGTAGAACTTCAAGGCAAGGGCAAGAAAATTGCTTAAGACCTTGAAGGACATAAACTAATCAAGAATAAACAATCAATAAGAGCAAAGAAGTTAAGGTTTATACATAATAATATGATGTAATCATGCTTTATTGCTTGAAACCATTGCTTGTATTGCCAACCCTTGACATGTACTTGAAATGACATTTGATATGTGGTTGTCTAATGATTGTTAAGCCTTTTAGAAATCCATATCCTCCTTATATGATATTTGACCATGATGAGCCTCTTACCTTGGTCCTATGTTGTGCTCAATGATGAGAATGATTAATATGCCAAACTATCTTTCATTGAATTCCTATTGTAGACCTTAGATATGTTTTTCTTTAATAGCCATGAATAAGAAAAAATCCTCTCTGATGTGAGAAAATACATTAGACCTTGTGTACTTGGTATAAGCCTATGGGTAGGGCGAGAATGCCCATTCTCTATTAGGGGGGAATGCCTAACCATAAGACCTAATCAATTTTGTGTAATGTGATACATGTGAGTAAGCAATGTTGAGACTGCCATTATAATATTTATGTCTAGGAAGCATTTCGCTTCTAAGACATTATTATTTATGCTAAAATGCATTCTAAAGTTCAATATGACCAATTTTAATTAACATCACTATATTGCTACCTTGAATCAATCCAAGTAATGACCTTTTATATTGCCTTTATGTTATGTTATATTATTATGTACTCATTGTGCTTGTCTAATCCCATAGTTGTTTAAAATTTTCTAGGTCAAGATGATTCATTTGCAAGGTAAATTCTAAACTACGCTTCTTCGCTTAGGACTTGCTAAAACTACTATGTTTTGTGTTGCTTGTGTCACCTGAGGATAATCAATCTAGAGCTTTATGGTGTTTAAAGGCTTAGTATTAAAATATGTTGGGTTGGAGAGTAATGTAAACAAATAATTTTTTTTTTGGTTATGTATATGTACCTATGATAGTAATTAAAAATGTATGGATAGTATTTGTTAAAATTTATGAATGATGTTCTATTCATGGTCATGAGATGGCACTAAAGTATAATGGTAATAAATGAATGGTTAAAGTAATAATAGGAAAGGATAAAGAATCAATGTGGTTTTGATCTTAAGGAAGATGACCAAATGGAATATGTAAAATGATAATAGGATCAATGGTGTTCTACAGGTTTAGGGGACCTTATGTCTCCCTGAAGTCTAATACAGTCACAGCCTAGAAATTGGGTTGTGACAACTCTTTTGCTCCTCACACTCTTGGATAATGTCCTTATCCTTATCTTTAAATTCTACACATTTGGATTTCAATAACACATTAATCACTTCTTCGTTATCTTATTAGTTTAAATTTAGCTTAACTTGTTAGCACTTTTGTCTTATTCATTCTAGTACTAACTTATTAATTTTAAGATCAAGACACATTACATATACACATATTACTAATTTTGACATTTTCCTTTGGTTGTTTTCCAAATGATCAAATATATTCACTTAAGAAAAGATAATTCCTTTCCTCCAAATTTCCCATTTCAACTTCATATTGCCCAATCAGAATCAATTTAAAAAATTCCCAATATCCAATGGAATTAATTCACTTTCACTTTCCAATTCCATGGATGAACCTAATTCATTCAATTTGGGAAAAATTATTTCTATCAATTGAATTTTGAAATTAACATCATACAAATTATGTTACATAATTCTTAAGCTTAATTTCCCCTTCAATTTCATGAATGCAAGTTCAATTCTTAAAATTTCAAAATTAGTCCATAAATCCTAGAATTTGGGGAAAACTAGCAATTTCCCATCCAAACCATAAATTTTTCATAGATTCATCCAATTGATATTTAAACAATCAATTTCCATCAATTAGTTGAAATTGAATCATTTTAATTCATAAAACCCTAATTTTTTCAACTTTGGGTAATTTTGGGGAAAACCTATAATCCATTATCAAATCTTCAAATTAACCATAGAAATATGAAATTGGCATATTGAAGAAATCATTTGATCAATTAAACATCAAAAGCAAGTATTAGAATATAAGGCCTCTCTTTTAGCTAAGTTTATGCCTTCAAAATTCTCAAGTATTAAACCAAGCTTCTATAATTCATTTTAACTTTCTAAACCATTTCCCTTCACCCAAAATAACCTTAGATATCTTCAAATAGAATTTAGAATACTTTCTTCACAATTTAATTAAAGTGGTCGAACCATACTTCCTAGTGCACTTAGATATGGTTCATACTTTCCTTTTTTATTTTCTCATGTTAAACCCTTAGTTCTCATACCCAAATCTCATATTTCATTAACTAACATAAAAGACAAATATTTCAAAATTTTTCTTTGCTTTAGCCAAACCATATAGATGAAGGAAATGGAAAGTTTTTGCAACTATTAAATTAAAGTCATGCTTATAACACATAAAGGAAGAGATGAGCATAATTCATGCCTTGGAAAGTCTTAATTTGGTGTTCCTAAGTGATGGCTATGTTGAGAGATTTTTCTTTGGAGAGAGTTGTACTTTTTGTGAGTGTTTACATAAAAATTGTGAGAAATGAACATCTTTTCCATTTATATATGAAAGAATGGATGATGGTGATTTAATCACACCATTTCAATGGCTAAGATTTAGTCACAATGGATGCTAGGATCTTACCCACATTAATGATGTTAATCATATGATGTGGAAAGAGCAAAAATAAATGTGGACTTTGGTGTAGGAAAAATGAGAATTCAAGTTGGAAAAGGATTTGTCTTAGTAAAAAATGGTGGCTTCCAAGTCAAATTTGGTGGCTAGCTCTTCCTACATCAATTTTGTCTTAGCTAATCATTTCTAACTCTAGAAAAATTTCATATTTACTCAGCTATGGGCCTTGTGGATTGGCCATCTATTAGGCTTGGGCTTTAGAGTCCAAAAGCCCATTAATAAATCCATATATGCACATTTCATACTTAGCAACTTAATGGATTTTTCATTTCTTTACTTTCACTTTAGTATACATATTTTTATTTTCCCATTTAACTACACACTCTAAACATTGCTAGATAAATTTTATTCACTTTATAATTTACATTTACCAATCCTTTAATCACATTGTTTAAGCAAATAAATCATGTAGGCTTACTAGGTCAAACTAAGTTTGACTTCTATTTGTTATCATAGTTTTGATTAAAATCAACTTCTTATATTACTATTATTATCTCTAATGACTTAGGAGATGTTTAGGTATTACGTTCATGCTTATTCACTAGCACTTTTGTGTCATATCACAAGAAAATAATTGGATTGATCACATTAAGTTAAACTCAGTTTGACTTTCATTTTACTATTAGAATGTTTATCAAGTTGACTTCATTTTTCATTCATTGTCACTTTGTTCATTAAAATCACTTTTAATGATATTCTTATGGTTCTTAATATGCTAGAAAATTCTTAGATAGTACTGTATATGAACATTTTAGTGTCATAATTTGACAAGTAGGTCACTTAGTCATATTGAATCCCTTTCGATTTCAATTTAATTTCATCATCACAATACTTATTGAAATCAACATCATATAGCACTCTTGTAACTCTAATGAGTTAGGGAAACTTTGGATAACTCTTTACCTCAATAACTGTTATAGGTCAAGGCGAGTTTGTACCACATCTACTTCATTGGGGTCTACTTTAATTCCTTTTTTGTTCACTATATGCCCATGGAAATAGAGTTGCTCCATCCAGAAGTCACATTTAGACAATTTAGCATAAAGTTCATGTTCTGTTAAAGTTTGCAAAACTATTTTCAAGTGTTTCTCATTCCTCCTTACTTCTTAAATAAACTAAAATATCATTAATAAATACGTTCACAAATTTATCCAAAAATAGTTTGAACACTTGATTCATTAAATCCATAAAAGTTACAATTGTATTCGTTAGCCCAAATGGCAATATCGTGAATTCATAATATCCATATCTCATTCTAAAAGTAGTCTTAAAAATGTCCTCTCATAAAATTTTGTGTTAATGATAGCCCGATCTCAAGTCTATCTTTGAAAAATAACTAGCTCTTTGCAACTGATCAAATAAATCGTCAATCCTCAGTAAAGGATTCTTATTCTTCATAGTCACTTTATTCAACTGCCTATAATCAATACACAACCTTAAAGACATATCTTTCTTCTTAATGAATGAAACTAGAGCATCCATAGAGAATTGCTCGGTCTTATAAAACCCTTATCAAGCAAATCTTGTAATTGAACTTTTAATTCTTTTAATTCAAAAGGTGCCATTCGGTAAGGCAGTATTGATATTGCTTGAGTACTAGGTAGGAGCTCAATTGTAAACTCAATATCCCTATCTATTTGCAGTCCTGGTAGAAAGATCAGGAAATTCTTCTACTATGGGTATCCTCTTAGCAGTGGTATCTATTTTTTCAATATCTACCACATGCACCAAATATGCTTGGCAACCCTTCCTCAATAACCTTTTTACTCCATCAACCGAAATAAAATTCATAGGAAGGTTACTTCTATTACCTTGAAATTAATTCTTTTTTCCTTATAGTCAATATGAGCATTATGCATAAACAACCAATCTATTCCTAATATAACATCAAATTCTGAAAACTTTAGTTTGATAAAGTTTACTGGAAATTTCCTATTTCCAATTTCTACCATACAAATTTTATACACTTGTTGTACCCCTACAGTTTCTTGTAAAGGTGTGGTTATAATCAAAGGTTCATTCATCACCTCTTTACTCTTATTTAATTTCTTAGCAAAATTGTAACAACTCATACATACCCTAGAAATTTTCGTAATAATTTTCTTAACTTAGAACTAATTAAGGTTAAGTGTGTGCTTTATGGAAATTAATGTGCTATGTGATCAATGAGTATGTGGCACATTAAATTAATTTTAATATGCATAATATGAGTTATTATTATGAAATAAATGATTTACATAAAATGTATTAGCATAAAATAAATTATTTAAATAAAATGAATTTTCATGCATAAAGGCAATTTCTAAACATAAAATAATTTCATGAGAAGTTTAAAATAATTTTTAAATAAATATTTTGGGGGAAATATTATAGAATATAATAAGAAAAATATTTTTATTTTAATTACCTATAATCATCCCTAAATTAAAATAAAAAGCCCAAATACCTAAAAGCCCACTACCCAAAAACCCTCCTAACTTAGCTCATTAAGGGTATTAGTGGAAATTGCCCAAAATCCTACATTTAAAACACCAAATTTTGGCCAGCCCTAGTGTTCTAGCAGCCACCACTCTATTTTTCTGTATTTCGACAAAAAAATTCTCTCAAAACAATTCTCTCTACTGAAATTAAGAAAACACCTTTCAATTTTGCAATTTTTTGACCATAATTATAAGTTTTTCTATGAAATAAATTATGAACAAATTATTTGAACTGATTTTTACATATTTAATTCAGTTTGGGTATTTTTTGAAAGAGAAATCTAATTCTCTACCGAAAATACAAATCTTTCTACGCGATTTCTTCAAAGGTGAATCCTGTGACTCAAAATTAAAATTTTTATGCATAAACCACACCAAGGGGGACTGATTTCTATATCATTGAATTCTAAACTGATTTTTGATGTGTCTTGATAAAAAATATTGGATTAAATCATATTTTTACACATTACTATAATGACCGAAAATTTTCAAAAAATAAGGAAATTCAAGGTTTTCGCTCTAGAACTTAAAAGTTAGAAAATCCTATGATTTGACAACTCACCAGCCACTAATTTGTGATGTTTAATATTCTAAAATGATAATTGTTTTGTTTGGATGAAAAATAATTATTTAAATAATGTGTTTATATATTACTGTAATGAATGGAAAGCGCAAAAACTCATGATTTTCACCCTAAACCTTGAAACTTGGAATTTTCATGCATTATTATAATCAGTGGCTGCTGATTCATACATGAGGATGTTCTAAACTAATATTTTTTGTGATTGAATGAAAAATAATGGTTTAAACCATATGTTTACATATTACTGTAATGACCGAAAAATACTGAAAATAAAAAAAATCATGGTTTTGCATCCTAAAACCCAAAATTTGAATTTTCATGTATGAGACATACCTATTGCTGCCGATTAATGTAGATGAATGTTTTAAAATGATTTTTGTTGTGTGTACTTGAAAAATCTTGATTCAAACCATATTTTTACATATTACTATAATAGACGGAAAGTGTGAAAAGTGAGAAAATTCAGTTTTCCCTTTAATGGAGATTCGGCTTACCATGGGATTTTTATCCCAATGTCTATAATTTTTATGTGATGTATTTTAATAATTATTGATATGTATGTATTTATGATAAATGGTTAAATTGCATGTTGGTTGAAGGGATGAACCTAGACAAGCCTAGAGGCAATGTGGTATACTTGAGATATCTTATCCTTATGTTGTGATTAACATATGAATGTGATTAAATAATGTGGAAGTAGATTTTATGATGAGATAATGATGAATTAATGATCTTGAAATTATGAAGAGATTGATTGAAAGAATTGGTCATAAAAGATAAGCATGATGCTTGAAAGGTTATTTGTTAAGTTGACATATATGAAAGTGTTAAGTGTACTAAGATGATTGTTAAAGTGAATTGATATTGAGGTAATGATAATGTGTTGACCTTAGAAAGGTATTGAAATTATTTTAATGTGTTTTCATATGGGCCTATAAAGGCTAAGTGTATGAGACTTTTAAGTCAACATGTTATGTGTAAGTGATGAGTACACTTATATGTGCAACTCTAAATGTATGTGAATGTTATATGTGTATGGGGTAGATATGGGATAGGATAGCATCATGATTAAATAAATACTAAGTATTGAATTAAATATTATGATAGAGCTTGAAGAGTCTTAGAAGTCTAAGGGCTACGTGAATTAGGAGCGAAGGAACCACAAGTTGAGTAAACACTGTAATCTTGATTCAAGTGTGAGTAACATTATATTATGTTACAAATATGTGATATCATGTTATGTGAACCTTGAGATCTTAAAACCCAAGTTCATCCTATCCTTAAATATGATTAAGTGATTTCTTTGTAAAGCTTGGGTTGCCAAAGGACAATTGGTCTAAAAATCATTTTTGTTTATCCAATGATAATTCCTTGTGATTATTACCCTAACTTATATTCTTTCTAGAACTATACTATTTTTGTATCTTTTGCTTAAAGTTAAATTGCCATTGCTACTATGATATATGTTATTGATGCCTTGAATGTTATTGTTATATATGAATACCATTAGCTCTAGCTATGGCACTTTTAACCCTTTATACAAAAGTCCTCATGTTGATGCGGGTAATCATCGAAACCTGTGCACATGGTCTTAACCCGATAGATAGGAGTAGTGTATCCACCTCAGTTAGAAAAGGGTGGTTCTAGCCGTGGAGCCTGATCAACTTCACGCCTTCTATGTGATAGGACTTGGAATTGGTTTAAGACCACCTCTCCTCTATATGTTCAAGTGGTAGAGCAATAGCCTCCACTCCTTATGTGTTATAAGTGTGATTTCTGCAAACTTGTTAAATTGAACCCTTGCTAAAATGCAACTTGATTCATGAATTGAAAAATCCTGAACTATGTGTATAAGCTATGAGTTTCCTTTTCAAAGGAAAATGTGTTAATGTATGTGCTTTATCGTTTACTCATTGAGATCATCTATCGTACCCCTTTTTCATTGTGTGGTTCCAAGTGAGAAAATATGAGGAGGCAAGGTGATGGCTCAAGCATTCTACTTTGCTTAGGGATTCCTTGTCAAAGTCATTAATAATACCATGCTATGCAGTGTTGTCATTAGATGCTCCGGGAATATTTATTTTTGATGTTTATTTTGAGATGTTATTTGTTAAGATTTTCGAGTGAATTATGAATATTATTTCATTATGAATTATATGTGAAGTGTTTAATTACTATCTTCTGCAATTAAAGGTTTTCATATAATGTTTTAAATGAGTTATTGTATAAGGTTTGGTATGATCCTAGGGATGATTTGTATATACGTAAGTGGGTTCTATAGGCGTAGGTGACCTTATGTCTCCTCGTGTTCTAGGACCATCATATCTCTAAAGTTAGGATGTGACAAAAATATAGGTGCACCAGAATCAAACAAACATCAGGCACTGACAGACTGGATGAGAGCAATACCTATAACAACATTGTGGGAAGTACAAGCTTCTTATTGATTGAGAGCATAAACCTTCCCTCTGCTTACATATTGCTTGAGGATTGTCCTATACCTCAGCCTCGTCCTCCTGGTCCATGATTTTTTAGCTGATTCATTTACACAATGGGCTGCAAAACCTCCATAGCAGTCTTTTGATTATTTATCATTAGGCAACCCTTGATAAAATGTCCTATTTGTCCATATTATAGGCACTCTTCCATGGATCTCTAACAGGCTCCTCGATGTTGTCGTCTATATGTGCCGTAAGTTAGTATAGATTAACCTTGTTGTCTAGTTTAATACATATTAATATTGTTAGGAGCTAAGTGTTACGACCTATTTTGTTAAGCCATGATGGTCCTAAAGCTTAGGCAGACATAAGGTGTAATACCCAAGGATTTCATAGGTCATTCTAGTTACTAATGATACTAAAGGATTAGATTTTTGAATGTTAGTATAGTATAGAAATGATAAGGAATCAGGTAGGAATCGTGTGACTTAATATGATAACTAATGATGTATAAAAAGAAGGTAGAGAACACAAATTTGAAAGTTACAATGAAAGGAAAGAAATGAATTTAAAAATAAAATTTCTAAGTATGTTAATAGGCTTGTGGGCTTGTTAATGGGCCTTAGAACATCAAAGCCCTAAGCCCAATAAGGATGGCTGGCCTATGGGCTCAAGAGTGAGTGAACATAAAAAAATTATGAGCTAAAATAGTTGCCCAAGACAAATAGAAATTGATGCTGTAGAGATACCCATAAAACTTGACCTAAATAATGGCCATAAAAATTGACCTAAGTCAAATGTCAAAGCAAATTGAATTCCTATCTTTTCTACATGTAAGTCTATGTTCATTTTTAGCATTCCAACACCACATGATAAACATTACAAATTTAGATGAAATCTTGGCCATCCAAGTAAAGTAGATCATGATCATTCATTAAAATCAAATCTTAGCCATTTGATTAAGCTCAATCAAATCCTCACCATCCAATCTATCATATATATATGTTAATTCATTTTATTTACACCTTTTACAAATCTCTACACCATAATCCTCACATTAATTAAAAGAAATTCTCTCTACACCAATAGCAACAAGAACTTACCAAATCAAAATCTACCAAGGTGAGAAATATTGTTCCTCTTTCTTTTATATGTTCTAAGTATAATTTAGTATTTAAGTTGCATAATTTTCTCCTACACCATATATATAAAATTCAGCACTATAAGGGTATTTGTACAAGATGTATTTTTTATGTTCTCAGTTGAAAGAAGGAGGTTTGATTAGAAAATTTAAGGTTTGATTAGAAAATTTAAGGAACAATGTGAAGATAGATAAAGGAAGCATTAAAAATACCTAAGTATTACTAAGGGGGAAATTCGGCCAAGAGGGGATATGAACAAAGAAGTGTTTTAAATTCTAATTGAAGGCATCTAATGTTATTTAAAATGGAGAAAAATGATCTAAAGGTGTTAAAATAAATTTTGGAAACTTTGTTCAGGACTTGGGAGTCTTAGTTGCATAAACCTAGCTAAAGGGGAACTTGGTTTTCTAGTGCTAGATTTTGATAATTGAATGATCATATATGTTTTATGTTATGTTAATTTCACATTTCTATAACTAATTTGAAGATTTTATGAGAAATTATAGGTTTTCCTCAAATTTGACGTAAATGGGGACAAATTACAGTATGAATAAAAGTGAATTAATTCAAAATAATTAAAGGGAATTGATTGCGTAAGTGTTAATTTGATGAATCTATGGTTAATTTGAGGTTTGAAAGGGAAACTAATAGTTTTCCCCAAATTCTCAGGTTTATGGATCAATTTGGAAATTTTAAGATTTAAACTTGAATTAATGAAATTGAATAAGGAATTTAGCTTAGAAATTATTAGAAATAAGAATAAGTATAAGTATGAATACAATACTATTTATACACCCCTATTGTAAGTTGAAATAATAAAACGAGTATTAAGATATAATTCGTAACATCATTAGTTACTAGTTGATATATAATTAAAATGATATGGGTGTAGAACATCTAGGCAAGGGCAAGGAAATTGCTCAAGATTGTGAAGGACACTAAGTTAACCAAGAGTGAACATCAATCAGAGCAAAGGAGTTCAAGGCGAGTACGTAATAATATGATGTAATTATGCCTTATTGCTTGCAACCATTATTTGAATTACCATCCTTTGATATGTACCTTGAGATGATATTGAATATGTGGTTGCTCATTGCTTGTTTAGCCTTCAGAAATCCATATCTTTCTTATATGATATTTGACCCTGATGAGCCTCCTACATTGGTTCTATGTTGTGCTCAATGATGAGAATGATTGAATATGCCTGATATAAATTATTATTATGAAGTAAGTGTTTTATATGAAATGCATAAGCATAAAAATATTTATTTCATATAAATTAAATTTTCATGCATAAAGTGATTTTTAACCATAAAATAATTTTTATGAACATTTTTTAATAAATATTTTGGGGGAATTTTAATAAAAATAATAAGCAAAATATTTTATTTTTAATTACCTATAATCAGCCTATAAAATAAATAAAAAGCCTAAATTCCCAAAAGCCAACTACACCAAAACACTCATCACCTAGTTCATTAAGGGTAATCTTGGAAATTGCCCAAAACCCTAATTATTTATATCAAAAATTCAGCCAGCCCTTATATCTAGTAGCCACCATTCTGTTATTTTATTATTTTGGTAGAAAAATTTTCTTAAAAATAATCTCTCTACCAAAATTCATAAAATACCTTCAAACTTTGCGATTTCTTGACCATATTCGTAAGTTTTTCTCTCCTTTCAATTTATTATTGGATTTCTGTGAAACTAATCATGGGAAAATTATTTTAAACTAAATATTTATTGGTTTTTGTTGATTAAATTTGGCCTAGGTGAGTTTTGAAAGAGAAAATGATTTTTCTACCAAAAACACCAACCTCTCTGCGCAATTTCTTCAAAGGTGAATCCTACAAGTCAAAATTTAAATTTTCATGCATAAAATCAAGGGGGGAAGTCAATTTTTACATGCTTGTGTGCTAAATGGATTTTTGATGTGTTTAGATGAAAAATATCAAATTAAATCATATTTCTGCATATTATTGTAATGACCAAAAAGTTTCAGAAAATAAGGAAATTTATGGTTTTCGTCCAAGAACTTAAAAGTTGGAAATTTTCATGTGTATGAACCCTAGGGGCAGCCTATTTATGTGGTTTTGCATCCTAAAGTGATTTTTTTTTCATGATTGAATGAAAAATAATGGTTTAAAGCACGTGTTTACATATTACTATAATAACCAAAAAGTACCAGAAACAAGATAAGAGCATGGTTTTCAGCCTAAAACATAAAGTTAGAAAATTTTCATGCATATGGACATCTATGGCTACTAATTCATAGGGATTCATGTTCTAAAATGATTTTTGTTTTGATTACATGAAAAATCTTGGTTCAAACTATGTTTTTGCATATTACTATAATAGATGGAAAGTACAAAATGTGAGAAAAATTTTAGATTTTCTCTTTGATAGTGCATTCAGCCATTGTTGGGACTTTTACCCCAATGTCTATAATTTTTATGTAGTGTATTTTAATGAATACTGACATGTATAAATGAATGATAAATGGTTAAATTGCATGTTAGTTGAAGGAGTTACTCTAGATAAGGCTAGAGGCAATTTGGTATACTTAAGGTATCTTAACCTTATGCTATGATTAGAATGTGAATGTGATTAGGTGATATAGAAATAGGTTTCATGATGAATTAATAATGAATTAATTATCTTGAATTGATGAAGAGATTGATTGAATGAATTGGTCTTAAGAGATGAGCATGACACTTAAAAGACTATTGATAAGTTGACAGGTATGGAAGTGTTAAGTGCACTGAGATGATTGTTAAAGTGAATTGATATTAAGATCATGACATTGTGTTGGACTTGAGAAAAGTATTGATATGAGTTATAATGTGATTTCATGTGAACCTATAAAGGCTAAGTCTGCAAGACTTTTAAAGTCAACATATTATGTGCAAATGATGAGTGCACATTTATGTGCAACTCTAAGTGTATGTGAATGTTATATGTATATAGGGTAGTTATGGAATAGGATAGCATGATGATTAAATAAATACTAAGCACTGAATTAAATATGATGTTAGACCTTGAGGAGTTTTAGAGGTTCAAGGGCTACGAGTACTAGGAGCAAAGGAACCACAAAGTGAGTAAACATTATACTATTATACAAGTACAAGCTATCTTGATTAAGTTAACGGGAACCGTTAAGATTTTTGAAACCCAAGTTCACTTCCATTTTAAATTTGATTATGTGATTTCTTTATTAAACTTAGGTTGCCAAAGGATAATTGGTCTAAAACCAATAATGTTTATTCAATGATATGAAAAACCTTTTGTAATTATACCTTACCTACTTTCTTTATGGAACTACATTATTATTGTATCTTTTTTTCAAAAAGTTAAACTACTATTGTTATTATGGTACATGTTATTATTGCCTTAAGTGCTATTATTATTTGTGAATACCATTAGCTCTAGCTATGGTACCTCTAACCCTTAATGCAGAAATCCTCTTGCCCATATAGGTAATCATCAAAACCTGCACATATGATCTTAACCCGATGGATAGGAGTTGTGTATCCACCTCAGCTAGAAAGGATGGTTATAGCTGTAGAGCCTAATCAGTTTCACAACTTTATAGGTTATTGGGTTGGGAGTTGGAATTTGGTATGAGGCCACCTCTCCCTTGAGTGAATAAGCTAGCATAATCATTTACTCTTATTGGGTAATCAGTGTTATAAGTGTGATTTTTGCGAACTTGCTAAAGTGAAAAATCTTACTAAATTGAAAGTGTGAAACCATGATTTGTAAATCATGAACTATGTGTTATACACAATGGGTTTTCTTTATATCATTTATGCTATATTATTTACTTATTGAGATCATCTATTTCACTCCTTCCTCTTGTGTGGTTCCAAGTGAGTAATTTGAGGAGGCAATGTGATGGCTCAAGCATTCTACTTCACTTGGGGGATTCCTTGTCCAAGGGTTTAATTATAGTATGTTATGAAGAGTTACTCATAGATGCTCTGGGAGTTTATTTTGGAATATTAATCATTGATGATTTATTTTAGGACTTTAAATGTTATTTCCCTTATAAGATGTTTTCAAATTATTTTATTAAATTATTCTTCTGCATTTTGAAGTATCCTATTTTATTGGATATTTAAGTTAGTATATGGAGTTTGGTATGATCCTAGACATGATTAGTGTATGTATGAGTGGGTTCTATAAGCATGGGCGATCTTATGTCTCCCCATGTTCTAAGACCGTTATGTCTCTAAAATTTGGGATGTAACAACTATAAATTGGAATATGCTAAATGATAATGAGTTCAATAGGGTTCTACAGGTTTAGGTGACCTTATGTAATAACCCACACACACCCTAGGAGTTTCAATGACAACTACTTAAATTTATAACTATTATGTCTAAGTGAGTGCTTTTATGAAATTCACGTGATATGTCATTGATGAGTATATGACATGTTAAATTAGCTCTAATATGCATAATATGAATTATTATATGAAATAAGTGATTTATATGAAGTGCATGGCATAAAATAATTTATTGCACATAAATTGATTTTTCATGCACAAAGCAACTTTTAAGCATAAAATAATTTTATGAGTATTTTTAAAATATTTTTAAATGAATATTTTGAGGGGAATTTTAATGAAAAATAATAAGAAAAATATTTTATTTTTAATTACCTATAATTAGTCCAAAAATTAAATAAAAGGCCTAATTTTCCAAAAGCCCACTACACCAAAACACTCCTAACCTAACTTATTAAGGGTAAACTTGGAATTTTGCCAAAACCCTAAATATTTAAGCTAAAATTTGGCTAGCCCTAAGGGAGATAGCCACCATTCTTTTATTCTTCATAATTTTGATAGAAAAATTCTCTAAAAATATTCTCTTAACCGAAATTCATAAGATGTTTTCAAACATTGTGATTTCGTGACCGTTTTCGTAAGTTTTTCTCTTCTTTCAATTTACTATTTGATTTTTGTGAAACTAATTATGACAAAATTATTTTGGGCTATGTATTTACTGTTTTTATTTTGATTAAATTTGTCCAAGGTGAAATTTTGAAAGAGAAATCAATTTTTCCACTGAAAACACAACCCTTTCTACGCGAATCCTCCAAATGTGAACCCTAAAACTCAAAATTGGAAATTTTCATACATAAATACAGGAGGGGCTATTGATTTGTGTAAAATTGTGTTCTAAATTGATTTTTGTTATGTTTAGATAAAAAATATTGATTTGAATCATATTTCTGAATATTACTGTATTGATCAGAAAAAGTACGAAAAGCAAGAAAATTCATGATTTTTACCGTAAAAACAAAAGTTGGAAATATTCATGCATATATATATCTATGGGTGCAAATTCCTATGTTTGAATATTCTAAAATGATTTTTGTTATGTTTACATGAAAAATCTTGATTTAAACCATGCTTTTGCATATTACTATAATGAACGAAAAGTGCGAAAAGTAGGAAAATTCATGTTTTTCTTTAGTGGGTATATTCTGCCACCATAGGGATTTTAATCCCAATGTCTATAATTTTTATGTAATATATTTTAATGATTATTGACATGTATATATGAATGATAAATGATTAAATTGTATGTTGGTTGAAGGAATGACTATGGACAATTCTATAGATAATTAAATATACCTAGGGTTTCCTAACTCTATTACTATGTTGTGATTAATATATGTATATGATTAAGTGAAAAGTGAAATAGTTTTTATGATGAGTTAATAGTGAATTGATGATCTTAAATTGACTATGAGAGGGATGGTATGATTTTTTCAAAAGAGATAAGCATGACTCTTCAAGGTTACTTGTTAAGTTGATATATATGTAAAGTTTTAAATGTACTAAGTTGAATGTTAAATGGAATTGATATTAAGATCATAAAATATTGTGTTTGACCTTAGAAAAATCATAGTATGAGTTATAATGCACTTTCATTTGAGCCTATGAAGGCTAAGTGTGCAAGACTTTGAAAGTTAATATGTTATGTGCAAATGATGGGTGCACTTCTATGTGCTACTCCAAGTGTATGTGAATATTATATATGCATGGGGTAGTCATGGGATAGGATAACATGATGTTAAACAAATGCTAAGTATTGAATTAAATATTATGTTAGAGCTTAAGGAGTAGTAGAAGTTCAAAGGGCTATATGTACTAGGAGTAAAGAAACCACAATGTGAGTAAACATTATGTTCTTGTTACAAGTACAAGCTATCTTGATATGTGAACCTTTGAACTTCTTGAAATCCAAGTTCTTTTCTATTTTCAATTACAATTATATGTCTTCTTTATTAAGCTTAGGTTGCCAAAGGACAATTGGTTCAAAACCATTTTTGAATATCCAATGATAATAAAGAACCTTTGTGATTATTGCCCTAACTTATATTTTTTCTAGAACTACACTGTTATTTATCTTTTGTTTGATAAGCTAAACATCTATTGTTATTGTGCCACATGTGATTGCATTTCTTCAATGCTATTTTTATAAGTGATTACCATTAGCTCTAGCTATGGTACCCATAACCCTTTTTATGCAGAAATCCTCGTGCCGATGAAGGTTATCATCAGAACCTATGCACACAGTCTTAACCCGATGGATAGGGGTAGTGTATCCACCTCAGCTAGAAGGGGTGATTCTAGCCTTGGAGCCTGATTAGTTTCACACTTTTCTATGTGATAGGAGTTGGAATTTGGTTTGATGCCACCTCTCCTCTATGTGTTCGAGTGAATAAGGCAACAACCCTTACTCTATGTGTTATGTGTTACAAGTGAGATTTCTGTGAACCTTTATAAATTGCAAACTATGAACCATGAATTATAAGTCATAAATTTTGAATTGTGAGGTATGAGTTATGAGCTATAGGCCCTTTTTAAGGTATATGTATTATTGTATAAGCCCTATTATTTACTTATTGAGATCATCTATCTCACCCATTTTCCTTATGTGGTTCCAGGTGAGCATTCTGAGGAGGCAAGGTGATGGCTCAAGCAATCTACTTCACTTGGGGGATTTCCTTTTCTAAGTTATTATCTTACTGTGTTATGAAAGTCATCCTTAGACACTTTGGGAATATTTGTTTTGGGAATTTATTTTGAAATGTTATTTATTGAGACTTATTTGGAGTCAAAATATTATTTTCTTATGGATTGTATTTAAAGAATATTTTAACTATTCTTCTGCAATTTAAAGTTTTCTTATAAATGGCTTAATTAAATTAATGCATAAGGTTTTGGTACAATATTAGGCAATATTTATATATGTATAAGTGAGTTCTACGAGCGTGAGTGACCTTATATCTTCCCATGTTCTAGGGCCATCATATCTCAGAAATTAGGATGTGACACCTTATGTCTCCTTAAGCTCTAGGACAGTAACAACCTAAAAATTGGGTTTTAACATAAGGTCACCTAAACCTGTAGAATCCCAATGAGTTATCATGAATTAGCATTTATCATATTATGTCTTATCCTAAGATCGAAACCCAATTGCCTTATTGCCAACTAATATTTTGTCATTTTATATATACCCAAATACTTATTAATATCATTTTCATATTCATCTCATCTTATATATCTTCATTACTAATTACACCAACATAAATATAATTACATTATGGTTCTCAGTACGAATCCATCCCATAACACATTTGTGCTAAACTTTTGGTAACTTTGAATCTTTAAAACCACATTCTTTATAATCATATAACTTAACTACATACACTTGAATTTGGCAGAGCAACTTCCAAGTAGAAAGATAAGGCTTGGAATTTACCTTGCTAACTTGTCAATCTGGCCTGAAAATTTTAAATAATTTAGGAATGAGATAAAGCTCAGTAAGTACATTTAATACAATAAATAATGAGTAAAAGGATCATTAGCAAGATGGGCTCATTATAGCAATAGAGTGATGTCTATCAAAATTGTCATTATGTATTAATTTATTATTTAAGATAGAAATAATATCTTTAGCAAAAATAGTAATCTCTTAAAAGCGGAATTATTCCCACATATATAAATTAAAGAGTGGCGGCCCAAGCCTTGCTCACTCGTATGTGTTACATTACGCAAGACTTATAAGGTCTTACAATTAGGCATTCTTTCTAACAAAGGTTAGGTACTCTCACCCTACTCACTAGCTTGTACCAAGTGCACAAGGTCTAATGTATTACCCCACATCATAAGGGTATTTCTGCTTATCAATAGAATGGTTCATATAAAATTCACAATAGGGAATTCAATGGAAGGTATACCAATACAAGAATAATTCTCATCAAAGGTCACATTATGAAATCAATGTGGAAGGCTCATGATGGCCAAATGCCATGAAGAAATATCATATCCAAACACAATATTCAATGGGCAATTCATGTTTAACAAGAAATTGGGATATTCAAATAAGAATAGTTTGATCAATAATGGTTTATAGAACATGGCACATATCATATTATATTATTAAGTACTCATTTTAAACTCCTTTGCTCCTATTTATGTTTAACTTTGATGCAAGTAGTGCTCTTCACACTCTTAGACAATGTCCTTGTCATTGTCTTTAGGTTCTACACATTTGCATTTCAATTAAACATCAATCACTTCCTTATTATAACATTAGTTTAAATTTCACTTAACTTATTAACACTTTTATCTTGTTCATTGTAATACTAATTTATAAATTTTAAAGTCAAGACACA
The DNA here is from genome assembly GCA_947687605.1 of Reutealis trisperma. Taxonomy (NCBI): domain Eukaryota; kingdom Viridiplantae; phylum Streptophyta; class Magnoliopsida; order Malpighiales; family Euphorbiaceae; genus Reutealis; species Reutealis trisperma. The sequence goes on from CANTUT010000284.1 coordinate 464,851, forward strand.
CTGCACATGTGCTTGTCACTAATTTTAACATTTTGCCTTAGTTGTTTTCCAATAGCCAAATATATTCACTTAAGGAAAGATAATTTCTTTCCTCCCAATTTCACATTTCAATTTCATATTACTCAATTATAATCAATTTAAACAATTTCCAATATTCAATGGAACAATATGACATCCCAATTTCGAAGATATGATAGTCCTAGAACATGGGAAGACATAATGTCACATCCCAACTTTAGAGATATGACGGTCTCAGAATATAGGGAGACATAAGATCACCCACACCTGTAGAACCCATCTATACCTACACAATTCATGCCTAGGATCGTACCGAACCTCATACAATAACTCATTTAAAATATTATATGAAAACCTTTAATTGTGAAAGACAGTAATTAGACACTTCACATATAATCCATAAGGAAATAATATTCATATTTCACTTGAAAACCTTAATAAATAACATCTCAAAATAATCAAAATAAATATTCCCGGAGCATTTAATGACAACACTTCATAGCATGGTATTATTACAAGGAATACCCAAGCGAAGTAGAATGCTTGAGCCATCACCTTACCTCCTCACATTTGCTCACCTAGAACCACATAAGAAAAAAGAGGTGAGATAGATGATCTCAATAAGTAAACAATATAGCATAAATGATATCATATATCCCATTTTTAAGGAAAGCCCATTACATGTAACACATAGTTTATGATTTACAAATCATGGTTTCACAATTTTCAATTTAGCAAGATTTTCATTTTAGCAAGTTTGCGGAAATCACACTTATAACACTTATTACCCAATAAGAGTAAATGACTATGCTAGCTCATTTACTCAAGGAAGTGATAGACTCATACCAAATTTCAACTCCTAACCCAATACTTATAAAGTCGTGAAATTGATCAAGTTCCATGGCTAGAACTGCCCCTTCTAGCTGAGATGGATATACAACTTCTATCCATTGGGTTAAGACCATATGCACAGGTTTTAATGATTACCCACATCGGCATGAGGATTTCTGCATAAAGGGTTAAAGGTATCATAGCTAGAGCTAATGGTAATCACAAATAACAATATCACATAAGGCAATAATAACAAGTATCCCAATAGCAATAGTAGTTTAACTTTTGAACAAAAGATACAATGATAATGTAGTTCTAGAAAGAATATAAGTTAGATCCTCAATTCATTATCAAGTCATCATAAAATCTATTTCCATATTTCCCTATCATACTCACATTCTAATCACAACATAAGGTTAATATACCTTAGGTGTACTTTAAGTATACCAAAGTGCCTCTAGGCTAGTCTATAGTCATTCCTTCAACCAATATGCAATTTAACCATTTATTATACATACACACATGTCAATAATCATCAAAATACATTGTATAAAAATTATAGACATTGGGATAAAAATCCCATAGTATGCCAAATGCATCATCAAATCAAAATTTGAATTCTTCTTAATTTTTGCACTTTCTATCTATTACAGTAATATGTAAAAACATCATGAAAATTCCAATTTTAGATTTTAGGATGCAAAACCAGGAGTTTTTCTTGTTTTTGATATTTTTCGATCATTACAGTAATATGTAAACAGGTGGTTTAAACCATTATTTTTCATTCAATCATAGCAAATATTAGTTTAGAACATCTAATGTATGATTTGGCATCCATAGACAACAATTATGCATGAAAATTTGAAGTTTCAAGGTTTAGGGTGAAAATCATGAGTTTTCACACTTTCTGCACTTTCTGTTCATTACAGCGATATATAAACATATGATTTAAATCATAATTTTTAAATCAAAAAAAAATATTAGATTAGAATCCATTCATATACAAATCAGCAGCCACATGTTTTAATAATAATAGAATTTTCCAACTTCTAAGTTCTAGCACAAAAACCTTGAATTCCTTTGTTTTCTGAAACTTTTTGGTCATTACAGAAATATGCAAAAATATAGTTTAATCCAATATTTTTCATCAAAACACATCAAAAATCAGTTTAGAAATCATTCATGTAGGAATCACCCTCCTTGATATGGTCTATGCATAAAAATTTCAATTTTGAGTTACAGGATTCACCTTTGGAGAAATCGCGTAGAGAGGTTGGTGCTTTTAGTAAAAAAATTGATTTTTCTCTCAAGAAGTCACCTAGCCCAAAATTTATTAGTAAAAATCATTAAATATTTAATTCAAAATAATTTTACCAAGATTAGTTTCATAAAAATCAAATAGCAAATTGAAAGGAAAGGAAAAACTTACGAAATGGTCGCGAAATCACAAAGTTTGAAAGTATTTTGTGAATTTCGGTAGAGATATTATTTTTGAGAGAATTTTTCTGCCAAAATCATGAAATAATAGAATGGTGGCTGCTGGAATGAAGGGCTGGCCAAATTTTACATTATATATTAGGGTTTTGGGTGCAATTTCCAAGATTACCCTCAATGAGCTAGGTTAGGAGTGTTTTAGTATAGTGGGCTTTTGGGTATTTGGGCTTTTTAATTAATTTAGGGCTGATTATAGGTAATTAAAAATAAAATATTTTTCTTATTATTTTCTATAAAATCCCCCCCCAAAACATTTATTTAAAAATTATTTTAAAATACTCATAAAATTATTTTTATGCTTAAAAATCATCTTTTTGCATGAAAATTCATTTTATGAAAAATAAATTACTTCATGCTAATGCATTTTATTAAATCATTTATTTCATAATAATAATCTATACTAGGCATATGAAAATTAATTTAACATGTCCCAAACCCATAAATCACGTCACATATAAATTTTCATATAGTCACACAATTTGTCATAATAACCATAAATTCAAATAATTTATCACTAAAACTCCTAGGGTAGATGTGGGTTGTTACACATAAGGTCACCCACATCCATAAAACCCGCTCATACATATGTAAAAAAATTTTTCTAGGATTGTACCAAACCTCATATATTAACTTAATAAAATCTTTTATAGAGGAAAAACCTTAAGTTGCGGAAGCTAAAAATATACTTTAATACAATCTATAGGAAAATAATAATAAGACTCCAAATAAAGTCACCGATATAATATTCTAAAATAAAGTTGCCATAATAACTCCCAGAGCATCTAAGGACTCATCATAGCATGGTGTTATTATATCTTTGACAAGGGAATTTTCCAAACAAAGTAGGTAGCTTGAGTGATCACCTTGCCTCCTCATAATGCTCACCTAGAATCACACAAGGAAAAAGGAGTGAGATAAATGATCTCAATGAGTAAATAATATGACTTATACAATAACATATATCCATTAGAAGGTTTCATAGCTCATAATTCATAATTTATGATTCATAATTCACGGCTTGCAATTTAACTAGGTTTATAGAAATCAGCTTATAACTCATATCACATAGAGTGGAGGCTGCTACCTTATTCGTTCATAACATAATATAGAGTGAAGGCTGCTACCTTGTCCACTTGTAACATAATATAGAGTGAAGGTTGATGCCTTGTCTACTCATAACATAATATAGAGTGAAGGCTACTACCTTGTCCACTCGTAACATAATATAGAGTGAAGGCTGCTACCTTGTCCACACATAACTTAGAACATGTAAAGTGAAGCCTGCTACCATGTTCACACATAACTCATAACATAATTCATAACATATAAAGGTAATGATAGCATTCAAGGATACAATCACATGTAACATAATAGCGATAGAAGTTTGACTGATTTAACACAAGATGAACAACAATGTAGTTCTAGAAAAAATATAAGTTATGGCAATAATCACAAAGGTATTATCATTGGATAATCGAAAATGGTTTTAGACCAATTGCCCTTTGGCAACCCAAGCTTACAAAGAAATCATTAACATAGAAAAGAACTTGGGTTTCAAGATATCAAAAGTTCACAAAACATGATAGCTTGCACTTGTTACTTGAAACATAATGTTTACTCACCTTGTGGTTCATTCGCTCTTAGCAATTGTAGCCCTTGAACCTCTAATACTCCTTAAGTTCTAACATAATATTTAATTCAATCCTTAGCATTTATTTAATCATTATCCTATCCTATCCCATAACTACCCTATGCATATATAATATTTACATACACTTAGAGTTGCACATAGATGTTCACTCATCACTTACACATAACATGTTGACTTTAAAAGTCTTGGCCAGTTAACCTTCCTGGGCTCACTTGAAAACACATTATAAATCATACCAATAATTTTCTCAAGTCAAGCACAATGTCATGATCCTAATATCAATTCACTTTAATAATCATCTTAGTACACTTAACACTTCCATACAAGTCAACTTATCACTAACCTTTCAAGTGTCATGCCTATCTCTTATGCCCAATTTATTCAATTAATCTCCTCATCAATTCAAGATCATAAATTCATTATTGACTCATCATAAAACCTATTTCTATATTACCAAATCACATTCACATTACAATCACAACATAAGTTTAAGATACCTTAAGTATACCAAATTGTCTCTAGCCTTATCCAGAGTCATTCCTTCTACCAACATGCAATTTAACCATTTATCATTCATTCATACAAACCAATAATCATTAAAATACATTACACAAAAATTATAGACATTAGGATAAGAATCCCAATGTAGGCCGAATGCCCCATAAAGGAGAACACCTTATTTTTCTTACTTTTCGCACTTTCTGTTTATTATAATAATATGTAGAAATATGGTTTGAACCAAGATTTTTCATATAATCAAAACAAAAATCATTTTAGAACATAAATCCCTATGAATTTTCAGCCATAGGTGTCCATATACATGAAATTTTCCAACTAGTTTTTAGAATGAAAAACCATGAGTTTTCTTCTTTTCGGTCATTACAGCAATATGTAAACAAGTGATTTAAACCATTATTTTTCATTTAATCACAGAAAATATCAGTTTAGAACATCAATACACACAAATTGGTAGCCATAGATATTTCTTATGCATGAAAATTCCAAATCTAGGGTTTATAGTGAAAATCATGAGTTTTCTTGCTTTTTGCTCTTTCCATTCATAATAATAATATGTAAACACATTATTTAAATCATTATTTCCCATCCAAACATTAAAAAAAATATCAATTTAGAATCCCAAAACACACCAATCAGTAGCCATTCAATTATGAAATCATAGAATTTTCCAACTTTCAAATTCTATGACGAAAACCTTAAATTTTCTTATTTTCCGAAACTTTTCGATCATTACAGTAATATACAGAAATATGATTTAATTAAATATTTTTCACCTAAATACATCAAAAATACATTTATAATACAATTATGTAGAAATCTCACCCCCCCCCCCCCCCCAATCCCCTCTTATAAAGTTTATGCATGAAATTTCAATTTTGAGTTGTAGGATTCACCTTTGGAGAAATCGTGTAGAGAGGTTGGTGTTTTCGGTAGAAAAATTGATTTCTCTCTCAAGAATTCACCTAGCTGAATTTTATCAATCAAAATCAGTAAATATTTAGTTCAAAATAATTTTTCCATGATTAGTTTTATAAAAATCAAATAGCAAATTGAAAGGAAAGGAAAAACTTATCAAACAATCACGAAATCGCAAAGTTTGAAGGTATTTTGTGAATTTTGGTAGAGAGAATAATTTTGAGAGAATTTTTCTGTCAAAAAAATGAAAGAATAGAATGGTGGCTACTGAAATGAAGGGCTGGCTGAAATTCATATAATATATTTAGGGTTTTGCGCAATTTTCAAGATTACCCTTGATATATTTAGGGTTAGGAGTGTTTTGGTGTAGTCGGCTTTTAGGTATTTAGGCTTTTTATTTAATTTTAGGGCTGATTATAGGTAATTAAAAATAAAATATTTTTCTTATTATTTTCATTAAAATTCTCCCTTAAAATATTTATTTAAAAATATTTTAGAAATGCTCATAAAAATTATTTTATGCTTAAAAATAACTTTGTGCATGAAATTCAATTTATGTGAAAAAAATTATTTTATGCATATACACTTCATATAAATCACTTATTCCATGATAATAATTCATATTATGCATATTATAATTAATCTAACATGTCACATACTCATCAATCACATAACTCATAAATTTCATAAAAGCACTTACTTAGATATAATATGTCCAAATTCAAGTAAATGGTCATGAAAACTCCTAGGATGGGTGTGGGTTGTTACAAACAAATTCTACTTTCACCTTCCAATTTCATAATTGAACCTAGTTCATCAAATTTGGTGAAAATTATTTCTATCAATTGAATTTCAAAATTAACATTATACAAATCATGTTACACCATCCTTAAGCTTAATTCCCCTCTTTAATTTTATGAATTCAAGTTCAATTTTAAAAATCCCCAATTTGTCTATAAGGCCTAGAATTTGGGAAAAACCATTAATTCACTATAAAATTTTCAAATTAATCATAGAAATATGAAATTAACATAACATAAAACCTATATGATCATTCAATTATCAAAATCTAACATTAGAACACCAAGTTCTTTTTTTAACTAAGTTTATACAACTAGGATTTCCAAGTCTTGAATCAAGTTTCCAAAATTCATTTTAATACTTTCAAATCATTTTTCTCTATCTAAAATAACCTTATAAACTTTCAATTAGGATTTAGAACACTTCCCTCACTATTTCTCATATTGGCCGAATTCAACACCTAGTAATATTTTGGTAACTTTTGTGTTTTCTTTGCCTATCTTCACATCAATCCATTAATTCTCTAGCAAAATCTCTATATTTCATCTAAGAATATCTAAAACTACATCTTATATATGTACTCTCTCATATGGCCGAAATATACATACTTGGTGTAAGAGGAATTTATGCAACTTAAATACCAAAATCATACTTGGAACATGGAAAGGAAAGGATGAACATGATTTCTCATCTTGGGATTTTTTGGTTTGTTAAGACCCTTATTGATGTTGGTGTAGAGAAAATTTCCTTTTTAGTAATGTGAAGTGTTAGTGTAGAGATTTGTAAATGTACATAACATGAATTAACATATATATATATATATATATATATATATATATATATATATATATATATATATATATATATATATATATATATATATATATATATATATATGTTAATTCATGTTATGTACATTTACAAATCTCTACACTAACACTTCACATTACTAAAAAGGAAATTTTCTCTACACCAACATATATATATATATATATATATATATATATATATATATATATATATATATGTTGGTGTAGAGAAAATTTCCTTTTTAGTAATGTGAAGTGTTAGTGTAGAGATTTGTAAATGATGTACATAACATGAATTAACATATATATATATATATATATATATATATATATATATATATATATATATATATATATATATATATATATATATATATATATATATGATGGATTGGATGGTGAGGATTTAATCATCTCTAATCCAATGCTATGACTTAATCACAATGGATGGCTATGATTTAATTAAATTAGATGGCTAGGATCTTATCTAGGTTGATGATGCTCATCATATGGTGTAGAAAGAGAAAAAATGAATGTAGACTTTGGTATAGGAAAAGTGAGAATTCAAATTGGAAAAGGATTTGTCTTAGTAAAAAATGGTGGCTTCCAAGTGAAAGTTTGATGGCTAACTCATCTTACACCCATTTAACCTTAGTTAATTATTTCTAACTCTAGTTAAATGTATGTTCATCTATTCTTGGGCCTTATGGGCTGGCCATCTAATTGCCTTGGGCCTTAAAGTCCAAAAGCCATCAACAAATCCATATATGCACATTTCAAACTTGGTAACATCATAAATTTTCTTTTTCATTTCTTTCACCTTAGTATACATATTTCTACCTTCTAATATCACTACACACTCTAGATATTACTAGATAAATTCTATACACATTATAATGCACATTTACTAGCCCTTAAATAACATTGTTTAGGTATGTAAATCATGTAGGCTCACTAGGTCAAGCAAAGTTTGACTTTTATTGTACCATTATTGCTTTGATTAAAAAATAACTTCTTATATCACTATATTATCTCCGAATGACTTTGGAGATGCCAATGCCCATTCATAAGCATTTTAGATTCACATTTCAAATAAATAATTAATGTAGTCACATTAAGTCAAACTTAGTTTGACTTTCATTTATCATAAAAGTGCTTATCGAATTGATTATCTTCTTTACTCATTGCCACATTATTCATTAAAATCACTTCTAATGGTATTCTTATGATCTTAATATTCTAGAAAGGCCTTGAATTGTACAATAAATGAACATTATACTCTAATAGGTTAGGGAAGAGTTAGGTATTATACTGAGGCTATCGAAACACTTCCAAACTGAACTTGACTTTTTCCTCATACTCATGACTGATACAAGGTAGATGTAGTAGATGTCCACTCTGGACCCTTGCTTTGGGTGGAGCATCCCCAATGCTGGCTGCTTTGCCCTTTACTTTTATCTTTGTGTTTCTACTCCTTTTCTACTAGTTCAGCTTTTTCAGCCTTGTGTCGTGCCTCCATAAGCTTATGTCTATCAATTAACCTAGCCAAGGTAAGGAAATCAGTGGCTATCTAAACATTATAAAGCAAAGTGATCAATCCTCGTTGAAATCGTACAACCCTATTTGCTTCTATAAGTACTATATAGGAGCTATATTTGCTTAAATGTTTAAATTCTTGAGCATACTCAAATACAGATATTTTGGGCCTTTGCTTCAATTGCTCAAATTAAAGAGCATAGTTTTGCCTTTCTTCTTCAATTAGGAATTCATCCATAAGTTTTTGCTTAATTCAGCCTATGTAGAAGGATCATCGTAACACAACTGGTCCTCAGTACCCTCTAAAACTAGTCTTATGTGTCCTTTTTGAGTTGTAGACCCACTAATTTGATTAGCTTTTCATCAAAGCATGACAATCTCTATGATCTCCTTCTTCTCCTTTAAACTCTAGGAGTTTCATCTTCTTAAAGTTATTCACCGTAACTCCTTCATCTAGTAGCATTCTTCTTCGTACATGACTCGGTGCCCTTAACAAGATAGGAGGAATATTTTCAACCTTTGGAATTTTCGGTGCCATAAATGGTGGTGGTAGAGGTATCTCTTACCTTCATCTCAATTCTGCAAGTTCTCTCATTAACTTTTGATTCTTTTGCATTATTGAGTCCACATCTCTAGGCAGTCCTTATTCTCTATTATCTACTCTATATTGTCTTGATCGGGTTGACTCTTTATCATTATCCTGAAATAGATGTTGCATTAGATATTGCACCATGAGCAATGCTCTCAACTTCTTAAGACCCTTACCTTTCTTGTTGTTCTAGTCTATGAGGTAGCATCTGAGCTACAAATTTAATAACATCCCTCATTTATTTCATACTATATACTTGTATATATATATAGTGCAATTGATTTATTTCATTGTCATACTAATCATTATTAAATATCATTTCTCTTTCTATAACATCAATTATGGATATCATTTAATAATTTCATTTTATTCACATATCGGACCATTGTCACATATAAGTATTTCATATAACATAACATTATACATATTAGTCATTGATCTAAGTTAGATCAAAACTTAGTCATCTTTTCTTTCTTATCCTAGCAAATTAAATTAGAGTTTATTAATATAAGTGTTTATTCCATAAATATAATTCGTTAAAAAAAATCATAAATTTGCAAAAGATTCAAAGGTCCCTTAAGTTGTAAAAAACATTCTTGAGATTGGTGGACGCCATACAAATTTAGTGACCGTGACATTTTTCATGATCGCGACTCAAATGGTCATGATTAAGATAATTTAAAAGACAAAATATCAAATTAGACCTCAAGATACAGTGTGTTTTTGCGACCCCAGTCATAACCTTGACCTAGGGCATGGTAAGATAGTCATGATCGCAATGAACAAGTCTCGACTGCAACAAATCTAAGGTAGATTTTTGCTTCAATAGTTAATGAACCCTCCTTTCATAGCATACAAAAGTGGATGTAGTTCATTCTTAACTTTCATACAACTATTACCTATTGTATAGATATAAAAAGGTCATACATTCCATCAATTATCTTTCATATTAGACTATCTACTATATATACATACGTGCCATTTATTTCACCAAACCTAATCAAAATCTACTCATTCTTAGCCTAGTCTCATTAATTTCCCAAACCCCTCTCACTATTATTAGCTTCACTTTCTCTAGGGCCCATATGTCTATGGGCTATGGATAATAAAGAAGAGGATAACATTCACCTTCTAACAAGACATCTTTCCTTTAAATGATTAAGCCTACCATAGGCTACACATAAAATGTTTGGGAAATCCCAGCATCATGTCTCGAAGAGGTAGGATCAGTTCAACCCCCAGGTTTTGGTGTATATGGCTGACTCAAGCCAACTCCCATTTTATAACTCTAATCATTCTTCTTAAGCTCCACATATGGCATCTACATGTTACAATATAATATAATATAATAATGTACACATAAATCACAAAAGTGCAATAATAGCCTAACATATAATGTTAACGCAAATCTGCCTTGATCATACAAGTTTGACAATAACAAGAGATCATATGCTCTATGGTTTAACCTAAAATTCATACAATTAATAAGTCTAAATAAGACCCAAACCTTTAGCTCTGATGTCAACTCTATCACAACCCATATTTTAAGCTGCAGTGATCCTAGAACTTAAGGAGACATAAGGTTATCTAAATCCATATAACCCATTGAACTTATTGTTAATTACCATTTTATATTTTATCCCAAGATCAAAATCCAATTACTCTTTATCTTTTCCAATTATTACTTTATCAATTTACTTATTGCCAATACTCATTAATGCCATTTCATATTTGTTACTTGAAATTTCATATTTCATATGTTTATAAATATCATCCTTACATCTCTTGCTTACTATAATATACATCAATTACTAGAATATAGATTACAAAACTTATCAATTCTATACATTTTAATATGAGAACTTTGAATACCATAGAGTGCTAGATTGATTGTCTTTAGAGTAACATAAGCAAAACTCAAAACACAAAAATTAGCAGAGCAATTCCCAAGCGAAGGAACACAGCTCAGGATTTACTGTCATATTCCAACTTTGGAGACATGACGGTCCTAGAACATGGGGAGACATAAGGTCACCCATGTCCGTAGAACCCACTTATACTTATACAAATACCACCTAGGATTGTACCAAAAATATCTTACATTAACTTAAATAAACCCTTTTTTTTTAGCACCTTAAGTCGTGGAAGTATAATTAAAATATACTTTAAACATACTCCATAAGGAAATAATATTTAGAATTCAATTAAAACCTCAAAGGATAACATTTCAAAATAAACATCTAAAAATAAATATTCCCGAAGCATCTAAGGATAACTCTTCATAACATATTAAGCTAATTTTCTTAGACAAGCAATTCCCCAAGCGAAGTAGGATGCTTGAGCCATCACCTTACCTCCTCATAATGCTCACCTATAACCACACAAGGAAAAAGGGTGAGATAGATGATCTCAATGAGTAAACAATGGGGATTGTACAATAACACATATCCCTTAGAAAGGGCTCATAACTCATAACTTATAGTTCATGATTCATAGTTTGCAATATAGAAAGGTTTGCAGAAATCACACTTATAACACATAGAGTGAAGACTATTGCCATGATCACTCGAACACATAGAGTGAAGGCTATTGCCATAATCACTCAAACACATAGCCAATAATTACTCACATCGATATGAAGATCACATAGCCAATGATTACTCGTATCGGTACGAGGAGCAGATAGCCGATGATTACTCGCATCGATACGAGGAGCACATAGTTGATGATTACTCGCATCGGTATGAGAATTTCTACATAAAACGGGTTAAAGGTACCATAGCAAGAGCTAATGGTAATCATATATAACAATAACATTTAAGCCATTAATAACATGTATCCCAATAGCAATAGCAGTTTATTGTTTTGAATAAAAGATATAAGAATAGTGTAGTTCCAGAAAGAATATAAGTTAGGGTGATAATCACGAGAAATTCTCATTGGATAAACAAAATAGTTTTAGACCAAATGTCCTTTGGTAGCCCAAGTTTTACAAATAAATCACTTAATTAAATTTTTGGATAAAAGGAACTTGGGTTTCAAAGATCGTAGAGGCTTACATAATAATATATCACATTCTTATGACACAACATAATGTTTTTCATACTTATAACATGAACATGGCGTTTACTCACCTTGGGGTTCCTTTACTCCTAGTATACATAGTCCCTTTGCACTTTTAAAGCTCCTCAAACTCTAACATAATATTTAATTTAATACTTAGTATTTATTTACTCATGATGCTCCTATCCCATACCTATCCCATGCACATATAGCATACACATACACTTAGAGTTCACATATAGGTGTACTCATCACTTGCACATAAGACGTTGACTTTCAAAGTCTTGCACACTTAGGCCTTATAGGCTCACATGTAAACACATTACAATTATGTCTATACCTTTCTAAGATCATCATAATATCATTATCTTAATATCAATTCACTTTAACAATTATCTTAGTACACTTTACACTTCCATACATGTTAACTTAATAATTAACCTGTCAAGTGTCATGCTTAACTCTTATGATCCTTTTATTCAATTGTCACTTCATCAACTCAAAACCATGTATTCATTATCAAGTTATCATAATGTCTAGTTCCATATTTCCCAATCACATTTACATTCTAATCATAATATAAGATTAAGATACCTTGAGTATACCAAAATGCCTTTAAGCTTGTCGAGGGTCATACCTTCAACTAACTTGCAATTATCCTTTCTTATACCTACATACATGTCAATAATCATCAAAACACATCATATAAAAATTATAAACATTGGGACAAAAATATTTATCTAGACCGAATGCATCTCCAAAGTAAAAACTAAATTCTTTTTCTTTTCACACTTTCCGTCTATTTCAGAAATATGTAAAAACATAGTTTGATCCAAGATTTTTTATATAAACACAATAAAAATCTTTTTAAAGTATTAATTCATATGAATCGGCCACTCTTTGGTGTTGTTCATACATAAAAATTCAACTTTTGAATTATAGAGCACAAAACCATGAGTTTTCTTGTTGTCGATATTTTCCGGTCATTTCAGAAATATGTAAATAGGTTGTTTAAGCTACTATTTTTTGTTTAATCATAGTAAATATTAGTTTAGAACACATATGTACATGATTCGGTAGTCATAGATAGTATTTATACAAAAATTTTCTAAGTTTTAAGGCTTAGGTGAAAAATCATGAGTTTTCGTGCTTTCTGCGCTTTTCGTTCATTATAGCAATATACAGACACATGATTCAAATCATTTTTTTCATCTAAACAAAACAAATATCAAATTAGAGTACTTCCTCACACAAATCAACAGCCATATATCAATTTAATAATAGAATTTTCCAACTTCTAAGTTCTAACACAAAAACCTTGAACTCCTTTGTTTTTTGAAACTTTTCTGTCATCACAGAAATATGCAAAAATATAATTTAATCCAATATTTTTCATCAAGACAAGTTAAAAATTAATTTAGAAACCACTGATGCACAAATTGCCCCCTCTAGTGATGTTTATGCATAAAAACTGTGATTTTAAGTTATAGAATTCACCTTTGGAGAAATCTTGCAGAAAGATTTGTGTTTTTGGTAGAAATTAGATTTTCTCTCCCAAAAACTCACCCAAACAGAATAAAATCTGTAAAAATCAGTAATCAACCAGTTCAAAATAATTTTCCCATTATTTATTTCATAGAAATCAGTTTAGAACTTAAAAGAAAAGAAAAACTTACAATTACGGTCAAGAAATCGCGAAACTGATAGGTGTTTTCTTAATTTCGGTTGAGAGAAATATTTTGAGAGAATTTTTCTATCAAGATACAAAAAAAATGGAGTGATGGCTAATGGAATGAGAGTGCTGGCTGAAATTTTCATTATATATTAGGGTTTGGGGTGCAATTTCCAAGTTTGCCCTTAATAAGTTAAGTTAGGAGTGTTTTAGTGTAATGGGCTTTTGGGTATTTGGGCCTTTTAATTAATTTAGGGCTGATTATAGGTAATTAAAATAAAATATTTTTCTTATTATTTTCATTAAAATTTTCCCCAAAATATTTATTTAAAAATATTTTAAAAATACTCATAAAATTATTTTATGCTTAAAAATCATATTTTTACATGAAAATTCATTTTACGAAAAATAAATTATTTCATGCTAATGCATTTTATTCAAATCATTTATTTCATAATAATAATTCATACTAGGCATATTAAAATTAATTTAACATGTCCCAAACTCATAAATCACGTCACATATGAATTTTCATATAATCACACAATTTGTCACAATAAGCCTAAATTCAAATAATTTGTCAACAAAACTCCTAGGGTAGATGTGGGTTATTACATTTACCTTGCTAATGCATCACCCTGACTTGAAAAATTTAAACAACCATGGAATGAGACAAAAGCTTAATAAGTACATAATAACATAACATAATATAAAGTGCTTTAAGAGATCATTATTTCAGTAAGCTCAATTGTGGCAACAAAGCGATGTTAACAAAAATGTCATCATAATTAAATTCCTCATTCAAGATATAAACAATGTCTTTAGCAGAAATAATATCAATTTAGAAGGGAATGCTTCCTAAGCCTTTTAATTTAAGAGTGGTAGCCCAAACCTTACTCACTCATATGTATCACATTACACAAGACTAATCAAGCCTTAAGTTAGATGTTTCTACCCACAGAGGTTGGATACTCTTGCCTACCCATTGGCTTATACCAAGTGCATAAGGTCTAATGTATTACACCACATCAGAAGGGTATTTTTGCTCATTAATAAGTGTAATTAGGAAGGTTCATATGACATCCATGATGAGGAATTCAATGGAAAATATACTAGTACAAAGACAAACCTCATTACCGATCACATCATAAGATCAATGTGGAAGGACTCATTATGGCCAAATGCCATAAAGGAAAATCATATTCAATGGTTCAACATTCAATAGGTAATTCACATTCAACATGGAATCGGAGTATTTCAATGAAATGGTTTAATCAACAATGGTTCAGAAAATATGACACGTCATATTATATTATTAAGTACTCACATTGACTCCTTTGCTCCTATTAATTGTTCAATCTTGGTTAAAATAGAGCCCTTCACAATTTTAAGTAATATCCTTGCCCTTGCATTGAGATTCTACACCCATGTTATTTCAAATATATATTAATTAGTAACTAATAATGTTACTAGTCATAACTTATCTATGCTATACTTGTTTTATTATTTTAACTCACAATGAAGGCATGTTAAAAATGTCTTGGTTATACCTTTTAGTCTTATAGTGATAGTTGATTTATTAAATTTGGGATAAAAGATTTCTAGCAATTCAAATTCCTAAATTGGTACTACTCAAGTTACATTACAACATTTCCAAGCCTAATTCTTCTTTTAATTTCATGAATTCAAGTTCAAATCCCATAGTCCTTAAATTGATCTATAAACCCTAGAATTTGGGGAAAACTATCAATTTCTCTTCTAAATCTCAAATTGATCATAGATTCATCAAATTAAAACCTAGACAATCAATTCCCATTAATTAATTGGAATTAAATCATTTTAACTCATAAAGTCCTAATTTACCAAATTTATGGTAATTTGGGGCAAACTTGTGATTCCTTGTCAAATTTCTAAATTAATCACAAAAATATGAAATTATATAATAAGGAACCTATATGATCTTTCAAATATTAAAAACAAGCATTAGAACACTTGGTTCCCCTTTTAGCTAAGTTTATGCTTTCAAAATTTGTAAGTCCTAAACTAAGCTTCTATAATTTATTTTGACACTTTCAAACCATTTTCTCCACCTAAAATAACCTTAGATGCCTTCAATTAAAATTTAGAACACTTTCCTTGGTTATTTTACAAGGTGGCTGAAATTCACATATGGTGTAGCTTAAATGATTTTCATGCTTTCTTTGCTTGTTTTCACATGTTAACCCTTAGATTCTCAAGTCAAATTTTCCATGTTTTATCATTAAACATCAAACAACACTTCTCATTCACACCTTCCTTTAGTTGACTCATATAGATGGAAAAATAGAGAAATCTTTGCAACTATAACACCAAAATACATTTAGTGCTAAAATAGAAGTAAATAAACTTAATTTCTTACCTTAGGGAACTTTGATTTGGTAATCTGTAATAACCCACACCCACCCTAGGAATTTTCAAGATAAATTGCTTGATTTAGAACTAATAAGGTTAAGTGTGTGCTTGTGTGAAAATTTGTGATCTAAGTGATTGATGAGTATGTGGCATATTAAATTAATTTTAATATACATAATATGTGTTGCTATTGTGAAATAAATGATTTACATGAAGTACATTTGCATAAAAGAATTTATTTTTAAATAAAATGAATTTTCATGCATAAGACAATTTTTAAGTATAAAATAATTTTATGGGTATTTTAAAAATATTTTAAAATAAATATTTTTGAGAAAAATATTCCAGAATTAATAAAAAAAATATTCCTTTTATTTTAATTCTTATTCAGCTGAAAATTTAAAGGAAAAGCCCAAATACCCAAAAAGTCCACTACACAAAAATCCTCCTAACCTAATTCATTAAGGGTATTAGTGGAAATTCCACTCCAACCCTAATATATATTCTAAAATTAGGCCAAACCAGGGTTTCCAGCAGCCATTCTCTCATTCTTTCTGCATCTTGGCAGAAAACTATCTCAAAATATCTCTCTCTACCGAAATATTGAAGACATCTTTCTATTTTGCGATTTTGTGACCGTAATTGTAAGTTTTTATTCTCTTTCGATTTCTGAACTGATTTCTATGAAATAAATTATGGAAAAATTATTTTGAACTATTTGATTACTGATTTCTACATATTCCATTTTGTTTCAATGAATTTTTGGGAGAGATAATTTATTTTCTACCGAAAACATGATTCTTTCTACAAGATTTCTCCAAAGGTGAATTGTATAACTTAAAATCACAATTTTATTGCATAAACATCATTGGAAGGGGGGGGGGGTGTGAGATTTGTGCATATTGTATTTTAAACTGATTTTTGATTTGTTTTGATGAAAAATATTGGATTAAATAATATTTCTGCGATGACCAAAAAGTTTCGAAAAACAAAGGAATTTAAAGTTTTCGTGTTAGAACTTAGAAGTTGGAAAATTTTATTCCTGCATGGTCATATGGCTGCTGATTTGTATGAATAAGTATTCTAATATGATATTTGTTTTGTTTAGATGAAAAATAATGATTTGAATCATGTGTCTGTTTATCGCTGAAATGAACAAAATGCGCGGAAAGCGCGGAAACTCATGATTTTTCACCTAAGCCTTTGAACTTGGAATTTTTTTGTATAAACCCTATCTATGGCTGCCGATTCCTAAAGGGATGTGTTCTAAACTGGTATTTTCTATGATTGAATGAAAAATAATAGTTTAGACAACCTGTTTACATATTTCTGAAATGACCGGAAAATACCGAAAATAAGAAAACATATGGTTTTGTGCTCTATAATGCAAAATGTTGAATTTTTATATATTAATAACACCAATAGTGGCCGATTCTTATGAATTTAAATTCTAAAATGATTTTTGTTATGTTTACATGAAAAATCTTGGTTCAAACCATGTTTTTACATATTTCTGAAATAGACGAAAAGTACGAAAAGAAGAAGAATTTGGTTTTTACCTTGATGATGCATTCGACCTACATGAACATTTTTGTCCCAATGTTTATAAATTTTATGTGATGTGTTTTGATGATCATTGACTTGTATAGATGTATAATAAATGATAAAATTTCAAGTTAGTGGAAGGTATGATCCTAGATAAGCTTAAATGCATTTTGGTATACTTAAGGTATACTTAAGGTATCTTAACCCTGTATTGTGATTAGAATGAAAATGTGATTAGGGAATTTGGAACTAGATGTTATGATGACTTGATAATGAACATATGGTTATGAGTTAATGAAGTGAAAGGGATCATAAGAATTAAGCATGACACTTGAAAGGTAAATTGTTAAGTTGACATGTATGGAAGTGTAAAGTAAACTAAGATAATTGTTAAAGTGAATTGATATTGAGGTAATAATATTGTGATGACCTTAAAAAGGTATTGATATGATTATAATATGTTGTCATGAGAGCCTATAAGGCCTAAGTATGCAAGACTTTTAAGTCAACGTGTTATGTGCAAGTGATGAGTACACCTATGTGTGGACTCTAAGTGTATGTGTATGCTATATGTACATGGGTAGTTATGGGATAGGAGCATCATGAGTAAATAAATACTAAGTATTAAATCAAATATTATGTTAAAGATTGAGGAACTTTAGAAGTGCAAGACTACGTGTACTAGGAGCAAAGGAACCCCAAGGTGAGTAAACATCATATTCATTCTACAAGTGTGAGTAAACACTATGTTCATGTTATAAGTGCAAGTAACATATTGTTATGTTACAAATGTGTGAAAACATGCTATTTGAGCCTTTGTGATTGTTGAAACCCAAGTTCTTTCCATTTTAAATATTATTATATGATTTCTGTGACAAGCTTGGGTTGCCAAAGGACATTTGGTCCAAAACCATTTTGTTTATCTAATGAGAATTTCTTGTGATTAACACCTTAACTTATATTCTTTCTGAAACTACACTATCATTGTATCACTGTTTGAAAGCTAAACCACTATTGTTATTGAAATACATGTTATTGTTGCCTTATGTGATATTGTTAATTGTGTTTACCAATAGCTCTAGCTATGGTACCTTTTATCCTTTATGCAGAATCCTCATGCCAATATGGGTAATCCTCAGAACCTGTGCATATGGTCTTAACCTGATAGATAGGGGTAGTGTATCCACCTCAGCCAGAAAGGGGTGGTTCTAGCAGTGGGGCCTGATTGGCTTCACGCCTTTTACATGATAGGAGTTGGAATTTGGTATAAGGCCACCTCTCCTCAATGTGTTCGAGTGATAGAGCAATAGCCTTCACTCACTATGTTATAAGTGTGATTTCTGCAAACTTGCCAAATTAAACCCTTGCTAAATTGCAATCTGATTCATGAATTATAAATCATGAACTATGTGTATAAGCTATGTGTTTCCTTTCAAAGGAATATGTGATAATGTATGTGCCTTTTCGTTTACTCATTGAGATCATGTATCTCACCCCTTTTTCCTTGTGTGGTTCCAGGTGAGCAAATGTGAGGAGGCATGGTGATGGCTCAAGCATCCTACTTCACTTGGGGAATTCCTTGTCCAAGTTATCAATAATACTATTTTTATGAAGTCTTGTCATTAGATTCTCCGGGAATGTTGATTGATACTTATGGATACATATTATTTTTCCTTATGGATTTTATATGTAATGATTTATTTTAAGTCTTCCGCAATTTATGGTATTCATCTAAATGTTTTAAATGAGTTAATGAAAGAGGTTTCGTAAGATCCTAGGCATGATTTGTTATATGTAAGTGGGTTCTATGGGCGTGGGTGACCTTATGTCTCCCCATGTTCTAGGACCATCATATCTCTAAGGTTGGGATGTGACATTATCCTATGTTGATGTTGGGGTAAAGAGATTTTCCTTTTGTTGGTGGGAAATTTTTTTGGTGTAGAACTTAATAAATGATGTTCATAGCATAATTTTTTTTATATATATGAGATATTGAATGGTGAGGATTTGATCAAACTTAATTAAATGGCTAGGATTTAATTAGAATGGATGGCTATGATTTAATTAAGTTGGATGGCTAGAATTTCATCGAAGTTGGTGATGCTCATCATATGGTATTTAGATGCTAAAAATGTACCTAGAATTATATATAGGAAGGATGGGAATTCAATTTACTTAAGGATTTGACTTGGTCAATTTTGTTAGCTGCTAAGCCAATTTTTGTGGCTAGCTTTTCCAGCATCAATCTTAGCTAACCATTTCTAACATTAAAGAAGTTATGTTTACTCGCTCATGGGCCTAATGAGCCAGCCAAGCAATTAGATTTAGGCTTTTGATGTTTAAAAGCCCATTAACAAGCCCATAAGCTCATTTAATACTTAGAAATTTTTCTTTTTAATTCGCTTTCTTTCCTTTCACTTTGACTTCCTATTTTGCATTCTCTATCTTCTTTATGGATCCTATTTAATATCATATGAACTCTTTTAAATTCACTAGATCACAAATAGTCATAGTGATATTATAAACTATACAAATAATTCAAATGGCATCACATGGTTGCTACCCAATTTCATTTCATTTTTATACCATGTTAGCATTTGGAAATCGTATTCTATAGTGTCTTTGATGACTATAATAAGCCATGGGATCCTTGGGTATTATATATATGTGTACTAACTACTTAATGGTATGTAAATTTACTGACTGAAGAGAAATTCGATTGGTGATGTTTTACTGATAAGGGTTATATCAAGCTTCTATTTTGGTCAGTAATTAGTCAAAAATTTAGTTTACCAAATGTTTATTTATATTTACTAAATGATCTATAGGTTGATAAATTGGCAATTTATTATAGTGAGTTGAATATTTTCTTTAAGTTATTACGAAGTATGTGATGTTACAAGTATATGATACATTGTATGTCAATAATGACAATAAGTATCTAAGACATATGATGTTGAAATCATTATACTTGTTGGTCCAATGAGTTTGACTTGACTAGTGTGAAAGGCCACTAGTGACAATGTGTATTTGAGGCTAGAAATACTAGGAACTAGATTGATTGATTCTCACAAAGGATTGTGATGATCAAGTGTTGCTTTCTTATTATATATCAAACTCCCAATAAAGACAATGTGTATCTGAGGTTTTTTGATAATCTAATAACAATTCAATCACCTACCAAAAATCCACCACAACAGAATTTTTGTTTCTTATTTGGAAATACAATATTTGAAAAATTAGTAGGATTACCATTTTGATTAAAGCCCAAATCATTATAGTAACTACATAATTACATATATTATTAATCTTATTATTTTCTGCATTTTGATAATATGAAATTCACAAATCTATCTGTGAATATATTTGATTCTTTTAAGCTCATAGAGCATAAATCTGTGGACTAGTTTGAGAACCTTAGAACAGTCTTTGCATTTGACTACATAGTGTATGGATCGATTTCATTTGTTCTTGGTCTTTTAAAAAAAAGATTGCCTTAAAGGAATATATCATTCTAAATGCAATGGAAACAAAATATTGGATAAGGTTGATGTTATGTTTGTTTTATAAGTCAAGAGTTGCAAAAGTAACATATAAGCATAACAAGACTATAAGTAATTATACCTCATCTACAAGAATTGTGTGATGAATATAAATACACTAATCAATATGAGACATTGAGGCAATTATTTTGTTTGAATATGAAGGAAATTATAAAGAAAGAAAAAGGAAAAGAGAAGAAAGAAAAAGGAAAGGAAAAGAAATTATAAAGGAAGAAAAGAAAATGTTTCTTCTTGATCATCATAACTTTATTTTTCTTTATTTTCTCCATATTTGTTTCCTTCTTGTTCATGTTCTTACTATTTAACTAGAGTAAGAAATTAAAGAAAAGAAATCAAAGAAGAAAATCTCTTCTATTTTTTCTATCTAGTATTCTTTGTGAAAGAATTTGAATTATGAAAAGCCTATTTTATTTCTTATAATTTTAATTAAAATAAATTTGGAAATCATGTTCATAAGATGATTAAATTCCTCAAACAACTGGAGAGTCTAGATATATTAATGAGTATTATTTTTCAAATAATTTAATTCATCCCAAATTTCCATAAAATGGAAAACGCACTTTAAGGTAATAGAAAAGGTTTCTATTATAAAATCTAGAAAGGGGAATTGCAAAGAACAAGTCCATAGGTAATGCTAAAGTTGACAAATAAAATTATTTCTATTGTCAATATTGCAAATATTGGAAAAATAATTGCTCCAAGTATTGAGAATACTAAAAGGACAAACAAAAGGATAAACCTTGTGAAGGTAAATCTATCTCTTGTTACTATATTCCAATAACTCATATAGTTCATCTGTTGCAAAAGATTCATGAGGTGCTTTTGTGCATTGTGCATTATCAAAGTATGGTGTTAAATGAAGTGATTTTAAAAGATCTAAGGAGCAAAGTATTATTTCTAAAGAGCTTAGGATATTTCATGATGATTTTAGAAATCATGTTTTGTAAATCATATATGTATTTCATACTTCAAGCTACGTGTCACTTCCCAACTTTAGAGATATGACGATCCTAGAATATAGGAAGACATAAGGTCACCCATACCCATAAAATCCACTTATACTTATATAAATACTGCTTAAGATCATACCAAAACTTCTTATATTAACTTAAATAAAACTTTTTTTTTTTTTTAGAAAACCTTAAAGCATAGTTAAAATATACTTCAAACACAATCCATAAGGAAATAATATTTAGAATCCAATTAAAACATCAAAAGATAACATTTCAAAATAAACATCCAAAAACAAATATTCCCACAGTGTCTAAGGATAACTCTTCATAACATATTAAACTAATTATCTTAGACAAGGAATTCCCCAAGCGAAGTAGGATGCTTGAGCCATCACCTTGCCTCCTCACATTTGCTCACTTGGAACCACATAAGAAAAAGAGGTGAGATGGATGGTCTCAACAAGTAAACCATATGGCACATACGATAACATATATCCCTTTTTTAAAAAGGAAACCTATAGCTTATAACACACAGTTCAAGTTTTACAATTCATGAATCAAAGTTTGCAATTTAACAAGGTTTGCAGAAAATTACACTTATTACTTATGAATGAAGACTCTTGCTCAATTCACTCTTGAGTGAAGACACTACTCAATTCACTCGAATTTACATAAGTGAGTGAAGACTCTTACTCAATTCACTCATGAGTGAAGACATTGCTCAAGTCACTCGAATTTATATAAGTGAGTAAAGACTCTTGCTCAATTCACTCGAGAGTGAAGACTCTGCTCAATTCACTCAAATTTACATAAGTGAGTGAAGACTCTTACTCAATTCACTTGTGAGTGAAGACACTGCTCAATTCTTTCAAATTTACATAAGTGAGTGAAGACTCTTACTCAATTGACTCATAAGTGAAGACACTGCTCAATTCACTCAAATTTACATAAATGAGTGAAGACTCTTGCTTAATTCACTCATGAGTAAAGACACTGCTCAATTCACTCGAATTTACATAAGTGAGTGAAGATTCTTGCTCAATTGACTCGTGAATGAAGACATTACTCAATTCACTCGAATTTACATAAGTGAGTGAAGACTCTTGCTCAATTCACTCATGAGTGAAGATACTGCTCAATTCACTCGAATTTACATAAGTGAGTAAAGACTCTTGCTCAATTCATTCGTATCTATGGTAATCACTTATAACAATAGCACTTAAGAAAGCAATAACTTTTATCACAAAAGCAATAACAATTTAGCTTATTGAATAAAAGATAAATAATAGTGTGGTTCCAGAAAGAAAGTAAGGTAAGGCAACAAATCACAAAGGTACTTTATTGTCATTGAATAATCAAAATAGATTTGGACCAAATGTCCTTTGGCAACCCAAGCTTATAAAGAAATCATTTAGTCATAATTAAAAATAGAAAAGACTTGGGTTTCAAGATATCAAAGGTTCACATAACATGATAACTTGTACTTGTAACTTAAACATAATGTTTACTCACACTGGTAACATGAACAGAGTATTTACTCACCTTATGGTTCCTTTGCTCCTATTTCACATAGCCCTTGGACTTCTAAGACTCCTTAAGCTCTATCATAATATCTAATTTAATACTTAATATTTATTTAATCATGATGCTATCCTATCCCATAATTACCCTTTGCACATATAACATTCATATTCACTTAGAGTTGCACATATAAGTACACTCATCATTTACACATAACAGGCTGACGTAAAAACTCTTGCACACTTAGCCTTAATAGGTGTGAACCCTCAATTTTGCACCCTCATCATCCAACCACAGCCTTAGCACTTGCTAAATTTAACACGTTATGGGAATCCATTACGGTGGTCCCACTAACCAGTTAGCGGGTGGGGGTTCGATTACATTGCTACCAGACATCCAAAATTTCCAAACTTCATACCAACAACCAATATCTAAAAAAAAAAAAAAGGAGCACCATGTCAGCAGCCGGTGGCACCACCGACTGTCTGGGCGGCGTCGCCACCCTCCTAGGCATAGCACTACCCAGAGGCCCGGTGGCGCCGCCCAGTCCTCCGATGGTGCCAGCTAGATTGCCTGCCTGCAGTCCCCAAAATATCCCCCAATATGATTTTTCAGTCTTTTTCTAGCTCTACCCTTTTGGTCTTTTCACTTTTCCACTTCCCAAGCTACCCTCACTCACTTTTCCTATAAATACCTCCTCATTTCCTCTATTTCAAGACTTCCCTTGAATTAGTATGGATGGTTATCTACTAATTCTTCTCTTCTTCTCCCTCTAACCACTCTCTAATTAATTAATTAATCTTTTTAATTAATTAATTATCTTACCCTAACCAAGTTAATTAATCTTTTTAATTAATTAATTAATCACTTTTTTCCAAAATCAAGTTAATCATTTTTCTTAATCCACCTTTCATCCAAATTAATTAATTAATCCTTTTAATTAATTAATTACTTTTTTCCAAAATCAAATTCACTTTTCATCCAAATTAATTAATTAATCTTTTTAATTAATTAATTCTTCTATCCTTTTCATCATATTAATTAATTAATTAATGTAACAACCCACACCTACCCTAGGAGTTTTAGTGACAAATTATTTGAATTTAGGCTTATTGTGATAAATTGTGTGACTGTATGAAAATTCATGTGTGATGTAATTTATGAGTTTGGAGCATATTAAATTAATTTTAATACGTCTAATATGAATTATTATTGTAAAATAAATTATTTGAATAAAATGCATTAGCATGAAATAATTTATTTTTCATAAAATAAATTTTCATGTAAAAAGACGATTTTTAAGCATAAAATAATTTTATGAGTATTTTTAAAATATTTTTAAATAAATGTTTTTAGGAAAATTTCAATGAAAATAATAAGAAAAATATTGCATTTTTAATTACCTATAATCAGCCCTAAATTAATTAAAAAGACCAAATACCCAAAAGTCCACTACACAAAAACACTCATAACCTAGCTCATTAAGGGCAAACTTGGAAATTGCACCCCAAACCCTAATATATAAGCAAAATTTTGGCCCCCATCAGTTTATATAGCAGCCACACTCTGTTATTTCAGTATTTTCACAGAAAAATTCTCTCAAAATAATTCTCTCTACAAAAATTAAGAAAACTCCTTTCAGTTTCGCAATTTCTTGACCATAATCGTAAGTTTTTCTTCTCTTTTGATTTCTAAACTGATATCCATAAAATAAATTATGGGAAAATTATTTTGAACTGCTTAATTACTGATTTTTATAGATTTAATTCTATTTGGGTGAGTTTTTGGGAGAGAAATTCTATTTTCTACCGAAAACATGATTCTTTCTGCGAGATTTCTCCAAAGGTGAATTCTATAACTTAAAATCACAATTTTTATGCATAAACATCATAATGTGGGGACGATTTGTGCATGGTTGTGTTCTAACCTGATTTTTGATTTGTTTTGATGGAAAATATTGGATTAAATAATATTTCTACATATTTCTTTGATGACCGAAAAGTTTTGAAAAACAAAGGAGCTCAAGGTTTTTGTGTTAGAACTTGGAAGTTGGAAAATATAATTCTTGAATGGACATATGGCTGTTGATTTGTATGAATAAGTGCTCTAATATGATATTTGTTTTGTTTGGATAAAAAATAATAATTTGAATCATGTGTCTGTTTATCGCTGAAATGAACGAAATGCGCGGAAAGCGTGAAAACTCATGATTTTTCATCTAAGCCTTTAAAGTTGGAATTTTTTTGTATAATCCTATCTATGGATGCCGAATCATATATGGATGTGTTCTAAACTGATATTTACTATGATTAAACAACCTGTTTACATATTTCTAAAATGACCGGAAAATACCAAAAACAACTCATGGTTTTGTGGTCTATAATCCAAAAGTTAAATTTTTATGTATAAACAACCCTATGTGTGGCCAATTCTTATGAATTGAAATTCCAAAATGATTTTTGTTGTGTTTACATGAAAAATCTTGGTTCAAACAATGTTTTTACATATTTCTAAAATAGACGGAAAGTGCAAAAAGAAGAAAAATTTAGTCTCCACCTTGGTGATGCATTCGACCTATAAAAGCATTTTTGTTCCAATGTTATGTGTTTTGATGATTATTGACATGTATGTATGCATAAGAAATGATAAAATGGCATGTTAGTTAAAGGTATGATCCTAGATAAGCTTAAATGCATTATGGTATACTTAAGGTATACTTAAGGTATCTTAACCTTGTATTGTGATTAGAATACAAATATGATTGGGAAATATGGAACTAAATGTTATGATGACATGATAATAAATACATGGTTTTGAGTTGATGAAGTGACAATTGAATAAAAAGGATCATAAGAGTTAAGCATTATACTTGAAAGGATAATGGTTAAGTTGACGTGTATGGAAGTGTAAAGTGTATTAAGGTGATTGTTAAAGTGAAATGATATAGAGGTAATAATATTGTGATGACCTTAGAAAGGTATTAATGTGATTATAATGTGATATCATGAGAGCCTATAAGGCCTAAGTGTGCAAGACTTTTAAAGTCAATGTATTATGTGCAAGTGACGAGTACACCTATATGTGGACTCTAAGTGTATGTGTATGCTATATGTGCATAGGGTAATTATGGAATAGGAGCATCATGAGTAAATAAATACTAAGTATTAAATCAAATATTATGTTAGAGTTTGAGGAGCTTTAGAAGTGCAAAGGGACTACATATACTAGGAGCAAAGGAACCCCAAGGTGAGTAAACATTATGTTTCAAATTGCAAGTGCAATCTATTATGATATGTGTACCTTTGACATTCTTAAAACCCAAGTTCACTTCCATTTTTTTTTAATTGACTATGTGATTTCTTGTTAAGCTTGGGTTGCCAAAGGACATTTGGTCCAAAACCATTTTTAACTATCCAGTGATAATACCTTTATGATTATTACCCCAACGTATATTCTTTCTGGAACTACACTATCATTGTGTCTTTTGTTTAAAAGTTAAACCACTATTATTATTGAGATACATGTTATTGTTGCCTTATGTGATATTGTTAATTGTGATTACCATTAGCTCTAGCTATGGTACCTTTTACCTTTTATGCAGAAATCCTCGTACCAATGCGAGTAATCATCGGCTATGTGCTTCTCGTACCAATGCGAGTAATCTTCAGCTATGTGCTCCTCGTATCGATGCCGGTAATCATCAGCTATGTGCTCCTCATACCGATGCGAGTAATCATTGGCTATATGCTCCTCGTACCGATGCGGGTAATCATCGGCTATGTGCTCCTCATACCGATGCTGGTAATCATAAGCTATGTGCTCCTCATATCGATGCGGGTAATCATCGGCTATGTGCTCCTCATACCGATGCAAGTAATCATCGGCTATATGCTCCTCATACCGATGCAAGTAATCATCGGCTATATGCTTCTCATACCGATTCGAGTAATCATTGGCTATGTGCTTCTCGTACTGATACGAGTAATCATCAGCTATGTGCTTCTCGTACCGATGCCAGTAATTATCGGCTATGTGTTCGAGTGATTATGGCAATAGCCTTCACTCTATGTGTTTGAGTGATTATGGCAGTAGCCTTCACTCTATGTCTTTGAGTGATTATGGCAGTAGCCTTCACTCTATGTGTTATAAGTGTGATTTCTGCAAACCTTTCTAAATTGCAAACTATGAATCATGAGCTATAAGTTATGAGCTATGAGCCCTTTGTAAGGGATATGTATTATTGTACAATCACTATTGCTTACTCATTGAGATCATCTATCTCACCCTTTTTCCTTGTGTGGTTCCAGGTGAGCAAATGTGAGGAGGCAAGGTGATGGCTCAAGCATTCTACTTCACTTGGGAATTCCTTGTCCAAGTTATCAATAATACTAATTTTTATGAAATCTTGTCATTAGATGCTCCAGTAATGTTGATTGATACTTATTGATATATATTATCTCCTTATGGATTTTATATGTAATGATTTACTTTAGTCTTTCACAAATATATGGTATTCATCTAAGTGTTTTAAATGAGTTAATGTAAGAGGTATGGTAAGATCCTAGGCATAATTTGTTTATATGTGAGTAGGTTCTATAGGCGTAGATGACCTTATGTCTCCCCATATTCTAGGACCGTCATATCTCTAAGGTTGGGATGTGACAAAGGTGGTATCAGAGCCGTAGTTTTTAAAGTCTAGTTTAGACTTGTTTGCTTATTGGTTTGACTAAGTATAATCCTGCTGCATAAGAATTTTCCTGTTATGTCACTTGCAATCTATCGCTAGTATAGTTCCGCCAAATCCTAATGAGTTATAGTACTCTTTGTTATTGTTTGCTTGTGTGCCTTATGATTCCTTGACTAGATGACCAAGAAGATTACCCCTGCTGGAGGACTACAACCTAGAGCACCACATGTGGCATACAAGAGGACATGGCAAAAGATGTTCAAGAAAGCCATGCTTGTGATATACCTCAAGAAAAAGAAGACTCTTGCGATGTGAATGATGTTAATTGATTGCTTTGCGACTTAGTATGGATTGATTCTTTTTGCCTATAGCATGATTCACTTTTGCATAATAGGAGAATTCTTTATGCTATTGAGATACATATTACATGATTATGATATGTGATATATGCTATGTGATAAGTGATATGTGACATATGCTATGTGATATATGCTATGGGATATGTGATATGTGACATGTGCCTTGTGATATGATATGGTATGATGAGTACCTATGTTAAATGCATGGTAAATATGATAGTTGATAGTGGGGTTAAGTGGATTAGAAAGAGAAGTTGACTAAGTTTTGATCCAATTTAGATTAATGATTGATAAGTATAATGTCATGAGGTATGAAATGCTTACATGTTATAATGGTTTGATATATGAATTAAATAGAGTTATTAAATGGTAATTTTGATTGATACCAAAAGAAGACGAAGGATATTTATTGATCAGTAGGAGACTAAAATGAATCAGTTACATTTTATATAAATATACGGTATGAAGTAAATGAAGTACATTAAGGAATTTGTGGCATAGATGCTACCCTATAAACAAGAACAACAAGAAAGCTAGGTATTTCTCTATCACTTATGTAGTTATCAAGTATAGTCAAAGGAAGAATTTTATCTAGTGTGATTTAAAAATAAGAAGGTATTATTCCCATTTGAAGTTTTAGTACAAGATGCTTGATTGATTCTGGTGCTGCAAATTCATTTGTGTCTCCATATTTTGCTAGGAGTCTCAGTAGAAATAAAGAATAAATTAATGAACCCTTAGTAGTGTTGACCCTTTAGGGAGAAATGAAGGAAGTAAGGTATTGTTTAAGGATTGTGAGGTAGACATTGATGGATGAAAACTTCTTGTATTGACTATAGAGGAAAGCAATTAAAATTTTGAGCTAAGGATGGGAGATATTGGTGTATCAAGGAGATATTTATGATTAAGGTTTACTAGTGTAATCATGGAATGGATGAGTATACTTAGGATGCCGAGGAAGGGATGTGGTAGAAACATCCGTAGTTTTTTGAGAATATGTGAGTAAGTATTGAAATTAGAGGATGAATTTCTTTTAAGAGGGGGAGATATAAAAGTATAAGTATTATCAGACTTGTAATGTTGATAAAAGGATAAGTATGATTCTAGTGGAGATTCTTTAGTGATGAGATTCCTTTGAGTATATAGGGTGTAATCAGAGTATAAGGATTTGAACTTTTATAAGATGATAGATGTTAAGGCCATATGAATTGTAAATTTGAGGATCCATAAGGACTTGATCTATGAGGGTATAACATGATTTTAAGATAAAATGTTCTAGATTTGATTTGATTATGTACTTGCGTCCAGTGTGTTTGTCTATATGCACTGAGTTTTGCTGTATGAAATCATACATCATCAATCATACATCATGAACTGTATCAAGCATTGCATTAAGGTTGCATGTTACATACAAGGATGAAAATGTTTTAGTTCTTATAAATGATTCTATGCAGTTTTGAAAACTTAATTATTTTGAATATACTTGAAAGGGATTTGAGTCCTCTGATGAGAGATGTTTTAAGGTGTTATACACAACAATGTTCAATTGAGGTTACTAGAAAATTTGGTAGTGATCCTTAGTATGGAAAGAATTTTTATTGAGATAACCTTGAATGGCATAGATTTGGAAAGATATAAGAGTTGCATAAAGATTTTATTGAATAGCAATGGTATTAAAAGGGTTATTATTTTAATATGGTTAAGTTAAATGATTAAGAATGTGAAATATAGCAAGATGTAAGTGGAAAATCTAAAGTTAGATGATATTATGGGCTAAATGTATAAAATTTCAAGGCATTAGGTAATTAAATCATGATAATGATGTATATATTATACAGAAAGGGAGTAAGTATGAAATAGTTATGAGAAGTTTTTTTGGGATCGTAAATTAATAGAATGCAAGTTCATTTGGGATATGATATATATAGGAATGTTTGTTAAGTTTAAATATGTTTTAATTGATGAAAGATGGGAGTGTAGTAAGGTATTAAACACGAAAATATTTTTTGAGGTTATAATAGATTAAGTAATAATTATTAATATGGAAAGAGAATTATCGAATATCAGTTGGAGTTATTAATTTTGAGCTATTTGCTGGACTCTTATAGGACTAATATGATAAATAATGAATGGAAGCAGTGAGTAAGGTGTTATTATATATGTTAACATTACTAGAGATATAAGGAAATGAAATGCTTGGGATTATATGTGATTAAAGGTGAAATTAAAGGTTTTATTACTTTTGTTCAAGGTTAAGGGATACAAATTACTAAGGATTAGTTCTAAGATTTGTTTGAATAATAGATTAACATAGGTATAGACTAAGCTCAAAGCTTATCGATGTGACTCTATTGATAGATTGTGAGTATGTGCCTTACTATATTTGATAAGTTAATTGTAGTTAGATATTGAGATTGAGTAGCGCAACAGAAACGTGGCAGAAAAGTTAAGTAAAGTGTGTTGTGCTACTAGATTTGAAAATTCGAGGATGAATTTCTTTTAAGGGGAGGAGAATGTAACAACCCACATCTACCCTAGGAGTTTTAGTGACAAATTATTTGAATTTAAGCTTATTGTGATAAATTGTGTGACCATATAAAAATTCATGTGTGACATGATTTATGAGTTTGGAGCATGTTAAATTAATTTTGATATGCCTAATATGAATTATTATTGTGAAATAAATGATTTGAATAAAATGCATTAACATAAAATAATTTATTTTTCGTAAAATAAATTTTCATGTAAAAAGGCAATTTTTAAGCATAAAATAATTTTATGAGTATTTTTAAAATATTTTTAGATAAATGTTTTTGGGAAAATTTTAATGAAAATAATAAGAAAAATATTGTATTTTTAATTACCTATAATCAGCCCTAAATTAATTAAAAAGCCCAAATACCCAAAAGCCCACTATACAAAAACACTCCTAACCTAGCTCATTAAGGGCAAACTTGGAAATTACGCCCTAAACCCTAATATATAAGCAAAATTTCGGCCCCCATCAGTTTAGACAGTAGCCACACTCTATTTTTTCAGTATTTTCATAGAAAAATTCTCCCAAAATAATTCTCTCTACCAAAATTAAGAAAACTCCTTTCAGTTTCACAATTTCTTGACCGTAATCGTAAGTTTTTCTTCTCTTTCGATTTCTAAACTATATCTATAAAATAAATTATGGAAAAATTATTTTGAACTGGTTAATTACTAATTTTTACAGATTTAATTCTGTTTGGGTGAGTTTTGGGGAGAAAAAATATATTTTCTACCCAAAACACGATTCTTTCCGCGAGATTTCTCCAAAGGTGAATTCTATAACTTAAAATCACAATTTTTATGCATAAACATCATTTGGGGGGGGGGGGACAATTTGTGCATGGTTGTGTTCTAAACTGATTTTAAATTTGTTTTGATGGAAAATATTGGATTAAATAATATTTCTGCATATTTCTGTGATGACTGAAAAGTTTCAAAAAGCAAAAGAGTTCAAGGTTTTTGTGTTAGAACTTGGAAGTTGGAAAATATTATTCTTGAATGGACATATGGCTGCCAATTTATATGAATAAGTGCTCTAATATGATATTTTTTTTGTTTAGATGAAAAATAATAATTTGAATAATGTGTCTGTTTATCATTGAAATGAACGAAATGCGCGGAAAGCGCGAAAACTCATGATTTTTCATCTAAGCCTTTAAACTTAGAATTTTTTTGTATAATCCTATCTATGGCTACCAAATCATGTATGAATGTGTTCTAAACTGATATTTGCTATGATTGAATGAAAAATAATAGTTTAAACAACCTGTTTACATATTTCTAAAATGACCGGAAAATACCAAAAACAAGAAAACTCATGGTTTTGTGGTCTATAATCCAAAAGTTAAATTTTTATGTATAAACAACCCTATGTGTGGCCAATTCTTATGAATTGAAATTCCAAAATGATTTTTGTTGTGTTTACATGAAAAATCTTGGTTCAAACAATGTTTTTACATATTTTTGAAATAGACGGAAAGTGCGAAAAGAAGAAAAATTTAGTCTCCACCTTGGTGATGCATTCGGCCTAGATAAACATTTTTGTTCCAATGTTTATAATTTTTATGTGATGTGTTTTGATGATTATTGACATGTATGTATGCATAAGAAATGATAAAATGGCATGTTAGTTGAAGGTATGATCCTAGATAAGCTTAAATGCATTATGGTATACTTAAGGTATCTTAACCTTGTATTGTGATTAGAATACAAATATGATTGGGAAATATGGAACTAAATGTTATGATGACTTGATAATAAATACATGGTTTTGAGTTGATGAAGTGACAATTATATAAAAAGGATCATCAGAGTTAAGCATGATACTTGAAAGGTTAATGGTTAAGTTGACATGTATGGAAGTGTAAAGTGTATTAAGGTGATTGTTAAAGTGAAATGATATAGATGTAATAATATTATGATGACCTTAGAAAGGTATTAATGTGATTACAATGTGATATCATGAGAGCCTATAAGGCCTAACTGTGCAAGACTTTTAAAGTCAATGTATTATGTGCAAGTGACGAGTACACCTACGTGTGGACTCTAAGTGTATGTGGATGCTACATGTGCATGGGGTAATTATGGGATAGGAGCATCATGAGTAAATAAATACTAAGTATTAAATCAAATATTATGTTAGAGTTTGAGGAGCTTTAGAAGTGCAAAGGGACTACATATACTAGGAGCAAAGGAACCCCAAGGTGAGTAAACATTATGTTTCAAATTGCAAGTGCAATCTATTATGATATGTGTACCTTTGACATTCTTAAAACCCAAATTCACTTCCATTTTTTTTAATTGACTATGTGATTTCTTGTTAAGCTTGGGTTGCCAAAGGATATTTGGTCCAAAACCATTTTTGACTATCCAGTGATAATACCTTTATGATTATTACCCCAATGTATATTCTTTCTGGAACTACACTATCATTGTATGTTTTGTTTAAAAGTTAAACCACTATTATTATTGAGATACATGTTATTGTTGCCTTATGTAATATTGTTAATTATGATTACCATTAGCTCTAACTATGGTACCTTTTACCTTTTATGCAGAAATCCTTGTACCGATGCGAGTAATCATCGACTATGTGCTTCTCATACTGATGCGAGTAATCATCGGCTATGTGCTCCTCGTACCAATGCAAGTAATCATCGGCTATGTGCTTCTCATACCAATGCGAGTAATCATTGGCTATATGCTCCTCGTACCGATGCGAGTAATCATCGGCTATGTGCACCTCATACCGATGCGAGTAATCATCAGCTATGTGCTCCTCATATCAATGCGAGTAATCATCAGCTATGTGCTCCTCGTACCGATGCGAGTAATCATCAGCCATGTGCTCCTCGTACTGATGTAAGTAATTATCGGCTATGTGTTCGAGTGATTATGGCAATAGCCTTCACTCTATGTGTTCGAGTGATTATGGCAATAGCCTTCACGCTATGTGTTATAAGTGTGATTTCTGCAAACCTTTCTAAATTGCAAACTATGAATCATGAGCTATAAGTTAAAAGCTATGAGCCCTTTGTAAGGGATATGTATTATTGTACAATCACTATTGTTTACTCATTGAGATCATCTATCTAACCCTTTTTCCTTGTGGTGTTCCAGGTGAGCAAATGTGAGGAGGCAAGGTGATGGCTCAAGCATTCTACTTTGCTTGGGAATTCCTTGTCCAAGTTATCAATAATACTATTTTTTTTGAAGTCTTGTCATTAGATGCTCCGGGAATGTTGATTGATATTTATTGATATATATTATCTCCTTATGGATTTTATATGTAATGATTTACTTTAGTGTTTCGCAAATATATGGTATTCATCTAAGTGTTTTAAATGAGTTAATGTAAGGGGTATGGTAAGATCCTAGGCATGATTTGTTTATACGAGAGTGGGTTCTATGGGCGTGAGTGACCTTATGTCTCCCCATGTTCTAGGACCGTCATATCTCTAAGGTTGGGATGTGACAATTAATCTTTTTAATTAATTAATTAATCTCCCAATCAATCCAATTACCTAGTCTCGATAAAATGAAACTTCTGTCTGGTAAAACCCTCCACCCACCAAAAGTCAAGGTATCAGCCTTTTTCTCTCAAACCCAAATCAAATCAATCAATCTGATAAACCCTTAAACCCCTCCACTTAATTGTGGAACAAACTATGTGGGTTTTGATCCCCATTCAATGGGGTATGTAGGCACGTTTGGAATCTAAATCCAAACCTCTAATCCAAATCTCTATCAATCTCTTTTTCCCTTTTTAATTTGTGGATATTTTATTTTAGTTTTCACCTTGCACTCATGTCATATTCATGCATTTTATTTGTAATTATTAATATCATTCATGAAATTAATTTTCATGTCAAATTAAACTTAAGAGCCAAATTTAGATTATTTAAAATCAAAAACCTAGTCCCCGAACTCAACCTAGTTTGAGATTAGTGATTTTTATCCTTAGGTAAATTAATTGCAAAATTAATAAATTGGAGTCAACTGGGTTTTTTCTTAATTTTTCCTATTTAAAATAAATTAGGGTGGTGACTTTCAAAATCATTTTCAAAATCAACTGATCTGAACTCGAGAGTTCCATCGTGAGTCTAAACCCGAATGAGCATCCCGGTTTCTTCTAGCGGATTGGGCCGGTGCTTGGGCGAGGTCTTACGACTGGCGACTCCACTGGGGACTGGTTGCCACCTTTTTCAATAAAAAGGAAAATAAGAGGATTACTATTTGGTTAAGGAAGTTTTTCAAAATAATCTCCATTTGGCTTATTAAGTATAATTTGACTTTCATGCATCACTTTGCATAATAAAGGCTCCTTGCCTAAACCTTAGCTTTAGGAAAACTTTTGGATAGCAAGTAGCATTAGCTCAATAACTCTCTTTGAGTATGTTGGGAGATAGCAAAAGCATTCCACCCCGTGATGAATCCCCAATCATTTTGGTGTTGTAACGAGTAATCAGTACTATTGGACCCATGCGAGGCTCCTTGCCTCACATATGGTTAGGTATATATATGCTCTAATGGGACGGGGACCTTTAAATCAAGCCACCCTTCACCCTTATGCATATAGTTGCCCTAGCTTTTGACCTTAGGTTTCGTGTACCATAATAATCGATACTTTTGCATGTTCATGGAACCTTTTTCAGCATGCATCACTCTATGATAATGCATACACAACATGAGAAGCTCAACAAGGTCAAACACCTCAAAGACCCAAACCGATGGTTCATTACCCCAAAAACACCTCACACACTCACCCTATCAAAATATAAACTCGGTGACCAACCATGTGGAAAGGAATCCTTTTCCTGACACACCTTCACATTCATGCCATTTTTCCTTCATAATTCTGTTTTCTTACCCATTTTTTCTGTCTATTTTCTGTTTCAAGGTACCAATGGCCAATATCTTTAACTTCGATCAAGATGCCATGAGTGCTTTCTTTGCTAGCCTCCTTAAGAAACAAGAGGAAACTTTTCAAGCTATACTCACCACTGCTCTTCAGACCCAAGCTGAAACTTTCACCAATGCTCTCAATGCCCAGTCTGCCAGCTTTACATATGCCCTTAACTTGCAATGCCAGTCCATCATCAATGACGTCAAAGAAATGACCAATGCCACTGTCATTCCCCCTCCTACTCGTGTTGAGTATGCATCTGCCCAAGCCTGGACTAGCCATGCCCCCTACTTTTACTCCTCCCATTATCGATCTCACTGATAAAGGGAAAGCACCTGAAACTCCAACCTCTCCTATCGTGGACTTAAACACAATCACTTCCTCTCCCACTATGAATCCTTTTCAAAGTGGAGATTTCTCTAGCTTTCCCAAAGCTAAGAAATTGATGGAGTAAGTTAAGGTCATGGAAACAATGCTCAAGAACATCAAAAAGCACGAGGACATGATAGATGTCGACTCTTTAACTCTCTTCCCAAATGCACGAGTTCCATCAAAATTTAAAATGCTGATCATAGACAAGTTTAATGGCACCACATGTCCTAAAACTCATCTCAAGATGTATGTGGGTGCCATGAGACCTTTCGGTGTGGATGATGAGCTCCTTGCTCAATTATTCCAACATACCTTGACTGGAGCTGCTATTAAGTGGTTACTAGATCTCGACAAAAATCACAAGAGGACTTGGGATGACATATGTAATGCATTTGTCAAGTAATAGCACTATAACATTGAGGTGGATGTCACCCGTCGAGATTTGGAAACCACCAAACAAGGGCCAAGAGAATCCTTCACCGCGTTCCTTACAAGGTGGAGGACAAAAGTAGCTCAAATGGTGAACCATCCATCTGAAGTAGAGCAAATTGACATCATCGTCAAGAACCTCCTCCCCCAATATTAGGCTCATCTACAAACACAGTATCTCCCTAGCTTCAAAGCTCTCATTGCCACTGGCACCAAGATCGAGGATTTGATTCAATCAGGACAAATCAAGGATGAATCCTCTACGTATCACAAGATCACCACCAACACCACCCAAAGAGAGGGAGAGGTAAATGTTATGTCCTGTCACAAGCTAATGAAGTTAGAAACAATGAGGACTTTCTCTGAGCTGGGCATGCCCCTTAGCGTCATTTACAAGAAAGCCTTAGAGGCTAATCTGGTTAAGCCCTTAGACCCACGACCTCCTCCAATCCCCATGCCCAAGGGTTATAATGCTAATGAGCATTGCAACTTTCATTAAGGGCGGGGCACAAAATTGATGCATGCCAGGTTTTAAAGCATAAAATCTAAGACCGCATTAATAGTGGAGACATCATTGCTCCTAAACACAAAGTCTAGCACCACCACCTATCCTTTTCTGAACCACTGAGCTCACCTGACCATCTCAAGCTTCATCAAATAACTGATATTTTGAGAGGAGTGTCAACGCTGTTGTGCCCCTATCCAAGTCCTCCTAGTCTATGTCAGAGTCTTTTGAGTTTGTTTTCTATTAAATTTTTTTTAAGTCTGTCAGGTCCTGTCCTTCTAAGTCTATACTTTGCCTTCAAGGCTTATCCTTTAATGTACTCATGATGGGACTTTTATCAATAATAAAAGTTTGAACTTTCTGATTTACTTTGATTTTTTTTATTCATCTTTAAATAGGACATCTTTAAAAAAATGAAAAAAAGAAGAACAAAAAAGAAAAAAAATGATGAAAAATATAAAATGAAATGAAAAATATAAAAAAATATATATATACAAAAAAATTATGAAAAAGGCAAAAGGATCAACTAATTATGGCATAGAGGAAAAAACAAATAAAAAAAAATCTCATACATTGCATCTGTATGATAGTAATGAAAAAGATCATGAGCTATTATGCACAAAGACAAGGACGCATTAGGGATACTCCAAGCATCATAGTTTACAAGATCTTGACCTATAAGA
Source organism: Reutealis trisperma (assembly GCA_947687605.1). Lineage (NCBI taxonomy): Eukaryota > Viridiplantae > Streptophyta > Magnoliopsida > Malpighiales > Euphorbiaceae > Reutealis > Reutealis trisperma. The sequence continues at coordinate 503,198 of CANTUT010000284.1, forward strand.
AGCCTATCGAGAAGAAGCTGCAGAAAATGAAGACAAAATAGGAAGATCTTATCCAACAGAGGCACCATTTTCATAGACATGGATAGAAGTGAATTCTCCCAATCTAGATCAGTTGAAATGATACATCATATGAAGATGATATCTGCATTTCATTTTCTATTTTTCATGCATATGTAATTAGAACTATGTAGACATGATTCTCCCTAAAAGAAATAATCGAAGGAAAAGTGATGTAAGGGATAGGTAAGCAGACCGACTCGGGTACAATCCAAATCATAATACAAAATATTTTGTTCGCATCACATTCTCATTTTCTTTATACCTAGTGCATCATTCACTTAATTCTTTTGCCTAAAAAAAAAAAAAAAGAATGCTCGCTAAGCTGAAAACCTAAAAGGGCAGCTTAGGCAGAAATTAGAGCAAAAATAAAAGATGTCTCATTTAATAATGATCAAATCTTGCAAAATACAAACCTATCATAAAGGATAGCCCTTTCAATGTCATCTATAGCTTATCCTATTTCGTGTAGTCCTGTCAACCTATAATTATTTAAAAAAAAAAGGGGGGGTCATGTCTGAAGTCATGGTCTAGCCAGTCCTTCTCTACCTCCTAAGATGCAAATCTCTCGTGTCCTCATAAAAGTCAAAGTCTATCAGTCACTACTATAACCTGTGGTGTTGCACTTCTAGTAGATCCTTAAGTCTCCTTCAAAGAACAAGTCACCCCTTTTGTTTGGGTTGCAGTCCTCTTCCCACTACTAGTGGCTCCTCATACAGTCTCTCCTTCTTCAACTGCTTCATCCGCTATTCCTCTCAGTAAGGTAGCCTAGTACTCTTTCTCAATTAGCCAAACCACCTTTATCAACTACCTGGTATACCTCTCTGTGGTCCCAAGTGAAATCCCAAAATAAACAACATGATAACTCCTCAGTCAGCTATCACCTGATAGCTCTAGCAATGGGAGCTGTGATATGCATAAACTCCAAGAAAGAAAAACTGGAGGCATACCCTGAGACTGCCTCACCTACCTCAAGACACTCATCCCTAGTGGAAAGCATTCAAGCTAAGCCTAACAGGCAAACCACTCGACACCCATAGCCTTTAGTCATGAAAGATTTAATCCTTTACTATTGTTAAGGCTAAAAATGTCCTATAGGGGTAAGTTGCAATCAACCATCCTATCTAACCTCTGACTGAGCCTCAGTAAGGCATGTGCAGATTAAAATACAGGGGCCACCACCTGAAAATGATCCATCAACCATGCTTTCGAGATAACCCAAAACTTGAAACAGACATCCACAAAGCACCTAAAGCAAAAAGGGTAAGAATAGACAAATTTTTCTCACCAGAGAATAACTAGCAAGACAGTTCATCTCTCTAAATCCTTAACAAAGCAATTAAGACTCATCAGTGTCTTTGCCAGCATAGCTCTAACCACAAAATGCCTCTGTTCCATCTACCACTGTGGCATCACCCCAATCAATAAACCCGTAACTAACACTCAAACAAAAAATCAAGGCCTTCATGTTGAGCCTCTATACCCCTCATACTCCCTGGTCATCGAAATTATGAAAATTCTCAATCATAGTGGTCAAATTCACTTAACCATCACTAACCATCATTTGGCTTGCAACATCCTGAGGCAAGTCAAAAACTCTGAAAAATTCAAAAGATGCCGAACTTTGAACTTTAGCACCACCAAAGTTGCCTTTGAGTCATAGCCAAGCCACATTCCCTATCTCTCTAGAATAGGCACAGCTCCTCCTCAGCAGCACTAGAACAGAAACCATGGGCCACCAGATTCTAAAATCTAAAGCAACCCCTCGAACTCCTTATAATGCCACCATGGTAATTTTTCCATACCAACCCAAGCTGAGTTTCTCAACCTTGTCAAGTTTTTCAGTCCAAAAATGCATGACTCCACCAAACACAAAAGTCACATGAGAAATTGCATTCACAAAGCAAATGTGTGAATCAATCCTCATACATCCATACAACCATTCATTACAGGCATCACCACAAATCATACATGGCATAGAATTCAAGCAAAAGGTCTATGAATTCTGAAATATGCATGCATCATCTGTGCACCAGCATATATGCAATCATCTACAATCATACATCTTTATGCATAAACTGAGCCAATAGCCTCATTGAAATCTCCTTAAGCTGACTCATACTTCTTCCAACCTGACCGATACCTCTTAAAGCTGACCAATGCCTCTTTGAAACTAAATGGTACCTTTCTAGGTTTAATCAATGAAGCATGACTTCCAGAGTCCCTTTACTCCTAGTAAAGTTCCTTTGAGCCTTCTAAAAGGGTCAACCCCTTATGTTTAGAAGCCTAAGTTTCTTTAGCATAACCAAAATCTTATCAAAATCTTTTGAGTCGACTCGCCATAAGCCAAGGCTCTTCCTCCTTCAAAATCTTGTCAGAATCTAGCAAGCAGACTCGCTATAGGCTGAGGCTCTTTTTTCACTAAATTATCTTGTCCTAAATCATCTTTACCTCTAGCATTAAGGCCAAACATATAGCCTTGATTGATATTTACTCAAATCTTCTCCAACATTAAGGCTGGATAGATAGCCTTGATTGATGTTTATCCAAATCTTCTCCAACATTAAGGCCGGACAGATAGCCTTGATTGAGATTTACCTAAATCTTCTTTACCTCCAACATTAAGGCCGAACAGATAGTCTTGATTGAGATTTACCCAAATCTTCTTTACATTAAGGCTGGACAGATAGCCTTGATTGAGATTTACCTAAATCATCTTTACCTCTAACATTAAGGCCAAATAGATAGCCTTGATTGAGATTTACCCTAGTTCATCTTTACCTCCAACATTAAGGCTAGATAGATAGTCTTGATTCTTCTTTACCTCCAAGGTCGGACAGATAGCCTTGATTGAGATTTATCTCAAACATTCTTCATCTCCAACATTAAGGCCGAATAGATAGGCTTGATTGAAATTCACCAAACCTTCTTTGTCCTTCAACATTAAGGCCGAATAGATAGCCTTGATTGAAATTCACCAAACCTTCTTCATCTCTAGCATTAAGGCCGAACAGATAGCCTTGATTAAAATTCACCAAACCTTCTCTATCTCCAACATTAAGGCGAGACATATAGCCTTGATTGAAATTCACCAAACCTTCTCTATCTCTAACATTAAGGCCGAACAAATAGCCTTGATTGAGATTCAGTGTCAAACATTCTTCATCTTCAGCATTAAGGCTGAACAGATAGCCTTGATTGAAATTCACCAAACCTTTTTTTTATCTCCAACATTAAGGCCAGACAGATATCCTTGACTGAAATTTACCCAACGTTCTTTATTTTATAACATTAGGGCCAAACAGATAGCCTTAATTGAAATTCACCAAGACCATTCTCGCAACCAACGCCAAGAAAATTTTTTAGCATTCAATTACGTTGCTACCAGACATCCAAAATTCCCAAACTTCATACCAACAACCAACATCTAAAAAAAAAAAGGAGCGCCACGTCAGCAGCCAACACCGCCGCCGACTATCTAGGTGGCGCCCCCACACTCCTAGGCGGCGTGCTGCCCAAACGCCTGGTGGGTGGCACCGCCCAGACTACCCACTTGCAGTCCCCAAAATACCTCCCAATATGATTTTTCAACTTTTTTTCTAGCTCTACCCATTTGGTCTTTTCACTTTTCCACTTCCCAAGCTACCCTCACTCACTTTTCCTATAAACACTTCCCCATTTCCTCCATCTTAAGACATCTCTTGAATTAGTATCGATGGTTATCTATTAATTCCTCTCTTCTTCTCCCTCCAACCACTCTCTAATTAATTAATTAATCTTTTTAATTAATTAATTATCTCACCCTAACCAAGTTAATTAATCTTTTTAAGTAACGAAAACTCTTTTTTTTTAAATTAAAATTAATTAATTAATTAATCTTTTTAATTAATTAATTAATCACTTTTTTCCAAAATCAAATTAATCATTTTTCTTAATCCACCTTTCATCCAAATTAATTAATTAATCCTTTTAATTAATTAATCACTTTTTTCCAAAATCAAATTCACTTTTCATCCAAATTAATTAATGAATCTTTTTAATTAATTAATTCTTCTATCTTTTTCATCATATTAATTAGTTAATTAATCTTTTTAATTAATCAATTAATCTCCCAATCAATCTAATCACCCAGTCTCAATAAAACGGAACTTCAGTCCAGTAAAACCCTCCACCCACCAAAAGTCAAGGTATCAGCCTTTTTCTCTCAAACCCAAATCAAATCAATCAATCTGATCAACCATTAAACCCCTCCACTTAATTATGGAACGAACTACATGGGTTTTGATCCCCATTCAATAGGGTACGTAGGCACGTTTGAAATCTAAATCCAAATCTCTATCAATCTCTTTTTCCCTTTTTAATTTTTGGATATTTTATTTCAATTTTCACCTTGCACTCATGTCATATTCATGCATTTTATTTGTAATTATTAATGTCATTCATGAAATCAATTTTCAAGTCAAAATAAACTTCAGAGCCAAATTTAGATTATTTAAAACTAAAAACCTAGTCCTCGAACTCAACCTGGTTCGAGATTAGTATTTTTATTCTTGGATAAATTAATTGCAAAATTAATAAATTGGAGTCAACTGAGTTTTTTCTTAATTTTTTCCATTTAAAATAAATTAGGGTGGCGACTCCCAAAATCATTTTCAAAATCAACCGATCCGAACCCAAGGGTTCCATCGTGAATTTAAACTCGAATGAGCATCCCGGTTTCCTTTAGCGGACTGGGCTGGTGCTCAAGCGAGGTCTCACAATAGGCCCATATGAAAACACATTATAACTCATGTCAATACCTTACTAAGGTCAACAGAGTATCATTATCTTAATATCAATTCACTTTACTAATCATCTTAGTACACTTAACACTTCCATATATGTTAACTTAACAAATAACTTTTCAAGTGCCATGCTTATCTCTTATGACCAATTCATTCAGTCAATTTCTTCATCAATTCAAGATCATTAATTCATTGTCAAGTCATCATACAACCTACTTCCATATTATCCACTCACATCCATATATTTATCACAACATAAGGTTAAGATACTTTAAGTATACCAAATTTCCTCTAGCCTTATCTAGAGTCATTCCTTCAACCAACATGCAATTTAACCATTTATCATACATACATACATGTCAATAATTATTAAAATACATCACTTAAAAATTATAGACATTGGGATAAAAATCCCATGGTAGGCCAAATATCCTATTAAGAGAAAACTGAATTTTTCTTACTTTTCGCACTTCTGTCTATTATAGTAATATGTAAATACATGATTTGAACCAAGAATTTTCATGTAAACACAAAAAAAAAAATCATTTTAGAACATCAATCTATATGAATCGGCAACAATAGGTGTGACATATACATGAAAATTCCAATTTTAGGTTTTAGGATGCAAAACCATGAACCTATCTTGTTTTCGGTATTTTTTAGTCATTACAATAATATTTAAACTAGTATTTTAAACCATTATTTTTCATTCAATCATAGCAAATATTAGTTTAGAATATCCACATGTATGAATCAGTAGCCATAGATCATAATTATGCATGAAAATTACAAGTTTTAAGGTCTAGGGTGAAAATCATGAGTTTTCACATTTTCCGCACTTTTCGTTCATTACAATAATATATGAACACATGATTTAAATCTTTATTTTTCATCCAAAAAAAAAACAAATATCAATTTGGAACATCAATCACCACAATTTGGCAGCTATAGAATTATCAAACCATAAAATTTTCCAACTTTCAAGTTCTATGGCAAAAACCTTGAATTTTCTTGTTTTCTGAAACTTTTCAGTTATTACAGTAATATGTAAAAATTTGATTTAATCCAATATTTCTCATCAAAACTCATAAAAAATAGTTTAGAATCTAAATGTGTAGTAGCATCCCAACCCCCCCCCCCCCCCACCTCCTTCCCTCTCCTAATGAATTTATGTTTGAAAATTTCAATTTTTGAGTTATAGGATTCACCTTTAGCAAAATCACGTAAGAAGGTTGATTTTTTCAATAGAGAAATTAATTTCTCTTTCAAAAACTCACCTAAACTGAATTAAATCTATAGAAATTAGTAAATAACCAGTTCAAAATATTTTCTTATAATTTATTTCATAGAAATTAGATGGGAAATTGAAAAGAAAGAAAAACTTATGAATATGGGCAAGAAATCGCAAAGTTGAAAGGTATTTTCTTAATTTTGGTAGAGAGAATTATCTTGAGAGAATTTTTTTTGTCAAAATACAGAAAGTTAGAGTAGTGGCTACTGGAATATGGTGCTGGCCAAATTTTACATTAAATATTGGGGTTTGGGGTGCAATTTTCACTAATACCCTTAATGAGCTAGGTTAGGAATGTTTTAGTGTAGTGGGTTTTTGGGTTTTTAGGGTTTTTAGGGGCTGATTATAGGCAATTAAAAAAAATATTTTTCTTATTATTTCCATTAAAATTCCACCCAAAAAATATTTATTTAAAAATATTTTTAAAATACTCAAAATTATTTTATGCTTAAAAATCGCCTTTTTGCATAAAAATTCATTTTATGTACAATAAATTATTTTATGCTAATGCACTTCATATGAATCATTTATTTCACAATAATAATTCATATTAGGCATATTAAAATTAATTTAATATGCCACATACTAATAAATCACATCACACATGAGTTCTCATGAAATCAAATATTTCGTCGCAACAACTCCAAAGTCAAGCAATTAGTCACGAAAACTCCTAGGGTAGGTATGGGTTGTTACACTACGTTATTCTATAACTTTCAAAAATTGTGAATTCTATTACAAGAAAAATATATGTGTGGTTTATTATGGTAATAAACTTAAAAGTTATGGGATATATACTTGATGTATTATTATTAAGTTAATAATAACAAAGCAACTCTAAGTGCTTTAATGATAATGTCATTTTAGAACTCCAATCTAAAACCACTATGATTTCTTAGATTAGCTTGATTAGCTTAAGATAGGACAACTAAGTTGGATAACATAGGTCATAACCTATCAGGGTGTGAACTTGCTTCAACTTAAAAGTTTAATATCTGATGCAAGAAACAACACGATCACCTTATGTTGAGCAAAAGATAAAAATCAAAGAATTTTTAGAATTTATGTATACATATGCATCAATACCATTTGTGAAATAGTTAGTGAAGTTTTTCCTAATTCATTTTATTTACCTATATATATATAACTGACTTGTTCGGAAAAGGTAAGTACAATAAAGTTTTCATTTGAATTCTTTGAAAAGTTCAAGAAATTCAATATGAAAAGGAAAATAAATATTAAGGGTGTTTCATATAAAAGGAAAAGATATTATAACCCTTTGATCTGATCAAAGTGGGGAGAACTTCAGTACCAATTTTTGAGAAATTCTATAAATATAAAATTGACATATAATCATAATTCTTTTTAAGAAAAACCATACATAATGGTATACTTAAAAGAATAAATTAAAACATATATGATATGATGTAATAAATGATGAACTATAAAAGTCTTGTTTATTTCATTTTGGAGATTTACAAATAATAGCAAAATATTTTTAAATAGAATTTTCTCCAAAGTCTATCTAATCTTAACTCATATATGATATGATATGGATAGATTTTAAAATACCTACTCATGTTAAGATTTGATATATCTAGCTTATTTGGTAAGATGAAGTTAGATAATTGGTGGACAATTTCTAATTAAGATAAGGTTTGTTAGATATCCTAAAAATTATTTAGGATAGTACTTTTATCTTTTACAAAATAAAGAGTTCTTAGCAAAGATATTATTTCTTGATAAATTATTTATTCAAGAAAGTGATATATTAAGGAAGATGGAAGGATTGGGTAAATGTCATCCAATAATATCAAACAAATTGATTAAAGTAAATTTGATCAACCCTGTAAAAAGTCTAAAAATTAACTAAATGTTTTATCATTATAAGCTACTAAAAGATTTAGTAAAATATCTAATTTTTCTATAAGACATGATTTCTTTATATGAATACACAAGACTTGTATTTTCATGATGAAGTAAATCATGAGATAGTAAAATATCTTAAGAAAAATGTAATTTTCTTTATATAAATGCACAAAAGTTATACGTTCATAATGAAGAAAATTATGAGATGATGCTATTATAGCTATATTCGATATAACAATGCATAATGTGAAGGAATGGTGGAGCCAAATGCAGTGGAAGGAAGGTGGTGAGGTGAAATTTCAAACATTTTAAAATTTCACTTCACCCAATTTTGGTCCAAAATTCATTCAAGCAATCAATAAATTTGCATGTAAAACAAATATGCATATAAAGAAGAAGGAAGAGTAATCATATTACCTCTTGTAGATTCCTTCTTTCTTTATCAAAGAGCTTCCCAAATGTGAAGCCTCTAGATCATCCATACCTAGCTCACCTCTAAGTCTCCTGTTGGTTTCTTTGGTGTTCTTGAATCACTCTCTTGGTTGCCCAATTTGATTCAAGATTATCCATCAAAAACCTTTAGGAAGTTTAAGGTTTATCTTTGGTTTGTTTTGGACTAAACATATTTTCAATTTGCAAGCATTTGTTCTTACATAAATAACAAAGAAGAGAATTAAAGATTAAAAGAAAATTAAAGAAACATTTTCTTCCTTTTCTTTCTCTCTCAACTTTTCTCTCTAAGAATGCTTCAAATCTAAAATGATGTTCAAAACATATGAAGAAAAATGAACATAAACTCTTTTATACTTCTTTTCCTTCAAGACTTAACTCTTAAGTCTTTACGAAGACTTAATTACCCTTTTAGCTCTTTATTTGGTGGAAGGGCAAAGTTGACTTTGCTTCCTCAAATAGTGAAATGACCATTTCATCCTTTAGGGGTAAAATGGACATTTCTACTAGCCAAAAGATGTAATTATAATTTTAACCTTAGTAGAAAATTCTCTAACCCCTAAACCTATCATATGGGCTTATGAATAGTGAATTTTCTCTAACCCCTAAATTGCATCTTTTCCATATCACATAGGGGCTTAGGCCACATCTCAGTGTTAAGGATTTTCACTAAGCTTAAAATTAAGTCTTTGATTTAGTCCAAATAAATTTTCAATTTAATCTTTCTAATTTGTATCATATACAAAATAAGATTTAATTGAATAGAAACCTTTATAGATTAAACATTAGAACATGCTAGGGTCCTTGTAAATTTAATTGCATATTTAATAATTTTACCACTAATCAATTAATTAAACACTTTAATTAATTATTATTGTAAACCTTTTACACTTAGAAGGTGATCACTATTGGGTATGTGACTTTCTAGGTTCATGTCTAATTAGCAATGGGAATGAGAAAATATTTTGCTATACTAATGTGAAATTCTTACTTCACACTTAGTCTCATAAGTTGTAAGGGACAGCTAGCATTCCATATCATGACTACCTAATTAGAAATGAATGCTTATAGTTGATAACTTTAAACATCACATGGACCATCGATCATAAATCATCATGCACTAAAATCCCTTTATTAAAGATCCCAATCTTGGCTAGGATAATGGTTTATGTCAAACCCTAATGTGCCTTGATTCTATATCCTTATCTTAGTTCTAATTCTTGATAAGATTATATTTCTACAAAAAACTCTTTCTAGTGAATCTGTCTGTCCTGGCCAGGAGCTTTAGTTATCAAGAATAACCAGATAGCATAGGATCTTAACCTCATTTACTCAAGGTAATGAATTCTATCTTGATAATCACTTACCTCCATATATAACAAATTAGAACCATCAATGCCATATATCCGTACATGAATAGTACATCTATGTAAGCAGTAATAAATTCTAACCACATATGTATAAGATATAGTATCTCTCAAGTCAAAGGATTATATGCACTATTATGACCTAAATGATGAATAATTGACAAGTAGTAAAGCCCTATATTATTATCATCTAACATTACAGTTTAACTATTAATCCTATGAATATCCATGTGTTTGTTTCGACATCATATGTCAAGCAGCATGAGACTCACTACCTCTATAATCATCTGTATTACATACTGATTATAAAAAACAAATAGAGGTGATGGTCTTCTGAAATTAATGATGCCCAGTAATTAATTCTATAACCATGAACATATTTAAAATATTTGTATAAAAGGGATCTGTCTCCCATATTCTCAACACTTGAGAATAGATCCTCTTACAAATACTTAAGGACTATATTCAATAATATGAAACCCTTTTCACATTATGAATATATTATTGTGCCATTGGGAATTAATTTCTACTATTACGTAACTATTATATGGCTCTTAGGGCACATACTGCGATCAATCTCCCATTTGCACTAGAGCCATTCTGTTTAGTATCAAAAACTTATCTTCTCAAGATGAAGTTTAACTGTCACTAACTTTTGACTTTAGTCAATGGATTAACTAAGCTAATGGTTAACACTATTTTTTGCAAGGCTATAACACCTTATTCCAACAATTGATTTGATAATATCTTAATGCCTTTTGAAATATTCTGGATTTTAGTGTGAGTCTCGAGTTCTTTTGCCATAAGCTAAGGCTCCATTATGATCACAGCAGCGAGATACTCGTGATGTATTGGAGAAACTCTTAAAACAGTTTATAACTACTGAATCCAAAATAATTTCTTATTTGCAACATCCTATGTAGCAAATTTGGCTTCCACAATGAAGTTTGTAATAACAATTTGGTTATAACTTTTCTAGCAAATTATTTCTTCATTATAGATAACAACAATCCCAATGATAGACTCTCTATCATTTATGTAGTAATATTTTTCATTTGTCAAAATTAAATCTTAAATACTTCTCAAGTACTTTAGAATAATTTTGATTATATTTCCAACAATTTAATCCTAAATAGGATTAGAATATGTTAGTCATACTAACAGCATTCTCAATGTCCGGCTCATTATACAACTCTTGTATAATTTAGATTTCCTATAGTCATACTATAAAGAATCCATGCCATACTTTCTTTAGGTATCTAGGGAATCAACCTTCAAAAAGTGAACATCGAAATTATAGGAAATAACACTTTTGGAATTAGCATGTTGAACTTTTCAACATCTTGTCCAAATATTGACTTAGACATATTTAACATATAACATTCATGTCAATCTATCTCTATAGATATGAATTAACAAGAATGAAAAATATTTATCTCAAGTCTAAATGAATAAAGTAATGGTAAAATCATTCTACTAATGCAAATATATTAATACTTTCACAAACTAATGTGTTATCCATGTACAAAACTTGAAAGTGAGGATACTCCCACTATCCTTTTGCACATTAAGGACTCATCTTACGATGATATAAATCATTAAGGTTTTGCATACTTTGGAATTTTCTTAAGACTCTAAGCTTTTAGATTTATTCCATGATTATGTTTTCTTTTCCAGAGAAAGAAAATTAGTATTTACATCTATATTTCAAACTCATAATCATTATGCATTGCTATATCATATAAAGCTATAATAGAATCATCTCATAATTTGCTTCATGATGAATGTACAACTTTTGTGCATTCATATAAAGTAAATTATATTTTTCTTAAGATTAGATACTTTACTATCTCATGATTTACTTCATCATGAACATACAACTATTGTGTATTCATATAAAGAAATCATATCTTACAAAAAAATTAGATACTCTACTAAACCTTTAGCAGCTTATAGGGATAAAACATTTAGTTAGTTTTAGACTTTTCACAGGGTTGATCAAATTTTACTTTGATCATTTTATTGGATATTATTGGATGACATTCATCCAATCATTCTATCTTTATCAAAATGTCACTTTCTTGAATAAACAATTTATCAAAAAATAACATCTTCGCTAACAACTCTTTGTTATGCAAAAGATAGAAATACTATCCTAAACCACCTTTAGGATATCCAACAAACCTTATTTTAATTAGAATTATCTTCCAATTATCCAACTTCAGCTTAGCAAATAAGCTAGATATCTCAATTCAAATTATAAGTAAGAATTTTGATATCTATCTATATCATATCATATATGATTAGGATTAGATAGACTTTGAAGAAAATTCTAATTAAGAATATTATGCTTTTATTTATAAATTTCCAAAAGGAAATGAGCAAATACTTTTATAGTTCATCATCTATTACATCATATCATATATGTTGTAATTTATTCTTTTAAGTATACCATCACATATGGTTTTCTTAAAAAGAATTATAACTATATGACAATTTTATATTTAGGAAATTTCTCAAAAATTGGTAATTGAGTTCTCCCCACTTTGATCAAATCAAAGGGTTATGATACTTTTTCCCTTTTTGTATAAAATATCCTTAATATTTATTTTCCTTTTCATCTTGAATTTCTTGAACGTTTCAATAATTCAAATGAACAATTGATTTTATTTACCTTTTCTCGAACGAGTCAATATTTACATATATAGGTAAATACAACGAATTAGGGAAAACTCCCATTAGCCGTTTCACAAATGGTATTGATGCATCGATATGCATAAATTCTAAAACTTCTTCGATTTCTATCCTTTTGTCCAATAAAAGGTGATCTAGTTGTTTTGCATTAGATACTAGACTTCTAAGTTGAAACAAGTTCACACCCTGATGGATAGTGACATATGTTATCCAACTAAGTTGTCTTATCTTCAACTAAACAAACTAATCTAAGAAATCATAGTGGTTTTAGATTGGAGTTCTTTATGGCATTATCATAAAAGCACTTGGAGTTATTTTATTATTATTAACTTAATAATAATACATCAATCATATAATTCATACTCTTAAGTTTATTACCATAATAAACTATGCAAATATTTTTCTAGTAACGGAATTCACAATTCCTTGAAGATACAAAATAATGTAGCTTAAGTATGAAATACATACATGATTTACAAAACATGATTTTAAAATCATCATTAAGTACATACTAAACATATAAAATATGATTTCTAAAATCATCATGAAGTATTCTAAAAGCTCTTTGGAAACAAACACTTTGCCCTTTAGATTTTTCAAAATCACTTCATCTAACTCCATGCTTCTGTTGCTTGCTTTGATCATGCATATGGCACAAAAGCACATATATCATGAATCATAGCAATAGATGAACTATATGAATCATTGGAATATAGTAACAAAAGATAGATTTTCCTTCACAAGGTTTATCCTTCTCTTTGTCCTTTAGTATTCATAATACTTAGAACAATTACTTTTCCAATATTCATAACATTGACAATAAAAATATTTTCTTTTGTCAACTATAGCATTATCTATGGACCTGTCCTTTGCAATTTCCCTTTTAGGATTTATAATAGAAACTTTTTATATTACTTTAAAGTGCATTTTCCATCTAATGGAAATTTGGAATGAATTTGAAGAATTAAACTATTTGAAAATTATTATTCATCAAAACATCTAGACTCTCCAGTTGTTTAATGAATTTAATCATCATATGAAAATAATTCCAAATTTAGTTTAATTAAAATTAATAAGAAATTAAAAAGATTTCTCACAATTCAAATTTTATCATAAAGAATACTAGATAGAAAAATAGAAGAATAAGAAATTAAAAATGAAACATTTTCTTCTTTGATTTCTTTTCTCTAATTTCTTATTCTAGTTGAATAGTAAGAATAAGAACAAAAAATGAAAAAAATATGGAGAAGACAAAGAAAAATAAAGTTATGAAGATCAAGAAGAAACACTTTCTTCTTTTTTTTCCTTTATAATTTCTTTATAATTTTCTTCATATTCAAACAAAATAACTGCCTTAATATCTCATATTAATCAATGTATTTATGCTTATCACCCAACTCTTGCAAACAATGCATAATTACTTGGAGTCTTGTCATGATCAAATGTTATTTTTATAACTCTTGACTTATAAAACAATCATACAGCATCAACCTCATCCAATATTTTGTTTCCATTGTACTTTAAGTGATATGTTCCATTAGAGTACTCTTCTCTCTACAAGACTAAGAATAAATCAAGTTGAATACATACACTATGTACTTAAATGTAAAGATCATAGATTTAGGCCCTGTGAGCCTAAAAGAACTAAATATATTCGTAGGAGGGTTTGTCAATTTCATATTATCAAAATGCAAAAATTATCAAGATTAATAACTTATGTAATCATACTAATTTGCTCTTTAATTAAAATGGTAATCATACTAATTTGGTGAATCCTATACTTCCAAATAGGAAACACAAATCCTGTTAGGTTGGATTTCTAGTAGGTGATTGAATTCTTATTAGATTATCACAAATTCCTCAGATACACATTGTCATTATTAGAATTTTGATATCTAGCAAGTGAAAAACACTTGTTCATCACAACTCTTTGTGAGGCTTAATCAATATGGTTCCTAGTGTTTCCAACCTCAGATACACCTTGTCATTATTGGTCTTTCACACTAGTCAAGTCAAACCCATTGGACCAATAAGTATAATGATTTGAACATTATATGTCTCAGATACTCATTATCATGACATACAATGTACTATGTACTCATAACATCACATGCTTTACAATAACTTCAAAAAAATGTTCAAACTAAATATGTCATCCCTATATGTCCATAACCAATGACATAAGTGCTTGAATTGATCTTGAACTATTGTTCCAATTGAGAACCATGACTCGATATTTTCTTTGGAAGATTTTCGGGCTTTATTAATTAGTCTTACTTTGTACATTATCCATTTTAAACATACATCATATGCATTCATATTCATATATATATATATATATATATATATATATATATATATATATATATATATATATATATATATATATATCATAAAATGGACAATATACATATAGGTATGATCATGGATTCTATGGATCCACTTCCTAGCCATAAGGAATGGATATGGGATTTAAGTTATGTAAATTACAAACATGAAATTACAACTTTTGCATCTTCATGCTCCCACTAGGCATCTTCATATGTTAAACCTCTTCTTGTTCTTGCACCTCCATATCTCTATATGTATATTAGTAACCTTGGCAATCTAAGGTGAGATTGTAAAAACAAAAGAGCTTATGGGCTCAATGAAATTGATTTATAACCTAAATGAGTAATTAACATTTAATTACATCCCATCAAATAACAAAATTAATTATTACATGTCTATATTAGAAATCATACATTATGGTTTCTAAATCCATGATCAACCATTCATGCTTCTCAAACAAGAACAAAACATATATATACAACAACTGCATTTATAGATATGTTGTTCATCATTGGAACATTTCCAAATTTTGGAACACTTCCAAAATATCCATTTTGAATATCACATATTCAATGTTTCTATAGCTTAAAATCATATTTTAAGTAATAGAAATTTATTTGATTGAAAAATTAATCCAAAACAATTTTGGAAAAAATTAAAGTAGGGTGGAGACAGAGCAAATCGCGACCATCTTTATGACCGCGATAACGGTTGCAACTCAGGTTTCATGGGTGCGAAATACTAGTTGTGATCACAATTCAGTAAACTAACCTAAACAATGTTTGTTCTTATCCATTCATTCATGAGCACGACATCAAATTTGCGGTCATGATTTCTGATTCGTAGGCACGAATTTCATGTTCGACAGCACAACATTTATGCACCAACTCATTTTCAACCAAATCAAAAACTTCTAAAAAAACATATACTAAGATTTTACATAGAAATTAAGTGGCTCTGATACTAATTGAAGGAATAGTGGAGCCAAATGCAATGGAAGGAAGGCGGTGAGGTGAAATTTCAAACATTTTAAAATTTCACTTCACCCAATTTTGGACTAAAATTCATTCAACAATCAATTAATTTATGTGTAAAACACATATGCATATAAAGAAGAAGAAAGAGTAATCATATTACCTCTTGTAGGTTCCTTCTTTCTTTATCAAAAGGCTTCCCAAGTGTGAAGCCTTTAGATCATCCACACCTAGCTCACCTCCAAGACTCCTCTTGGTTTCATTGGTGTTCTTGAATCACTCTCTTGGTTGCCCAATTTATTTCAAGATTATCCCTCAAAAACCTTTAGGAAGTTTAAGGTTTCTCTTTGGTTTGTTTTGGACTAAACATATTTTCAAATTACAAGCATTTGTTCTTTCATAAAAAACAAAGAAGAGAATTGAAGATTAAAAGAAAATGAAAGAAACATATTCTTCCTTTTCTTTCTCTCTCAACTTTTCTCTCTAAGAATGCTTCAAATTTAAAAATGATGTTCAAAACTTATGAAGAAAAATGAACATAAACTCTTTTATACTTCTTTTCCTTCAAGACTTAACTCTTAAGTCTTTACAAAAACTTAATTACCCTTTTAGCTCTTCATCTGGTGGAAGGGCAAAGTTGACTTTGCTTCCTCAAATTGTGAAATGACCATTTTATCCTTTAGGAGTAAAATGGACATTTTGACTAGCCAAAAGATGTAATTACAATTTGAAACTTAGTAGAAAATTCTCTAACTCCTAAACCCATCACATAGGATCATAAATAGTGAATTTTCTCTAACCCCTAAATTGCCTCTTTTCCATGTCATATATGGACTTAGGCCACATCTAATGTGTTAAGGGTTTTCACTAAGTTTAAAATTAAGTCTTTGATTTAGTCCAAATCAATTTTCAATTTAATCTTTCTCATTTGTATTATATACAAAAGAAGATTTAATTGAATAGAAACCTTTATAGATTAAACATTAAGACATACTAGGGTCTTTGCAAATTTAATTATATGTTTAATCATTTTACCACTAATCAATTAATTAAACACTTTAATTAATTATTATGGTAAACCTTTTACACTTGGAAGGTGATCAATATTGGATGTGTGACTTTCAAGGTTCATGTCTAATTAGCAATAGGAATGAGAAAACATTTTTCTCTACTAATGTGAAATCCCCACTTCACACTTAGTCCCGTAAGTCATGAGGGACAGCTAGCATTCCATATTATGACTGCCCAATTAGAAATGAATGTTTATAGTTGATAACTTTAAACATCACATGGACTATCGATCATAAATCATCATGCACTAAAATCCCTTCATTAAAGATCCCAATCTTGGCTAGGATAATGGTTTATGTCAAACCCTAATGTGCCTCGATTCTATGTCCTTATCTCGGTTCTAATTCTTGATAAGATTAGATTCCTACTAGAAACTCTTTCTAATGAATATGTCTATCTTGGCCAGGAGCTTTAGTTAATAAGAATAACCAAATAGCATACAATCTTAACTTGATTTACTCGGGATAATGAATTCTATCTTGGCAATCACTTATCTCCATACATAACAAATTAGAACCATCACATGCCATATATCCATACATGAATAGCACATCTATGTAAGCAGTAATAAATTCTAACCACCTATGTATGAGATATAATATTCCTTAAGTCAAAGGATTATATGCACTATTATGACCTAGATGATGAATAATTGATAAGTAGTAAAACCCATATTATTATCATCTAATGTCATAGTTTGATTGTTCATCCTATGAATATCCACGTGTTTGTATCGATATCATATGTCAAGCAGCATGAGACTCACTGCCTCTATAATCATTTGTATCACATACTGATTATAGAAAACAAACTGAGGTGATGGTCTTCCATAATTAATGATACTCAGTCATTAATCCTATGACCATGAACATATTTAAAATATTTGTACAAGAGCAATCTGTCTCCCATATTCTCAACACTTGAGAATATATTCTCTTGTAAATACTTAAGCACTATATTTGATAATATGAAACCCTTTTCACATTATGAATATATTATTATGCCATTAGGAATTAATTTCTACTATTACATAACTATTATATGTCTCTTAGGGCACATACTGCTATCATAATGATTATGACTTCAACAAATAGATGTCAACACTAGTTTTCATTCTTTAGAAGGAAAACATAATCATGGAATAAATCTAAAGGCTTAGAGTTTTAAGAAAATAAGTATGTAAAGCTTAAAGAGTTGTATCATCATAAGATGAGTCCTTACTGTATAAAAGGATAGTGGGAGTCTCCTCAATTTCTAATTTTGTACATGGATAACACATTGATTGGTGAAAATATTGATGTATTTACATTTGTATAATAGTTTTCCATTACTTTCTTCATTTAGACTTGAGATAAGTATTTTACATTCTTGGTAATTCAAATCTATAAAGATATATTAAAGAGAATGTTAAATATGTCTAAGTCAATATTTGGGAAAACATGTTGAAAAGTTCAACATGTTAATTCCAAAAGTATTATTTCCTATTATTTCTATATCCAATTTTCAACAGTTGATTCCTTAGATACCCAAGAAAAGTATGGCATGGATTCCTTACAGTTTAACTATAGGAAATCTAAATTATATAAAAGTTGTATAATAGGCCGAACATCGAGAATGTTGTTAATATGACTAATAAATTCTAATCCTATCTAAGATTAATTATTGAAAATATAATTAAAATTATTCTAAAATACCTCAGAAGTATTGAAGATTTAATTTTGATAAAATGAAAAATGTTACTACACAAGTGATAAAGAATACATCATTGGGATTGTTGTAATCTATAATGAAGTAATAATTTGCTAGAAAAGTTCTAAGTAAATTATTATTACAAACTTCACTAGAAAGTCGCATTTGCTATATTAGATTATCAAATCAATTATTGGAATAGGGCATTCTAGCCTTGTATAAAATAGCATTAGCCATTAACTTGGTTAATCCATTGACTAAAGCTAAAAGTTAGTAATAGTTAGACTTCATCTTGATAAGATGAGTTTCTGATACTAAGCAGAATGGCTCTAGTGTAAGTGGGAGATTGATAGTAGTATATGCCCTATGAGCCATAAATTAGTTATGTAATAGTAGATAGTAATTCCCAATGGCATCATAAATATATTCATTATATGAAAAGTATTTCATAATGGTAAATATAGTCCTTAAGTATTTGTATGATGATCTATTCTCAAGTGTTGAGAATATAAATATGTTCATGGTCATAGGATTAATGACTAGATATCATTAATTCTAGAAGACCATCACCTCTATTTGTTTTCTATAATTGGTATGTGATATTTATGATTATAGAGGCAGTGAGTCTCTTACTGCTTGAAATGTGATGTTGAAATAAACACATAAATATTCATTGGATGAATAGTCAAGTTGTAAAGTTAGATGATAATAATATGGGGTTTTACTACTTGTCAATTATTTATCATCTAGGTTATAATAGTGCATATTGTCTTTGACTTAGGGGATATTATATCTCATACATAGGTGATTAGGACTTATTACTGCTTATATAGATGTGCTATTCATGTACGAATATATGGCATGTGATAATTCTAATTTGCTATTTATAAAGGTAACTAATCATCAAAATACAATTTATTACCTTGAGTAAACAAGGTTAGGATCCTATGCTATCTAGTTATTCTCAATAATTAAGTTATTAACTAAGACAGTTAGAAAAAGTTTCTAATAGTAATCTAATTTCGTCAAGAATAGGAACCAAGATAAGAACATAGAATCAAGGCATATTAGAGTTTGACATAAACTATTACCCTAGCCAAGATTGGGATTTTTAATGAAAGGATTCTAGTGCATGATAATTTATGATCAATGGTCTATGTGATGTTTAAGTAATCGACCATAAACATTCATTTCTAATTAGGTAGTCGTGATATGTAATGTTGGCTATTCCTCACTACTTATAGGAGGTGAAGTGAGGATTTTACATTAGTAGAGAAAAATGTTTTCTCATTCCCATTGCTAATTAGACATGAACCTATAAAGTCATATACCCAATAGTGATCGCCAATAGTGATAACCTTTCAAGTGTAAAAGGTTTATCACAATAATTAAAAAAAGTGTTTAATTAATTGGTTATTGGTAAAAGGATTAAACATGTAATTAAATTTACAATGATTCTAGCATCTCTTGATGTTTAAATCTATAAAGGTTTTGATTCAATTAAATCTTAATTTGTATATGATGTAAATGAGTAAGATTAAATTAAAAATATAAAGGTTTTGATTCAATTAAATCTTAATTTGTATATGATGTAAATGAGTAAGATTAAATTAAAAATGATTTGGACTAAATGAATCAAAGAATTAATTTTAAGCTTAGTGAAAACCCCAAATACATTAGATGTGGCCCAAACCCATATGTGATATGAAAAGGAGACAAATTCAGGGTTTAGAAAATATTCACTATTTACTAAGCCCTTAGGGATTAGAGAATTCCCACTAAGGTTAAAATGATCATTTCCATTTCAGTTGGCTTTATGGAAACATTCATTAAGCCTAAAGGGTAAAATGAACATTTTATAATAAAGCATAAAGTTAAAAGGGGTGGAAGAGTCTTTTGGCAAAGACTTAATGGTTGAGTTTTTATCATATTCTAAAGAAAAGACGAACATCATTTTTTCTTTTAGAGTAATTTTTATAAAAAGGAAGAAAGAGTTTCTTTAATTTTTCTTTTAATCTTCAATTTTTTTCTTAGTTATTTTTGAAAGAACAAATTGCTTATAAATTGAAAGATGGTTTAATCCAAAACAATCAAAAGAAAACCTTATCTTCCTAATGGTTTTTTAATCAATGATCTTCAATCATGATTGGGCAACTAAGAGAGGGATTCAAGAACACCAAAGAAACTAAATGGAAACTTAAAGGTGAGCTAAGTGTGGAATCTAGAGGCTTCACACTTGGGGAATTCTTTGTCAAAGAAAGAAGGATCCTTCAAGAGATAATATGATTACTCTTCATTCATCTTTCTTTGCATATGTGTTTTACACACAAATTAGTTAATTTGCTTGAATGAATTTTGGTCCAAAATGGGTGGAGTGAAATTTTAAATTGTTTGAAATTTCATCCTACTACCTTGCTTCTGCTGTGTTTGGCATCATCATTCTTTCAAGTCTCATATATATATAGGGTGAAAGCTAAGGTGAAAATATGTCAATTTTCTATGTTGGATAGCTAAAAAAGTCAAAATTTCACATTAAGTGACATATAGGATGCGTGTGATAGCCAAAGGAGGCTCTACAGTAGCAAAATAGTAACTTATGGTAGCCATTTAGTTACCATAGGAGGCTTTGTAGAATTGCAGTGTCGACCTACAGTAGCTAGGCCAATTTGACATGATTTAACTCATTTTTGTAATTTTCATCAATTTTCGCTCATTTCTTGTTTGTTCGTTAAGATTCTAATTGCATTGTACTTTGCATTCAATCTAGGATGATCTTATGATAATTTAGAGGCCATGGGATGGGTCCCATTTCTCGAGTTCCATTTCCCAATTTCTAGAGTTTTGGCAGTTTTCAGTGATCCAACTTCTAGAGGTCTATTTACCGAGTCTAAGTGCTTTTAGAATTTTGTTGTATGCCCAAGGGTGTAAAATTAAGAGTTCAAATGGGCCAATTCATAGAGAGTGATATGAGTCAAACAATTTAATGTTTTACTTGCTTTTTAAAATTATTTAATTTTGATTTTTAATAGAAATAAGATTGATTAATCACATGAATATGTTTTCTTGATTATTATGTGCTTGCATCTTGAAGTTTGATCTAATTACAATTGCAATTAGGGCATGATATTACATATGTTATGAGAGTGAAAGAGATGAAAAAACAATATATCAATGGAAAAATAAAAAATTAAGAAAAAATTGTTTGAATGAGAGCCCTTAAAGGCCAACCTTCTATAGTTGAAAAGATGAAATCAATTCAGTTAAGATGGTAGCATCCAAAATTCCTTAAAAAGACAAAAACTGTAGACCCAAAAACAAAAGAAATGATACAAAACTAATATTATTTTCTCTTGAAAATCTAAAGTCCAAAGACCAAAAGGAATGAATAAAAATTTATTGGTTTCCCAAAACCTAGCCATTAAGAAATGAAAGGAAAAACTAAATCAAAAATTTGCCTACTATCTTCTTTGCTTAGGAAAACCTAAATAAAATAAAAACTCTAGCATCTAAAGTAGTTAAACTCCCTAAGGTCACAATATTTACCAAGCCAAAGAAGAATGAATATTGACATATAGTAATCCCGCCAGGTTTGCTGCATTAGTTACCTAGGAAAAGGTTAGAGATGTGAGTGAAAATAATTATTTAGAAAATCTAAAAAGGCCAATCAATGATAGATGTAATGTTTAGAACTTGATGTAGTTGTTCTCTTATTGAATGATGAGATACATGCTAATGAAAAAGAAACACTATTGAGAATATAGTCAAACAATTTGAATTGAGAAATTCTAACTCACTGATTCTTGCTTGGTTCCCTTTTGAATGGTTATGGATAAGCTTTGGAAGACTTGGTTAAGTACTTGGCAGATGAAAAGCATATGGAGAATTCTTTTGATTTGCTTAACAAATAAGGCCTTCTCTAGTTAGCAGAAAGCAATTATTCTTCTAGGGGTATACAATGAATTAAGCAGCGACTTATGTGAAGGAATGGTGGAGCCAAACACAGTGGAAGTAATGTGGTAAGGTGAAATTTCAAACATTTTAAAATTTCACTTCACCCACTTTGGTCCAAAATTCATTCAAACAATCAATTAATTAGTGTGTAAAACACATATGTATAGAAAAAAAAGGAAGAGTAATCATATTACCTCTTAAAGATCCTTTCTTTCTTTAATAAATAGCTTCCTAAGTGTAAAGCCTCTAGATCATCCACACCTAGCTCACCTTCATGTTTCCGTTTGGTTTCTTTGGTATTCTTGAATCCCTCTCTTAGTTGCCCAAATTTGATTCAAGGTACTCCCACAAAAACTTTTAAGAAGTTAAGGTTTCTCTTTGATTTGTTTTTGACTAAACTTATTTTCAATTTGTAAGCATTTATTATTTCACAAAGAACAAAAAAAGAATAGAAGATCAAAAGATAAATTGAAGAAACTCTTTCTTCATCTTTTCTTTCCCTCTCTCAACTTCTCTCTAAAAGCTTTAAAAATGGAAAATCATGTTCACTCCTTCTTAAAACATAAAAACTCATAGTTTTTATATTCTTTCCAAAACTTAACCCTTAAGTCTTCATAAAGACAAAAAATACCCTTAAGCTTATCATTTGGCAAAGAGGCAAAAGTGAGCTTTGCTTTTTCAAATGATGAAATGACCATTTTATTCTTTAAGGGCAAAATGGATATTTCCATTAACTAAAAGATGTAATTACAATTTTAACCTTAGTAAAAAATTCTTTAACCCCTAAATCCATCACATGGGCTTCTCTAACCCCCTAAATTACCTCTTTTCCATATCACATATGGGCTTAAGCCACATCTCACGTGTTAAGAGTTTTCACTAAGCATAAATTTAAGTTTTTGATTTAGTCCAAATCCATTTTCAATTTAATCTTTCTCATTTACATCATATACAAATTAAGATTTAATTGAATAGGAACCTTTTTAGATTAAATATCAGGACATGCTACATGTTTAATCATTTTACTACTAATAAATTAATTAAACACTTTAATTAATTATTATGGTAAACCTTTTACACTTGAAAGGTGATCAATATTAGGTGTGTGACTTTCTAGGTTCATATCTAATTAGCAATGGGAATGAGAAAATATTTTTTTTCTATTAATATGAAATCCCCACTTCAGACTTAGTCCTATAGGTCATGAGTGATAGCTAGTATTCCATATCATGCCTACTTAATTAGAAATGAATGTTTATAGTCGATAACTTTAAACATCACATAGACCATCGATCATAAATTATCATGCACTAGAATCCCTTCATTAAAGATCCCAATCTTGGCTAGGGTAATGGTTTATGTCAAACCCTAATGTGCCTCGATTCTATGTCCTTTTCTCAGTTCTAATTCTTGATGAGATAAGATTCCTACTAGAAACTCTTTTTAGTGAATCTTAATGTTCTGGCTAGAAACTTTAGTTATCAAAAATAACCAGATAGCATATGATCTTAACCTTGTTTACTCGAGGTAATGAATTCTATCTTGGCGATCAATTACCTTCATACATAATAAATTAGAACTATCACATGTCATATATCTGTACTTAAATAGTACGTCAATATAAGTAGTAATAAATCCTAACTACCTATGTATGAGATATAGTATCCCTTAAGTCAAAGGATTGTATGCACTATTATGACCTAGATGATGAATAATTGACAAGTAGTAAAACTCCATATTATTATCATCTAACATCACAGTTTGACTATTCATCCTATGAACATCCATATGTTTATATGAACATCATATGTCAAGTAGTATAAGACTCACTACCTCTGTAATCATCCATATCACATACTGATTATAGAAAATAAATAGAGGTTATGGTCTTCTGGAATTAATAATGCCCAGTCATTAATTTTATGACCATAAACATATTTAAAATATTTGTACAAGAGCAATCTGTCTCCCATTTTCTCAACACTTGAGAATAAATCCTCTTACAAATACTTAAGGACTATATTCAATAATATGAAGCCCTTTTCACATTATGAATATATTTATTAGGCCATTAGAAATTAATATCTGCTATTACATAACTACTATATGGCTCATAGGGCACATACTGCTATCATTATGAAACTTCATGATGGTCAAAAAATGACTTACAATTTCCCTAAAGAATGCGAGTTTTTGGTAAAGTATTTATCTTAGGGCAATGTTTTGAGTTTTGGTTTGCAATCAAAATTATAAAACAAAGAAAATAGAAAAAGAAAAAAAGCTCATTAAGTTGAAAACCCAAAAGAGTGACTTATGCAAAAGTTAGAGAAAACTCATTGAATTGAAAACTCAAAAGGGCAGCTCAAGCAAAAGTTAGAACTATTAAAGAGTAGAAAAAAGAAAAAAAAAAGAAGAAATAGATATGAGGCCTCACTCAAGGGCTTTAAAGCAAGCGATTTTTTAAGGTTAAGGTTTGAGTTTCGGTATTCACGATTGGAATAGCTATCATTTGGAAAATTTGATTTGATTTTTTAAAAAGGATTTGGGAGGAGCACCCTATTTTATTAATTTCTTAATTAATTTATCCAAGAATAAAATCACTAGCCATCAAACTAAGTTGAGCTTGGAGAAAAAGTTTTTAGTTTTAAATAATCTAAATTTAGCTCCTAAGTTTAATTTGACTTAAAAATTAATTTCATGAATGACAAATATCAATGACAATTAAAATGCATAGGCATGGTATAATTATGAATGCATGTAGAATAAAAAGCAAGTAATTAAACATCTAAAAACTGAGAGTATTCTCTCCAATCCTTATAGATTCTAGGAGAACCACAAAATCACTCGCTAACTCTAAAATAATTATATTAATTATATTAATTAAGAAATGGGCTATCTTCTCTAGCCCTTATGTCACATACCATTTTCAGAGACATGACAGTCCTAGAATATTGGGAGACATAAGGTCACCCATGCCCGTAGAACCCACTTATACTTATACAAATACTGCTTAGGATCATACCAAAGCCTCTTACATTAACTTAAATAAACTCCCTTTTTTTTTTTTTTTAGAAAACCTTAAGTTGCGGAAGTATAGTTAAAATATGCTTTAAATATAATCCATAAGGAAATAATATTTAGAATCCAATTAAAACCTCAAAAGATAACATTTCAAAATAAATATCCAAAAATAAATATTTTCGAAGCAACTAAGGATAACTTTTCATAACATATTAAACTAATTATCTTGGGTAAGGAATTCCCCAAGCGAAGTAGGATGCTTGACCCATCGCCTTGCCTCCTCATACTACTCACCTGGAACCACACAAAGAAAAAGGGGTAGATAGATGATCTCAATGAGTAAATAATATGGCACATACAATAACATATATCCCTTTTTAAAAAGGAAACCCATAGCTTATAACAAATAGTTCATGTTTTACAATTCATGAATCAAAGTTTGCAATTTAACAAGGTTTGTAGAAAATCCCACTTATTACTTGTGAGTAAAGACTCTTACTCAATTCACTCTTGAGTGACTGCTCAATTCACTCGAATTTATATAAGTGAGTGAAGACTCTTGCTCAATTCACTCTTGAGTGAAGACACTTCTCAATTCACTCAAATTTACATAAGTGAGTGAAGACTCTTGCTCAATTTACTCATGAGTGAAGACATTGCTCAATTCACTCGAATTTACATAAGTGAGTGAAGACTTTTGCTCAATTCACTCGTATTTATGGTAATCAATTATAACAATAGCACTTAAGAAAGCAATAACATGTATCACAATAGCAATAGCAATTTAGCTTATTGAACAAAAGATAAATAATAGTGTAGTTCCAGAAAGAAAGTAATGTAAGGCAACAAATCACAAAAGGTACTTTATTGTCATTGAATAATCAAAATAGATTTGGACCACATGTCCTTTAGTAACCCAAGCTTACAAAGAAATCATTTAGTCATAATTAAAAATAGAAAAGAACTTGGGTTTCAAGAAATCAAAGGTTCACATAACATGCTACCTTGTACTTGTAACTTGAACATAATGTTTACTCACACTAGTAACATGAACATAGTATTTACTCACCTTGTGGTTCCTTCACTCCTGGTACACATAGCCCTTTTTAACCTTTAAGGACTCCTCAAGCTCTAACATAATATTTAAATCAATCCTTAGTATTTATTTAATCATGATGCTATCCTATCTCATAACTACCCCCATGCACATATAACATTCACATACACTTAGAGTTGCATATATAAGTGCACTCCACCACTTGCACAAAATATGTTGACTTTAAAAGTCTTGTACACTTAGCCTTTATAGGTCCATATGAAAAAACATCATAATTCATGTCAATACCTTTCTTAAGTCAATACAATATCATTATCTTAATATCAATTCACTTTATCAATCAACTTAGTACACTTAATACTTCCATATATGTCAACTTAATAAATGGCCTTTCAAATGTCATGCTTAACTCTTATGGCCCATTCATTCAATCAATCTCCTCATCAATTCAAAATCATAAAATCATTATCAAGTAATCATAAAATCTGTTTCCATATTTCCCAATCACATTCGCATTCGAATCATAACAGAAGATTAAGATACCTTAGGTATACCTTAAGTATACCAAAATGCCTCTAGGCTTGTCTAGAGTCATTCCTTCAACCAACATGCAATTTGACCATTTATCATACATACATACATGTCAATAATCTTTAAAATACATCACATAAAAATTATAGATATTGGGATAAAAATCCCATGGTAGGCCGAATACCCTATTAAGAGAAAACTAAATTTTTCTTACTTTTTACACTTTCCGTCTATTACAATAATATACAGAAATATGGTTTGAACCAAGATTTTTCATGTAAACACAACAAAAATCATTTTGGAACATCAATCTATATGAATTAGAAAAAATAGGTGTGACATATTGATGAAAATTCCAATTTTAGGTTTTAGGATGCGAAACCATGAGCCTTTCTCGTTTTCGGTATTTTTCGATCATTACAGTAATATGTAAACTGGTGTTTTAAACCATTATTTTTTATTTGATCACATAAAATATCAGTTTATAACATCCACATGTATGAATCGATAGCCATAGATCATAATTATGCATGAAAATTCTAAGTTTTCAGGTTTAGGGTAAAAATAATGAGTTTTTGCGTTTTTCGTACTTTTCATTCATTACAGTAATACATAAACACATGATTTAAATCTTTATTTTTCATCCAAACCAAAAAAAAAAAAACAGTTTAGAACTCCATCATAATCAATTTGGCAGCCTTACAAATGTGAAATTATAAATTTTTTCCAACTTTTTAGTTCTAGCATGAAAACCTTAAATTTCCTTATTTTCTAAAACTTAATGGTCATTATATTAATATACAGAAATAAGTTTTAATTCAATATTTTTTTATCTATACACATCAAAAATCAACTTAGAACCTAAATATGCAATATCTGTGCTGCCCACCGCCCCTCGCGCCCCCCCCCCCCCCTAATGAATTTATGTTTGAAAATTTCAATTTTTGAGTTATAGGATTCACCTTTAGGAAAGTTGATGTTTTCAGAGAGAAATTAATTTCTCTTTCAAAAACTCACCCAAACTGAATTAAATCTATAGAAATCAGTAAATAACCAATTCAAAATAATTTTCTCATCATTTATTTCATAGAAATCAGATGGAAAATTGAAAAGAAATAAAAATTTACGAATACGGGTGAGAAATTGCAAAGTTGAAAGGTGTTTTCTTAATTTCGGTAGAGAGAATTGTTTTGAGAGAATTTTTCAATCAAAATACAGAAAAATAGAGTGGAGGCTGCTGGAAATATGGTGCTGGGCAAATTTTACATTAAATACTAGGGTTTATGGTGCATTTTCCACTAATACCCTTAATGAACTAAGTTATGAGTGTTTTAGTGTAGTGGGCTTTTGGGTATTTGGGTTTTTTAATTATTTTTGGGCTGATTATAGGTAATTAAAAATAAAATATTTTTCTTATTATTTTCTATAAAATTTCCCCCAAAACATTTATTTAAAAATTCTTTTAAAATACTCATAAAATTATTTTATGCATAAAAATTGCCTTTTTGCATGAAAATTCATTTTATATAAAATAAATTATTTTATGCTAATGCACCCCAAATAAATCATTTATTTTTAATAATAACTCATATTAGGCATATTAAAATTAATTTAACATGCCATATACCCATAAATCACATCACACATGAATTTTCATAAAGTCACACTGTTTGTCACAATAACCCTAAATCCAAACAATTTGTCACTAAAACTCCTAGGGTAGATGTGGGTTGTTACACCTTAGGAGTTTTAAGAAGACTACAAATTCCTTTAATAATAAGTATTTATATTAATAAAAGGGGAACGAGATTGACTGGGATTTAGATTTGAGACTTGGGTTTAGACTCCAGTAGTGCCTATGTACCCCATTAAATGTGGATCAAAACACATGTAGTTCATTCTATGGTTAA
The DNA here is from genome assembly GCA_947687605.1 of Reutealis trisperma. Taxonomy (NCBI): domain Eukaryota; kingdom Viridiplantae; phylum Streptophyta; class Magnoliopsida; order Malpighiales; family Euphorbiaceae; genus Reutealis; species Reutealis trisperma. Next base: position 532,245 of record CANTUT010000284.1, read on the forward strand.
AGAGAGGACTTATGAATTAATTAGATTGATTTGATTTGGGAGTTGTGTGGATATGAGAAAGTGCTATATCTTCTCTTATGGCACATGTAGAGGGCAGAGTGTCTTTCTGAATCGAAGTTGCATTTTGCTAAAGTCAAAAAGTGTGAATCCTACTCAAGGAGAGTGGATTTGATGCAAAATAATCTAAGGAGGATTAAGTTAATGATTGATTCATTTAATCAAAAAGAGTATTTCCTAGTTGGCTAGGTGGATTAATTAATTAATTAAAAAGATTAATTAACTAATTAATTTAATTAAATGAGTGAATTAATTAATTAATTAAAAGGATTAATTAACTAATTAATATAATGTGATTAATTAACTAAATTTAATTAAAATCAAAGAGATTTTAATCAATTTATGAGCTACACAAGAAGAGTATGCTAGATTAATTAGAGAGAGATAGAGAATAAGTAGATAGCCTATCAACACAAACTCTTAGGGTGAGTAGATTGAAGGAAATGAAGACTTATTTACAAGCAAATGAAGGTGGGGACATTTTGGGAAAAAGAAATGTGAAAGGACCAAAATAATAGGTTAAAAAGGGCTAAAAATTGATAAAACAAGGGCAAAATAAAAAATTGGGCAAGCAGGGGAGGGGACAGCTGTAATACCCAAAGTTTCCCTAACCTATTAAAGTTAGCAATGGAGGCACTATAATGTCCATATATATTATGTCATTCTAGGCCTTTCTAACACCATAGGAATCATAAGAATATTACAAAAAGTGATTTTTATAGATAATGTGACAACAAGTAAACAATGCAATCAATTTTGATAAGCACCCTTATGACAAAGTGAAAGTCAAACCGAATTTGACTTAATGTGACTATGTTAATAAATTATTTGAAATATGAATCTAAAGTGCTAGTGAATGGGTGTTCACATTCCTTAAGACATTGGGAGATGATGATAGTGATATGGGAAGTTGAATTCAATGAAAGGTACAATGGTATAACAGAGGTCAAACTTAGTTTGACCCAATGAGCTTACATGATATATATACTTGAATAATGCCATGAAAGGGCTACTAAATGTATATTATGATATGTATAGAATTTATCTAGCAATGACTAGAATGTGCAGTGGTATTAGAAGGTAGAATTATGTACATTAAAGTAAAAGAAATGAAATTAAAAATGTATTGAGCAACCAGACTTGAAATATGCATATATAGATTTGTTAATGGGCTCTTAGACTCAAAAGCCCAAGCCCATTGAATGGCCATCCCATGAGGCTCAAAGGTGGATGAATATATACTTAACTAGAGTTAAAAATAGCTAACTAAGGTTAAGTTAGATGTTGGAAAAGCTAGTCACCATTTTTTTCTAAGTCAATTCCTTTTCCAGCTTGAATTCTTACTTCACCAGCACCCAAGTCTACATTCATTTTGCTCTTTCCAACCATATAATGATGATCATCACCATTATAGAGAAAATCCTAGCTCTCCAACATGATCAAATCATAGTCATCCATCAAGGTTAAATCTTAGCCATTGGATTGATCTTGATGAAATCTCCGCCATCCAACCTATTATATATATATATATATATATATATATATATATATATATATATATATATATATATATATAATTTATGTCATGGTAATTATTTTTCTATCTCTACACCAAAATTCCACCATGACAAAAGAAGTTTTCTCTCTATATCAATAGCAAGAAGAATCTTAGTAACAAGTATATATATAGTATATCTTGACCTTAAAATTAATAATTTGTGCTTTAGTGAACAAGATAGAAATGTTAACAAGTTAAACTAAATTAAATAAATGTCATAATAAGAAAATGATTGATGTGCAATTGAATTGCAAATATGTAGAGTTTAAAGACAAGAACAAGGATATTATCGAAAAGTGTCAGGAGCACTGCTAGCATCATAGTTAAATATAAATAGGAGCAAAGGAGTCTAAGCTGAGTACTTAATAATATAATATGACTTATGTTATATACTTTGAACCTTTGTTGTTCAAACTATAAACATTGAAATATTTCAATTCCTTGATGAGCATGAATTGTCTATCGAACAATGAGTCCATTGATATGATCCTTTTTTATGATATTTGACAATTGTGAAACTTTCATGTTAAACACATAATGTGAACCATTGATACCTTTATTGTAAACCTCATATGAACCATTGTTGATGAAAATATTTTCACTGAATACTCTAATTCCATAATGATCATGAATTGCCTATTGAGTATTGAACTACTGAATATGATATTTCTCTATGGCATTTGGCCATTGTGAGCCTTCCACATTGATTTCATAATGTGACCTTTGATGAGAATTATTCTTATATTGGCATATTTTCCATTGAATTTCTTATTGTGAATTCCCAATGAACCTTCCATTAAATGTATATTGATAAGCAGAAATCCCCTCCTGACGTGGGGTAATACATCAGACCATATGCGCTTGGTATAAACCAACAGGTAGGGCAAGAGTACCTAACCTCTATTAGGGGGGAACGCCTAACCGTAAGACCTAATTAGACTTACGTAATGTGATATGTATGAGTGAACAAAGCTTTGGCCACCACTCTTGAATTTATATGTGTGGGAAGCATCTGTTCCTAAGAGAATGTTATTTGTACTAAGGATATTGTTTTCATCTCAAATGAGAAATTGAGCCATAATGATAATATTGATTGAAATTGTCCCATGACTATAAAAAGCCCTCCTTGCAAATGGACCTTGAACTCACCATATATATATATGGAAGTCGCTATGACTATTTAAGAATATAGTCAAATGGACTATATTCTTCTGCCTGGAAGTCGCTATGCTAAATTTAAGTATAGTGATTTTCTGCCTAAAAAATTTAAACCACTAAAAAATGAGATAATACTCAATGAGTACATAATAATACTTTATATATATATATATATATATATATATATATATATATATATATATATATATATATATATATATATATATATATATATATATATATATATATATATATATATATATATATATATATATATATATATATATATATATATATATATATACTTTATATATATATATATATATATATATATATATATATATATATATATATATATATATATACTTTATATATATATATATATATATATATATATATATATATATATATATATATATATATATATATATATATATAAAGTATTATTATGTACTCACTGAGTATTATCTCATTTTTTAGTGGTTTAAATTTTTCAGGCCAGGTCGACGTGCCAACAAAGTAAATTCCAAGCTATATTCTTCTGCTTGGAAGTCACTATGCTAAATTTAAGTATAGTGATTTTTTGCTATGAAGACTAATGTTCTATAGCTCCATGGTAGTGAAATGTTTAGTACAAAATTATTACAAGGTTCACATGTGTTGTAAATTATACTATAATTACTATTACAATAATGTTTTAAATGATGTACATTTAACTAATGATGTGAAATGAAATTCTAGAAATTTTACAAGTGTGTTTGTGAATGGTATTATAAGTTATTTAGGAAATGATAAGCAAGTAATGGGTAACAAGGAAAGGGAATCAGGTTATGATCTTGGGATAAGGTCCTACTTGATGAGTGGTAAAGGATTATAAGTTGAATGGGATTCTACGATTTTAGTTGACCTTATGTCTCCCTATGCCCTAGGACTGTCATAACTTAACAAGTGGGTCGTGACAATAGCCACCGAGGAGGTTGACATTGCTGCCGAGCTTTTAGCACTGCTTAGATTGCGAGTAGCTGTTGCCAAGCGACTGGCGATTACCAATCGTATGTTAGTGCATAGCCCCAATTGGTGCAGGACAGGCACACTACCTGGTCAGCTGCAACCTCCAATGCACCCATCTGTCTTGTCAATGGCTACCACCAGTTTGATAGGCAGTGCCACCTAAAGGTCTGGCAATGCTATCAATTATGCCATGGTCAAGCACATACAGCCTGACTTCTGACTTTTAGCCCTCTTAGGTCAATTTTTGGGCCTTCCAAGTTCTGAAAATTTACCGATCAATGTTGATGGAGTCGAAATTAATTATTAGTTAGTTTTGAAATAAACTGATTAGTTTTAGGAAAATACTATCTAGTAGCAAGCGTCAAGCAATGGCCTCATATGAGAGTGCAGAATTAAGGGTTTACAATAGGAAAAAAGAAAAGTAGATCACTAAGTTAATAACTTCAAAGGGAGACTTAAACAAAAGTTAGAGTAGGTTTATCTAGTTAAAAACCTTGAAGAGTAGCTCAAATAAAAATTAAAGCCATAAAAGAATTGAAAAGAAAAATTAAAAAAAAGTAAGAAAAATAAAAAAGAGAAAATATTTGATTACAAACCTTCAGTTGCAGCATCAAGCTCAAATTAGTTCACTTGATGATGCTACTTCAATTAAAAAGATCAAAGATTTGTGGAGCACCTTGATGAAGAAATTTATAGACTTGATCATAATCGCACATACATGCATCTATTGAAGTGAGTAATGCATTTCATGAGCATAATCAAGTGTACATGAATAATACATTTCATGTACATAATCATGCATACATATATTCATATAGGAATTTGAAATTACATTCTATATACATCAAATTGAGAAAAAGGAAAAGAATTACAAAGAAGAGAGACATTTTCATCATAATGAGTGTTAGCATATTTTTATGGAAACATGTTTTGTTTTGCAGATAGTACCAAAAGAGAATGAAAGAATGAAAAAAGAATGTGAAAAAAAAAGAATGAAATAGCTTCAATGACAAAGAGATAAGAAGAAAAATGAAATAACCTTAATGGCATGGTCCTAATGACCATAAAAAAAGCCTGAATTCGTGATAATGGGCTACAAAAACCCATTACACCTGTTAGGCTAATAAAACCTAATAAGAGCCTTAAGGGCACACTCTCAATGACTACACAGCCCCAATGGCTCTGGACCTTAATGGCATAGTCTCAATGACCATATGGCATCAATTGGTAGTAATGGATGAGGAAAACCCATTACACCTATTAGGCTAGAAAAACCTAATAGTAGCCTAAATGGCATCGTCTCAATGACTAGATAGTAGCAATTAACAGTAATGGGCCAACAAAACCCATTACACATATTAGATCGAGAAAACCTAATAGGAGTATCAATTTCACAATCTCAATAACCAAATAGCTGCAATTGGCAATAATGTGCTAGCATAAACCATTGCATTTATTACGCTAGGAAAACCTAATAGGAGTCTCAATGGCACTGTCTCAATGACCAGATAGTCCTAATTAGTAATAATGGGCCAAGAAAACCTAATAAGAGTCTTAATTACATAGTCTCAATGACCAATTAACCTTAATGGCTATTGACGATGAAACAGTTTCAAGAACAAGGTCTTAATGACTGTCCCAATAGCATGATTAGAATGAAGATCACAAAGACTACCATAATGAATTGGAATAATCTCAAAGTTTAATTTTGCAAGCATATATGGACTCCTCGATAGAAGCCAAGTATTTATTATGTTGTGTTGGTAGGGTGTGTGTATTAGGCCTAAAAGTCAAGTGAGAGTTTATTCTTACTTTGCCTTAATTTGAAATGCAAAATAAGACAAAGTGTGAGCAAACTGTGAACACTTTATTTTTAAACCCTCGCAACCCAATAAGGAAGGCAATCTCCTCTTTGATCAAGAGAAGCTATTCATAAGTCTCAAGATTTAAGGGTGATGTTATTATGGGATAAAATCAATTGGAAAACCAATCGGTCAAAGTTCTAGATTCATATGATGATGCGCTAGTACACCCTTAAAAATCATATTCCTCCTCATCATCAAAGCTCATCCTTGTCATGAATAGTCATCTTCACAAAGCTTGAGTAGCAAACAAGTCACCCACTCTTATATCAAAATAAAGCTCTAAAACTCATTAAGTAGACTACTATCAAAGCCATCATAATGGACTAAACATATCAGGGTTAAGCATATTCAAGGTGGTGGGGAGGTGCTTTTTTATTACTACCTAATATTCTTTAGTTTGTCTATCTAGTTGTAATATGAATTATATTTAATACCATAACATGAACTGAATAGTCAAGGAGCTCAATCTAGATAGAGAGGTAAGCAAAGGCATTTAGTGTAGAGAGGTGATTTGATAAGCTCGATTTTGAGAGAGGTGAGGAGTTTACTGTAGGTAGGTGAATAAAGGTTTAGCAAGGCAAGTTGAAGAGTTAGAGTCGATAAGGTCAAGGCCTAGCAAGGCAAGGCACACGATGTTAAGAAGCAAGGTAAACATTTAATATAAAGAGACAAGTCAAAGAGCTTAGTGTAAAGAGACGAGGCAAGCTGATGAGCTTGATATAGGAAGGCAAGCAGCTAGGTGCCTAAATATCTAGCCTTCAAACTCGTCTGTAAAACATAATAAAAATAAGTATTGAATTAATTTCACCTTTCCCCTTGTTAATAGAATTAATTTTATAAGTTTATATAAAAAGATTTATATAACTTAGTAAATATATATATTTTTTTTAATTGCATGAAACTAATAATGACAATGGATTAGTAATTAGGTTATTATTTAGAATTCATGCTTTGCTTAATTTTATGCATAATATGTAATTGTTATAATACGATAATTATCATCAGTAAAAGCCCAAAAAGCTCGATCCATCCTAAATTAAATATAACCCGTAAGTGGAAGCTAACATCACAGCTATGAGAGCTTAAGTGCCTAACGTATTTCCAAGCTTATACCTAACTTTCTTACATAGATCTCTAGATTAAGGAGATGAAGTAACAAGCAAGTAATCCTGGTCACCTTCTTTTACTAGTTTTTAAAAATAAGCTAACGACTCCTTTTTCTATGTGGGCTTTGACATAAGTCATCTTCTCCAATTCTAAGTTAGAAAGTAGTGTAGAGTCTATCCACCTAAGGTTAAAAAACCATTCACAATATAATCCTATAAATGATTCTAGGGTAATGGTTAAATTTTTTAAAAAAAAATCATTTTCTCTCATTTTGAAAGCATTAGGGCCATCATTAGTGGTAAGGACAAGCATTTCTGTGATAGACAATTTCAATCTCTACCAGGTAAATATAGTGTCAGACATAAAATTTCTACCACATACTATCTACAAACCTGTGGACAAGTACAAGTGAAAAATACAAAGCTTGAGTGAATCTCAGAGAAAATTGTGAATGACTCTAGGAATGACTGGTCATTGAAATTAGATGATACATTATGGGCAGACAGGATAGCTTTTAGGACACCTATAGGAATGTTGTCATTCCAATTGGTGTTTGAAAAATCATGTCACCTACTAATGGAGCTAGAATATAAGGCATTTTAAGCTACCAAGTTGCTTAATTTTGATTTATAGAGTGCATGAAGCTTCAACTTCATGAACTTCAAGAATTTAGCCATTATGCATAAGAGAATGCTAAGCATTACAAAGATAGAACCAAAAGGATATATGAAGCCCGTATGAAGAAAAAAGATTTGCAAGTTAGAGACAAAGTTTTGTTATTCGACTCTCATTTATGATTATTTTCAAAAAAGCAAAGATCTAAATGGAGTGGACCATTTGAAATAAGCCAAATTTATGGAATTATGGAGTTAAATCATCTAACAAAAAGAAAATTCAAGGTGAATGGTCAAAGGGTGAAGCATTACTTTTAAGGAGCATCAGAGGAATTCACTCTTGATTTTTTCAAGTTAACTCTTGTCACGACCCACTTGTTAAGCCATGATGATCCTAGGGCATAGGGAGACATAAAGTCACCTAAACATGTAGAACCCCATTTAACTTATTGTTCTTTATCATTTACCATGTTAAAACTTATCCCAAGATTGGAACCTGATTACCTTTCCTTATTGCCCATTTCTAGTTTATCATTTCACATATTACCAAATACTTACTGATACCATTTGCATACTCAACTAGGACAGTTTCCAAATTTATATTTCATATCATTATCCAAATATTCATTACTTAATACATTATTACTGATAGCAGTATGTGCCTTAAGAGCCATATAATAATTATGTAATAGTACATATTAATTCCCAATGGCATGATAATATATTCATAATATGAAAAGGGTTTCATATTATTGAATATAGTCCTTAATTATTTATAAGAGGATCTATTCTCAAGTGTTGAGAATATAGGAGACACATCGCTTTTGTACAAATAGTTTAAATATGTTCATGGTCATAGGATTAATGACTGAGCATCATTAACTCCAGAAGACCATCACCTCTGTTTGTTTTTTATAATCAGTATGTGATATAGAAGATTATAAAGGTAGTGAATCTCATGCTACTTGACATGTGATGTCGATACAAACACGTGGATATTCATAGGATGAATAGTCGAACTGTGATGGTAGATGATAATAATATGGGTTTTAATTGCTTGTCAATTATTTATCATCTAGTTCATAATAGTGCATATAATCCTTTGACTTGAGGGATACTATATCTCATATATAGGAAGTTAGAATTTATTACTGCTTAGATAGACGTACTATTCATGTATGAATATATGGCATGTGATAGTTCTAATTTGTTATGTATGGAGATAAGTGATCGCCAAGATAAAATTTATTACCTTGAGTAAACGAGGTTAAGATTCTATGCTATCTGGTTATTCTTAATACTTAAGTTTTTGGCCAAGATAGTAAGATTCACTAGAAAGAGTTTCTAGTAGGAATCTAATCTCATCAAGAATTAAAACTGAGATAAGGACATAAAATCAAGCACATTAGGGTTTGACACAAACCATTACCCTAGCTGAGATTGGGATCTTTAATAAAGGGATTCTAGTGCATGATGATTTATGATTGATGGTCTATGATCGATGGTCTATATGATGTTTAAAGTTATCAACTATAAACATTCATTTCTAATTAGGTAGTCGTGACATGGAAAGCTAGTTGTCCCTCATGACTTATAGGACTAAGTGTGAACTGGGGATTTCACATTAGTAGAGAAAAATGTTTTCTCATTCCCATTGCTAATTAGACATGAACTTAAAAAGTCACACACCCAATAGTGATCACCTTTCAAGTGTAAAAAGTTTACCATAATAATTAATTGATTAGTGGTAAAATGATTAAACATATAATTAAATTTATAAGGACCCTAATATGTCCTGATATTTAATCTAAAAAAGGTTTCGATTCAATTAAATCTTAATTTGTATATGATGCAAATGAGAAAGATTACGTTGAAAAAATGATTTAGACTAAATCAAAGACTTAATTTTAAACTTAGTGAAAACCCTAAACACATGAGATGTGGCCTAAGCCCATATGTGGTATGGAAAAGAGGCAATTTAGGGGGTTAGAGAAAATTCACTATTTATAAACCCATATGATGGATTTAGGGGTTAGAGAATTTTCTACTAAGTTTAAAATTGTAATTTCATCTTTTAGCTAATGGAAATGTCCATTTTACCCCTAAAGGATAAAATGGTCATTTCACCATTTGAAGAAGCAAAGTTCAACTTTGCTCCTTCACTAAATGGTGAGCCAGAAGAATGTGAAAGGAAATTTAAGTCTTTATGAAGACTTAAGAGTTAAGTCCTCTAAAGAATATAAAAGCTTCAAGTTTTTATGTTGCAAAGTGTGGAACACCATTTTTCAAGTTTGAAGCATTAGAGAGAGAAGTTGAGAGAAAGAAAGAAAAGGAAAAAAATGTTTTTCAAATTTTCTTTTGATCTTCAATTCTCTTCTTTATTCTTTGCGAAAGAATAAATGCTTGCAAATTGAAAATGTGTTTAGTCCAAAATAAACCAAAGAGAAACCTTAAACTTCCTAAAGGTTTTTGAGAGAAAATATTTGTCACAGCCCGACTTAGGGAGCTATGATGATCCTAGGACACGGGAAGACATAAGGTCACCTACACCCGTAGAATCTTTAGCTTATGTAAAATTACCTATCAAATACCCATATCTTATTCAATTAAATAATAACTTATAAAATTTGCAGAATAGGCCCATAAACTTCTTACATCTTAAAAATAGTTCTTATAAACCAAAGTTAACGGAAAACATTTGAGAATAACTCTACAAAACGAAAGTCCAAATAATCCCAAACTTAAAACCACAAAACCTCAATTTCCAATCGATTCTCAAGTACTTTGCTTATTAACCCTGGAGCACTAAATTGAAGTTCACCATACAAATGGATGAAGATGACTTCACTATCTTCTAGGCAAAGCAACCAATGAAGTGAAGGAACATGCTTGAGTTTAGTTACCTTGATCAATCTTGCAATCCTGAAATATATAAACATAGAAAAGGGTGAGTAGAAGACTCAGTGAAAGTAGATGCACACATAGGGTATCAAGACAATAAGCATAGGCTCAATAACATAGCTTGGTTGTAAAAGAAAAATGAGAAATAAATGATAGAGTAGCAGAAACAACTTATAACTTATATTAACTTAGGAGTAGGGGCTATCGCCTTCTCTATTCAACTTATAGCATAAGACTGATCAGGTCCTATGGCTAGCAATATTGGACCTCTACTAGCCGAGTTCTGAATACTTTGCCCTATCCATAGGCATACTATGTGCACAAGTCCAATGTTTACCCCACATTGAGAAGGGGTGTTTCTGCAGGCTTGGAAAATAAACAATAACATATACATAGTAAGTGTTTAACTTATATTAGAACTCTTATGAAAGAGTCCTACTTAGCTTGAAAGACTTGGTTTAAGGTTCATAACGTCATTACAAGTCATAATATAGCTTAATAAGAGTTTTGGATTCAAACAATCAACTTAACAAAGAGTCCTACTTAAGGCGGAACTCTTGGGCAAACACAGCTTATCAAATCAAAATCAATCAATGAGCATGGAATCATGAGGAAATCATTTAATCTCAAAGAAATTGTTTCATATTTGTAAAGAAATAAGAGTGTGCATTACAATTCACCTTAGACTCCTCTGCTCCTAATTAGTCGAGCTAAGTGGACCACAAGGCTTGAACCTCTTTAACCTCTACAACATAAATTAAATGGTTCTTTTTTAATTCATATATTCAATAAATTATCATATTTATGTATATTCTTGCTTATCTCAAGTGGTTGACTTGAACTAAGACTCTTAGTCCCACTATGAATCTTTGGTCAAACAATGTCAACTTTTAATATTTTTCCTTATTTTAACCTTTAATCTTGATGATTAATATTTTACTATTATTTTAATATGTTTATAATATGTTTTAATTCATCTTAGGTCATAGTTAAACTTTTGACTTTAATTTTTTAAGGTCAACCCTATACTAAAGGTACCCTCTAATGGAAGTCTTAATATTTGACTTGTTCATACTAATTGACTTCATAAATTCTTAATTTATTTATTTAATTTTATATTTATATCCTTAATTTGATGTTTATATTTAATTTAATTGGAAACCCAATTCTTAGATCTAGAGTTCGCCCTCAAAAGATTTCAACTCGCCCATTCTTCGATTACTTGTTTTCTTGGTATCAATTTCAAATTTTATTGTATAATTATTTAATTTATTTATTTATTACATAATTTTAATTAAAACTAAGCTTAATTAACTTTAATTGGAAATTCCCTAATTTTAAATTGTTCATGAAGGTTTCAAGAACATTTTTGAAATTCCATTTTGCATTTCTCAATGATTCGAACTCGAATTTTATTTCCAACAATTTCCATGTTCTATTAGCTCTAAACTCAACTAAATTTTACTTTAAAATTAAATTATAGAACTTAGAAATTAATTTTCCCTTTTGGTCAAATGGTTCATGCATAAAATTTTATTTTATTTTTTTCAATTAATCATGTTTTTCACTAGCAATCATACTTTTGTTTGCAATTAACTTCCGTTTACATTCCTAGGCATAATTCTTTTCTTAATTCAATAAATACACATCCCATTCTACTAATTAAACCAATCCAACACCACTTTTCCATGATTTTTATACATATTTAATTTTTGTTAAAAAAAAAAGACAATTAAATAAAAATTAAATTGAGAAAAATAATTGTTCTAACCTTAATTCACAAATACAATTCCAATCCCCTTCTACTAGCCTTAGCCAAACCTTCCAAGATTGAACAACAATAATTTTAATTTTTTTAAATAGATACTAAAATAAGCAGCTCATAAAAATAATTGAAAGGATCTAGTATAGAGGAATTCTTACCTTGTGAAAATCTTGATTTTTGGTTGTTAAATATTAGAATTTTGTTGAGACAAAAGGAAGAAGAAGAGGATTTGTTATTTTTTATTTTTTAAGAAATAAAAGGCAGGTACAGTAGCCAAAATGGGGAGGGCGGCTGCTGTATAGCTTAATATTCTAGGGTTTTCTTTTTTTTTTTTAAATTAATACTGCATTTTAAAATACCGATTTTTAGGTTTTGATGCAATTTTCATATGTTTCTGTTGAAATTTTGGAAAAATGTTCAACAGGACTTTGGTTTCAAATATTCTTAACTTTCATTTGATGTATTTATTCTACAACTTTGGTCAAATAACCAAAATGCCCCTGATCAGTGGCAACTGTCAGGGTTATTTTTGGTATTTTTGTGATAACTTTTCTATTTCTTATTCTTTTTTATTCAAACGAAAAGTATTGTGCTTTATGTAATATTTGGGACCTATTTTTAGTATTTTCTTGATTTTAGCTCAAATACCCATGGTCCACTGTCTTAGGGTCAAAATAACCAAAATACCCCTATAGTCAAAATATCTCCTATTACTATCCTAACTTAGTCCTTACATTATTAAACATCCTAAAACATATTTTGAACATAAAATAAGTCACATCATATCATAGTTAATGCACATTAAGTCCTATAATTGTTATCTTTAGGCAGGGTGCTACAATCTTGAATCAATATGGGTAACCAAAAGAGTGATTCAAGAACACTGAAGAAACCAAGACGAGACTTGGAGGTGAGCGAGGTGTCGATGATCTAGAGGCTTCACACTTGGGAAGCTCTTTGTTAAAAAAAGAAGGAACCTACAAGATTTAATATGATTACTCTTCCTTCTTCTTTATATGCATATGTGTTTTACAGACAAATTAATTGATTATTTGAATGAATTTTGGACCAAAATTAGGTGAAGTAAAATTTTAAAATGTTTGAAATTTCACCTCACCACCTCCCTTCCGCTGCATTTAGCTCCACCATTCCTTCAATTGGTATCAAAGCCACTTGATTTGCTTGAAAATGAGTTGATGCAAATTTTGTGTTCTCGGACACAGAATTTGTGCCCGCAAATCAGAAATCACAACCACGAATTTGATGTTATGCCCACAAATGAGTGGATCAAAACAAACTTTATTTCTGTCGGTTTATAGAATCGCAGGCGTGAAATCTGTTGCTCAGTGTCTATACCCAACTTTAATTTTTTTCAAAATTATTTTAGTTTAATTTTTCAATCAAATACATTTCTGTGACTTGAAATATGATTTTGAGCTATAGAAACATTAAATATATGATATTCAAAATGGATATTTTAGAAATGTTCCAATGTTGAACAACATATCTATAAATGTAATTGTTGTATATATATATGTTTTGTTGTTGTTTAAGAGGCATGAATAGGTTGATCATGGATTTAGAAACCATAATGTATGATTTCTAACGTGGATATGTAATAATTAATTTTATTATTTGATGGAATGTAATTAAATGTTAATTACTCGTTTAGGTTATAAATCAATTTTATTGAGCTTATAAGCTCTTTTGTTTTTGTAATCTCACCTTGAAATGCCAAGGTTACTAATGTATATATGGAGATATAGAGATGCAATAACAAGAAGAGGTTCAACCCATAAAGATGCCTAGTGGGAGCATGAAGATGCAAAAGTTGTAATTTCATGTTTGTAATTTGTTTAACCTAAATCCCATATCCATTCCTTGTGGCTACGAAGTGGATCTATAAAATCCATGATTATACCTATGTGTATATTGTCCATTTTATGAAATATATATGTGATATATATGAATGCATATGATGTATGTTTAAAATGGATAATGTGCAAAGTGAGACTAATTAATAAAACCCAAAAATCTTCTAAAGAAAATATTGAGTCATGGTTCTCAATTAAAACAATAGTTTAAGAGAAATTCAAGCACTTATGTCATTAGTTATAGATACATAGGGATGACATATTTGCTTTGAATGTTTTCTTAAAGTTATTGTAAAGCATATGATATTACGAGTATATGATACATTGTATGTCAAAAATGACAATGAGTATCTAAGGCATGTGATGTTCAAATCACTATACTTATTGGTCCAATGGGTTTGACTTGACTAGTGTGAAAAGCCAATAACGACAATGCATATCTGAGGTTGGAAACACTAGGAACTAGATTGATTGAAACTCACAAAGAGTTGTAATGAACAAGTGTTGTTCACTTGTTAGATATCAAAATTCCAATTATGACAATGTGTAACTAAGGAATTTGTGATAATCTAATAAGAATTCAATCACCTACTAGAAATCCACCCTAATAGGATTTTCGTTTCCTATTTGGAAGTTTAAGATTTGCCAAATTTGTAGGATTACTATTTTGATTAAAGATCAAATCATTTTGGTAGCTACTCAATTACATTAGTTATTAATCTTGATAATATGAAATTGGCAATCCCACTTGCGAAAATATTTGATTCTTTTAGGCTCACAGGGCCTAAATCTATAGTCTTTACATTTGAGTACATAGTGTATATATTCAATTTGATTTATTCTTAGTCTTTTAAAGAAAAAACTACTCCAAAGAAACATATCACTCTAAATGCAATGGAAACAAAATATTGGATGAGGTTGATGCTATATGGTTGTTTTGTAAGTCAAGGGTTGCAAAAACAACATATGAACATAAAAAGACTCCAAGTAATTATGCATCATCTACAAGAGTTGTACGATGAGCATAAATACACTGATTAATATGAGATATTAAGGTAATTATTTTGTTTGAATATAAAGAAAATTATAAAGAAAGAACAAGGAAAAGAAAAGAAAGAAAAAGGAAAGGAAAAGAGATTGTAAAGGAAGAAAAGAAGAAAGTGTTTCTTCTTTATCTTCATAACTTTATTTTTCTTTGTCTTCTCCATATTTTTCATTCTTGGTGTTATTCTTACTATTCAACTAGAGTAAGAAATTAGAGAAAAGAAATCAAAGAAGAAAATGTTTCATCTTTAATTTCTTGTTCTTCTATTTTTCTATCTAGTATTCTTTATGAAAGAATTTGAATTGTGAGAAATCTCTTTTATTTCTTATTAATTTTAATTATACTAAATTTGGAATTATTTTCATATGATAATTAACTAGAGGGTCTAGATGTTTTAATGAATAATAATTTTCAAATAGTTTAATTCTTCAAATTCATTCTAAATTTCCATTAGATGGAAAATGCACTTTAAGGTAATAGAAAAAGTTTCTATTATAAATCTAAAAAAGGAAATTGAAAGGGATAAGTCCATAAATAATGCTATAGTTGACAAAAGAAAATGTTTATGTTGTCAATATTATGAATATTGGAAAAAGTAATTGTTTTAAGTATTGTGAATACTAAAGGACAAAGAAAAGGATAAACCTTGTGAAGGAAAATCTATCTCTTGTTACTATATTCAAATGATTCATATAGTTCATCTGTTACTTGGATTCATGATATAGGTACTTCTGTGCCATATGCATGATCAGAGTAAACAACGGAAGCATGGAGTAAAATGAAGTGATTTTGAAAATCTAAGGGGTAAAGTGTTTATTTCCAAAGAGCTTTTAGAATACTTCATGATGATATTAGAAATCATATTTTGTATGTCTTGTATGTACTTAATGATGATTTGAGGAAATCATGTTTTGTAAATCATGTATGTATTTCATACTTAAGTTACATTATTCTGTAACTTCAAGGAATTGTGAATTCTATTACTAGAAAAATATTTACAAGGTTTATTATGATAATAAACTTAAGAGTATGAATTATATGGTAGATGTATTGTTATTAAGTTAATAATAACAAAGTCTTTACTTGATCCAGGATGTGTGATGTATATGCCATTCCAAAATGACAAATCCAAGTGCTTTTATGATAATGCCATAAAGAACTCCAATCTAAAATCACTAAGATTTCTTAGATTAATTTGTTTAGCTAAAGATAAGACAACTTAGTTGGATAACATATGTCACTACCCATAAGGGTGTGAACTTGTTTTAACTTAGAAGTCTAGTAACTAATGAAAAAACAATTAGATCACCTTTTTTTGGACAAAAGGATAGAAATCAAAGAAGTTTTAGAATTTATGCATATAGATGCATTAATACCATTTGTCAAATGGTTAATGGGAGTTTTTCCTAATTCATTCTATTTACCTATATATGTGATATTGACCCATTCAGAAAAAGGTAAATAAAATGAATTGTTCATTTGAATTTTTGAAATGTTTAAGAAATTCAAGATGAAAAGGAAAATAAATATTAAGGAAATTTCATACAAAAGGGAAAGAGTATCATAACCCTTTCATTTGATTGAAGTGGGGAGAACTTGATTACCAATTTTTGAGAAATTTCCTAAATATGAAATTGGCATATAATCATAATTCTTTTTGAGAAAACCATACGTGATGGTATACTCAAAAGAATAAATTACAACGTATATGATATGATCTAATAGATGATGAACTATAAAGTTTTTGTTTATTTCCTTTTGGAAATTTACAATTAATAGTTATATATTCTTAAATAGAACTTTCTTCAAAGTCTATCTAATCCTATTCATATATGATATGATATGGATAGATATCAAAATTCTTACTTATAATTTGAATTGAGATATCTAGCTTATTTGATAAGCTGAAGTTAGACAATTGGAAGATAATTCTAATTAACATAAGGTTTGTTGGATATCCTAAAGGTGGTTTAGGATAGTACTTCTATCTTTTGCATAATAAAGACTTGTTAACAAAGATGTTATTTCTTAATAAAGTGTTTATTCAAGAAAGTGACATATTGAGAAAAATAGAATGATTAGGTGAATGTCATCCAATAATGTCCAACAAAATGATCAAAGTAAAATTTTGATCAACCCTATGAAAATTTTAAAACTAACTAAATGTTTTATCCTAATAACCTACTAAAGGTTTAGTAGAATATCTAATTTTTCTATAAGATATGATTTATTTATTTGAATAAACAATAGTTGTATATTTATGATGAAATAAACCATGAGATAGTAAAATATCTAATCTTAAGAAAAATATAATTTACTTTATATGAATGCACAAAAGTATTTTACATTCTATAGAGATAGATTGAAGAGGATGTTAAATATGTCTAAGTCAATATTTGGAAAGGATGTTGAAAAGTTCAACATGCTAATTCCAAAAGTTTTATTTCCTATAATTTTGATATCCACTTTTTGAGGGTTGATTCCTTAGATACCCAAAGAAATTATGGCATGGATTCCTTGTAGTATGACT
The DNA here is from genome assembly GCA_947687605.1 of Reutealis trisperma. Lineage (NCBI taxonomy): Eukaryota > Viridiplantae > Streptophyta > Magnoliopsida > Malpighiales > Euphorbiaceae > Reutealis > Reutealis trisperma. Next base: position 549,730 of record CANTUT010000284.1, read on the forward strand.
ATAGGAAATCTAAATTAACAAGAGTTATATAATAAGCTGGACATCAAGAATGTTGTTACTACGACTAATAGATTCTAATCCTATCTAGGATTAAATTATTGGAAATATAATCAAAATTATTCTAATGTACTTGAGAAGTATTTAAGATTTAATTTTGAGAAATGAAGAATGTTACTACAAAAATGATAAAGAGTTTATCATTGGGATTGTTATTATCTATAATGAAGAAATAATTTGCTAAAAAAGGTCTAAGCAAATTGTTATTACAAACTTCATTATGGAAGCCAAAGTTGCTATATAGGACATTACAAATAATAAATTATTTTGGATTCAACAGTTATGAATTATTTTAAGAGTTTCTCCAGTACATCATGTGTATCTCTCTGCTGTGATAATACTGGAGCCTTAGCTTATAGCAAGGGAACTCAAGTCTCACACTAAAATCCAGAATATTCCAAAAGGCATTAAGATATTATCAAATCAATTGTTGTAATAGGGCGTTCTAGCCTTGCAAAAAATAATGTTAACCATTAACTTAGATAATCCATTGACTAAAATCAAAAGTTAGTGATAGTTAAAGTTCATCTTGAGAAGATGAGTTTCTCATACTAAGCAGAATGGCTCTAGTGCAAGTGGGATATTGATAGCAGTATATGCCCTAAGAGCCATATAATAGTTTTGTAATAGTAGATATTAATTCCCAATGGCATGATAATATATTCATAATGTGAAAAGGGTTTCATATTATTGAATATAGTCCTTAAGTATTTGTTGAGAATATGGGAGACAGATCGCTCTTGTACAAATATTTTAAATATGTTCATGGTCATAGGATTAATGATTAGGCATCATTAATTCTAGAAGACCATCACCTCTGTTTGTTTTCTATAATCAGTATGTGATATAGATGATTATAGAGGCAGTGAGTCTTATGCTGCTTAACATGTGATGTCGATACAAACACGTGGATAGTCATAGGATGAACAGTCGAACTATGATGTTAGATGATAATAATATGGGGTTTTATTACTTATCAATTATTTATCATCTAGGTCATAATAGTGCATATAATCCTTTAACTTGAGGGATACTATATCTCATATATAGGAAGTTAGAATTTATTACTACTTAGATAGATATACTATTCATATACGGATATATGGCATGTGATGGTTCTAATTTATTATGTATGGAGATAAGTGATTGCCAAGATAGAATTCATTATCTTGAGTAAATGAGGTTAAGATCCTATGCTATCTAGTTATTCTTAATACTTAAGTTCTTGGCCAAGACAATAAGATTCACTAGAAATAGTTTCTAGTAAGAATCTAATCTCTTCAAGAATTAGAACTGAGATAAGGACATAGAATTGAGGCATATTAAGGTTTGACATAAACCATTACCCTAACCGAGATTGGGATCTTTAATGAAGGGATTCATTCTAATGCATGATGATTTATGATCAATGGTCCATGTGATGTATAAAGTTATCAACTATAAACATTCATTTCTAATTAGGTAGTCATGACATAAAATGCTAGCCATCTCTCATGACTTATGGGACTAAGTGTGAAGTGGGGATTTCACATTAGTAAAGAAAAATGTTTTCCCATTCCCATTGCTAATTAGACATGAACCTAGAAAGTCACATACCCAATAGTAATCACCTTCTAAGTGTAAAAGATTTACCATAATAATTAATTAAAGTGTTTAATTAATTGATTAATGGTAAAATGATTAAATGTATAATTAAATTTACAAGGACTCTAGCATGTCCTGATGTTTAATCTAAAAAAGGTTTCAATTCAATTAAATCTTAATTTGTATATGATACAAATGAGAAAGATTAAGTTGAAAAATTAATTTGGACTAAATCAAAGACTTAATTTTAAACTTATTGAAAACCCCTAAACACATGAGATGTGGCCTAAAGGGCATTAAGTCTTTATGAAGACTTAAGAGTTAAGTCTTCTAAAGAATATAAAAGTTTCAAGTTTTTATGTTGCAAAGTGTGGAACACCATATTTCAAGTTTAAACCATTAGAGAGAGAAATTGAGAGAGAGAAAGAAAAGGAAGAAAATGTTTCTTCAAATTTTCTTTTGATCTTCAATTCTCTTCTTTGTTCTTTGTGAAAGAACAAATGCTTGCAAATTAAAAATGTGTTTAGTCCAAAACAAACCAAAGAGAAACCTTAAACTTCCTAAAGGTTTTTGAGGGAAAATCTCAAATCAATATAGGTAACTAAGAGAGTGATTCAAGAACACCAATGAAACCAAGAGGAGACTTGGTGGTGAGCTAGGTGTGGATGATCTAGAGGTTTCACACTTGGGGAGCTCTTTGTTAAAGAAAGAAGGAACTTACAAGAGGTAATATGATTACTCTTCCTTCTTCTTTATATGCATATGTGTTTTACACATAAATTAATTGATTGCTCGAATGAATTTTTGACTGAAATTGGGTGAAGTAAAATGTTAAAATGTTTGAAATTTCACCTCATCACCTCGCTTCTGCTACATTTGTGTCACATCCTAACTTTAGAGATATGACAGTCCTAGAACATAGGGAGACATAAGGTCACCCATGCCCATAGAACCCACTTACACATATATAAATCATGCTTAGGATCGTACCAAATCTCATACAATAATTCATTTAAAACATTTATGTGAAAACCTTTAGTTGTGGAAGACAATAATTAGATACTTCACGTACAATCCATAAGAAAAAAATATTTACAATCTAGTTGAAATCTTAGCAAAATATTTCAAATAAACATAAAAATAATTATTCCCAGAGCATCTAAAGATGATCCTTCATATCATCATATTATTAAAAACTTCGGACAAGGAATTTCCCAAGCGGAGTAGAATGCTTGAGCTATCACCTTGCCTCCTTATACTACTCACCTAAAACCATACAAGGAAAAAGAAAAAAAGAGTGAGATAGATGATCTCAATGAGTAAACAATATAGTACATACATTAACACATAGTCCTTTGAAAAGGAAACTCATAGCTTATACACATAGTGCATGATTTACAATTGATGAAAACAAGTTAACATTTTAGCAAGGCTTCCAATTAAACAAGTTTGTAAAAATCACACTTATAACACATTGAGAGTGAAGGCTATTGCCCTATCACTCGAACACATAGAGGAGAGGTGGCATTAAACCAAATTCCAACTCCTATCACACAAAGAGTTTGAAGCTGATCAGGCCCCATGACTAGAATCGCCCCTTTCTAACTGAGGTAGATACACTACCCTTATCCATTGGGTTAAGACCATGTACCCAGGTTCTGTGTAACAACCCACACCCACCCTAGGAATTTTCATGATAAATTGCTTGATTTAGAACTATTAAGGTTAAGTATGTGCTTGTGTGGAAATTTGTGATCTAAGTGATTGATGAGTATGTGGCATATTAAATTAATTTTAATATGCATAATATGTGTTGCTATTATGAAATAAATGATTTATATGAAGTGCTTTTGCATAAAAAAATTTATGTTAAATAAAATGAATTTTCGTGCATAAGACAATTTTTAAGCATAAAATAATTTTATGAGTATTTCTAAAATATTTTAAAATAAATATTTTTGGGGGAAATGTTACAGAATTAATAAGAAAAACATTCTTTTTATTTTAATTTTTATTCAGACTAAAAATTTAAATAAAAGCCCAAATACCCAAAAGCCCACTACACCAAAATCCTCCTAACCTAGTTCATTATGGGTATTAGTGGAAATTTCACCCAAACCCTAATATATATTCAAAAATTAGGCTAGACCAAGGTTCTAGCAGCCATCCTCTTATTCTTTCTATATCTTGGCAGAAAAATTCTCTCAAAATATTTCTCTGTACTGAAATTAAGAAAACACCTCTCCGTTTCGCGATTTCTTGACCGTAATTGTAAGTTTTTCTTCTCTTTCGATTTCTAAACTGATTTCTATAAAATAAATTATGGGAAAATTATTTTGAAATGGTTGAACATTAATTTTTATAGGTTTAATTCTGTTTGGGTGAGTTTTTGGGAGAGAAAATCTATTTTCTACCAAAAACACGATTCTTTCCGTGAGATTTCTCCAAAGGTGAATTCTATAACTTAAAATCACAATTTTTATGCATAAACATCATAAGGGGGAGGCAATTTATGTATGGTTGTATTCTAAACTGATTTTTGATTTGTTTTGATGGAAAATATTGGATTAAATAATATTTTTGCATATTTCTATGATGACCAGAAAGTTTCGAAAAACAAAGGAGTTCAAGGTTTTTGTGTTAGAACTTGGAAGTTAGAAAATATTATTCTTGAATGGACATATGGCTATCAATTTGTATGAATAAGTGCTCTAATATTATATTTGTTTTGTTTAGATGAAAAATAATGATCTGAATCATGTGTCTATTTATCATTGAAATGAGCGAAAAGCGTGGAAAGCGTGAAAACTCATGATTTTGCCACCTAAGCCTTTAAACTTGGAATTTTTTTTGTATAAATCCTATCTTGGCTGCCAAATCATGTATGGATGTGTTCTAAACTGATATTTTCTATGATTGAATGAAAAATAATAGTTTAAACAACCTATTTACTTATTTCTAAAATGACTGAAAAATATCGAAAACAAGAAAACTCATGGTTTTATGCTCTATAATTCAAAAGTTGAATTTTTGTGTATAAATAACACCAAAGTGGCCGATTCTTATGAATTTAAATTCTAAGATGATTTTTGTTGCATTTAAATGAAAAATCTTGATTCAAACCATGTTTTTACATATTTCTAAAATAGACGACAAAATGTGAAAAGAAGAAGAATTTAGTCTCTACCTTGGTAATGCATTCGGCCTATATTAACATTCTTGTTCCAATGTTTATAATTTTTATGTGATGTGTTTTGATCATTATTGACATGTATGTATGAATAATAAATGATAAAATTGCATGTTAGTTGAAGGTATGATCCTAGATAAGCTTAAATGCATTATGGTATACTTAAGGTAACTTAACCTTATATTGTGATTAGAATACAAATGTGATTGGGAAATTGGAACTAGATGTTATGATGACTTGATGATGAACATATGGTTATGAGTTGATGAAGTGAAAGGGATCATAAGAGTTAAGCATGATGCTTGAAAGGTTAATTGTTAAGTTGACATGTATGGAAGTGTAAAGTGAATTAAGATGATTGTTAAAGTGAATTGATATTGAGGTAATAATATTGTAATGACCTTAAAAAGGTATTAATGTGATTTTAATGTGATATTAAGAGAGCCTATAAGGCCTAAGTATGCAAGACTTTCAAAGTCAACGTGTTATGTGCAAGTGACGAGTACACCTATGTGAGGACTTTAAGTGTATGTGTATGCTCTATGTGCATGGGGTAGTTATGGGATAGGAGCATCATGAGTAAATAAATACTAAGTATTAAATCAAATATTATGTTAGAGTTTGAGGAGCTTTAGAAGTGCGAAGGGACTACATATACTAGGAGCAAAGGAACCCCAAGGTGAGTAAACGCCATATTCATTATATAAGTGTGAACAACATCATGTTGTGTTATGAGAATGTGATATATTATTATACGAGCCTTTGTGATCTTTGAAACCCAAGTTCTTTCTATTCTAAATATTATTATATGATTTCTTTGACAAGCTTGGGTTGCCAAGGGACATTTGGTCCAAAACTATTTTGTTATCCAATGAGAAATTCTTGTGATTAACACCCTAACTTATATTCTTTCTGGAACTACACTAGCATTGTATCTTTTATTTGAAAGCTAAACCTCTATTGTTGTTGGAATACATGTTATTGTTGCCTTACATGATATTGTTAATTGTGATTATCAATAGCTCTAGCTATGGTACCTTTTACCCTTTATGCAGAATCCTCGTGCCGATGCGGGTAATCATCAGAACCTGTATACATGGTCTTAACCCGATGGATAGGGGTAGTGTATCCACCTCAGCTAGAAGGGGCAGTTCTAACCATGAAGCCTGATCAGCTTCATGCCTTATAAGTGATAGGAGTTGGAATTTGGTATAAGGCCACCTCTCCTTAAAGTGTTCGAGTGATAGAGCAATAGCCTTCACTCTTTATAAGTGATAAGTGTGATTTCTGCAAACTTGCCAAATTGAACCCTTCCTAAATTGCAACCTGATTCATGAATATAAGTCATAAACTAAGTGTATAAGCTATGTGTTTCCTTTTCAAAGGAATATGTGATAATGTATTTGCCCTTTTCGTTTACTCATTGAGATCATCTATCTCACCCCTTTTTCCTTGTGTGGTTCCAGGTGAGCAAATGTGAGGAGGCAAGGTGATGGCTCAAGCACTGTACTTTGCTTGGGGAATTCCTTGTCCAAGTTAGCAATAATACTATTTTTTTGAAGACTTGTCATTAGATGCTCCGGGAATGTTGATTGATACTTATTGATATATATTATTTTCCTTATGGATTTCATATGTAATGATTTATCTTAGTCTTCTGCAATTTATGGTATTCATCTAAATGTTTTAAATGAGTTAATGTAAGAGGTTTGGTAAGATCCTAAGCATGATTTGTTTATAAGAAAGTGGGTTCTACGGGCGTGGATGACCTTATGTCTCCCCATGTTCTTGGACCGTCATATCTCTAAGGTTGGGATGTGACAAAGGTGGTATCAGAGCCAGGTTTTTTTTTTTTTTAAAGTCTAGTTTAGGCTTGTTTTATATGAGTTACTTAAGTTAAATCCTAGAGCATAGGAATTTTCCTATCATGTCACTTGCAGTCTATCGCTAGTATAGTTTCGCAAAATCCTAGTAGATTTTGGTAATCCTTATTATTGTTTGCTTGCCTTATGATTCTTCTGACAGATGACCAAAAAGATTACACCTGCCCGAGGACCGCGACCCAGAGCACCCCATGTGACCTGTAAGAGGACTTAGCCAGAGATGCTCGAGAAAGTTGTAACTGTGATTCGCCCCACAAAAGAGAAGACCCCTAACGAAGAGGAGGACCCTGAGGAGCGCTTAGATCCTGATTGGGTTTATAGTAAGGTCCAAAAATTGGAGGATAACTATTCATACTTGAAGGAGGAAAACCGACGTCTTAAAGTTATGATTCATGTACTAAGAGAGGATATGGAGCAACTCAGGTCAGGGATTGTTCAGCATAGAGGAGATTACTCGCCAATGAGGTCTACATCTTCAACTAATTGCCATCAATATAGAGATCTTCTTTGCTATCGATGTGGCAGCAGTGGCCATTTCGCTCTTGATTGCTCTAAAGGTGGACACGAGAATTAGGCTAAATAGATATGATAATCGATGTAACAACATAGCATTTTACATGATATGAATGATTTTCCTTGATTGCCTAGTTACCTAGTATAAGATGATTTCTTTCATTATTATGATATGGTGTGAGATATTATGAGGTATATGCTAATTAATTTTGATATGTGATACATGCAAAACTATATGATATGCGATTGATACATGACATATGCTTAGTGATGTGATATGGTAAATACATGATAATGTGTGCTAGGATAAGGGGAGATTAAATGGGTTAGGATAGGGGATTAGTACTAAATTCCCTTATTATGATAGACAAAATGCCTCCCAAGAAGAAGGTTTGCACAGTTGCCCAATCCGTTAGGGCTAATGATGATTTTATATCGGACACCGCATCGAATGCTGCCTCTGCACCTATACGGTCAAGAGAAAGATCCAACTCGAGGGCATCGACTATGGGCTCTAGTGAGCAAGCATCCTCACAAGAAGTGCACACCATGCGCAAAGAAATGAGAGACTTGTGAAAGGAACTAGATGAGCTACAAGCTCAAAGGCGAGAAGCACCGCCAACTCAAGAAAGGAATAGAGTTACGCCACCTGCGGTATTGACACCTGCTTGGAGAGAGAGGAAACGGCTACCTAACAAGGGAATGACCATATCGGAGTTTAAGAAACTGAAATCGCCTACCTTTTGTGGTGAGGAAGGAGTTTGTGTACCAAAGAGATAGGAATGAGAATCCTCTGAACTTGATATCGGCTTTAGGAGCGAGGCGGATGTTAAGGAAAGGATGTCAAGTGTATCTAGCCCACGTAATCAACATTGGCAAAGAAGTTGCCATTCAAGATGGGAATATTCTAGTGGTGGATGAGTTTATGGATGTCTTTCCAGAAGATTTACCCAGATTAACCCCTGATCGTGAGATCAAGTTCAACATCAAACTGCTACCTTGTATGCAACTGATATCGATACCGCTATATCATATGGCAACAATGGAGCTAAAGGAGTTAAAGACACAATTGCATGATCTACTCAATAAGGGCTTCATTCAACCAAGTAGTTTGCCATGGGGCACTCCAGTGTTGTTCGTGAAGAAAAAAGATGGCTCGTTCCGAATGTGCATTGACTATCGCCAACTTAATAAAGTCACTGTGAAGAATAGATACCCATTGTCGAGGATCGATGATCTTTTTGATCAATTGCATGGAGCTGGTCACTTCTCCAAAATCGACTTAAGGTTGAGCTATCATCAACTAAAGATCCAAGGAGAAGATATCTACAAGACTGCCTTTCATACTAGATATGGGCAGTACGAGTTCACAGTTTTGCCATTCGGCTTGATGAATGCTCTTGCTACTTTTATGGACTTGATGAATCAAGTATTCAAGCCATTCCTTGACAAATTCGTGATCAGATTCATTGACGACGTCCTAATTTACTCAAAGAATAAAGAGGAACATGAAGAACATCTGAGGATCATGCTTCAAACGTTACGTGATCACCAACTCTATGCTAAGTTATCTAAGTGTGAGTTTTGGATAGAGTCGATCAACTTTCTTGGACATGTAGTATGTAAGGAAGGGATTCAAGTTGATCTTAAGAAAGTTAAAGTGGTAGCAAATTGGCTAAGGCCCATAACAGTTTTAGAAGTACGAAGTTTCTTGGGCATGGCAGGATATTATCGTAGATTCATACAGGACTTTTCTAAGACAACAGCTCCATTGACCAAGTTGATGAGAAAGCAAGTTAAGTTCAATTGGGAAGAGTCCTATGAAAAGAGTTTTCAAAAGCTCAAGGAGTGTTTAGTATCGGCTCCAGTTTTGACATTACCAGAAGGAGAAGAAGGGTTCACTATCTATTGCAATGCTTCGAGAGTAGGACTTGGGTGTGTTTTAATGCAAAATGGTAAACTCATCACCTATGCATCACGACAACTAAAGAGACATGAAGTGAATTACCCTACTCATGATTTGGAATTAGCTGTAGTAGTGTTTGCTCTAAAGATCTGGAGACATTACATATATAGGATGAAGTGTGAGATCTACACGGATCATAAGAGTCTTCAAAACATTATGAGCCAAAGAGACCTCAACCTGAGACAAAGGAGATGGACTGAACTATTGAAGGATTATGACTATCAGATTCTCTACCATTCCGGGAAGGCGAATGTAGTGGCAGATGCTTTGAGTTGAAAATCGATGGGAATCCTAGCTCATATGAATGTGAGAAAGAGGTCGATTGTAAAGGAACTAAAGGAATTGTTTAATCAAGGATTGAAACTAGAGATTGGAGGATCAAGAGTTTTATTGGCTCATTTTTAAGTAAGGTCTAAGTTAATGGAAGAAATAAGGGATTTATAAGATAGGGACCCATACATGATGAAGTTGAAGGACGAGATGAGAGAAGGAAAGAACTCTGAGTTTAAGGTAGTTAATGGAATTTTAAAATGCAAGAATAGAGTATGCATACCTAATGTGGATGGATTAAATGAAAGGATATTGAAGGAGACACATCAGACACTTTACTGTGCTCATCCTAGAACTACCAAGATGTACCATGATGTGAAAGCTAATTATTGGTGGCCTGGATTAAAGAAGGATGTGGCTAAGTTTGTAGCATCCTGCCTGACTTGCCAGCAAGTCAAGTATGAACATCAGCGACCCTTAGGATTACTACAAGAGATTCGACTACCTGAATGGAAGTGGGAACGCATCACTATGGACTTCATTGTTGGTTTGCCTAGAACCTCCAAAGGACATGATTCTATATGGGTCATAGTAGATAGATTGACAAAGTCTACCCATTTTCTAAGAGTTAAGACCACATATTCTGCAGCTCAGTATGTGTAGTCATATATAGATGAGATCGTGAAACTACATGGAGTGCCAATTTCTATCATCTCAAATCGAGGAACTCAATTCACCTCAAGGTTTTGGCAAAACTTGCAAGAAGCGTTAGGAACATGACTAGATTTTAGTACGACATTTCACCCTCAAACGGATGGCCAGTCTAAAAGAACAATTCAGACACTTGAGGATATGCTAAGGATGTGTGTCTTGGACTTTGGCAGTAGCTAGGATAAGTATTTACCCTTGATTGAATTCACCTACAACAATAGCTATCATTCATCCATTGGCATGGCGCCTTACGAAGCATTGTATGGGAGAAGATGTCATTCTCCGATTTATTAGATTGAACCTGGAGACAAGCATATAGAAATGCCTGAATTGCTTAAGGAGACCACCGAGAAAGTACCAATAATTCAAGATCGACTAAAGATGGCTTTCAGTCGATAAAAGAGTTATGCAGACCCTAAGCGAAAAGAAGTCCAATTCACTATGGGAGATCATATATTCTTAAAGGTCTCTCTAATGAAAGGAGTTATGAGATTTGGCAAGAAAGGAAAATTATCACCTCATTTCATTAGTCCTTTCGAAATCTTAGATAAGGTTGGAGAAATGTCATATAGACTTGCCCTGCCTCCAACTTTGGCGCATATGCACCCAGTATTCCACATCTCAATGCTGAGGAAGTATGTATCAAATCCATCGCACATTCTTTTACCTCCAGACATTACATTAGATGAACAACTATCTTATAAGGAGTCACCGATAGCTATAGTGGATCAACAAGTGAAGAAGCTAAGAAATAAGGAGATACCTATGATTAAGGTTCAGTGGTGAAATCATGGGATAGATGAGTGCACTTGGGAAGCAGAGGAAGAGATGCGACAGAAGCATCCTCAGCTTTTCAAGAGAAACTATGTAAGGGTTTAAATTTAAGGACGAATTTCTTTAAGGGGGGAGAATGTAACAACCCACACCCACCTTAGGATTTTTCATGATAAATTGCTTGATTTAGAACTATTAAGGTTAAGTGTGTGCTTGTGTGGAAATTTGTGATCTAAGTGATTGATGAGTATGTGGCATATCAAATTAATTTTATTATGCATAATATGTGTTGCTATTGTAAAATGAATGATTTATATATAGTGCATTTGTATAAAAGAATTTATTTTAAATAAAATGAATTTTCATGCATAAGACAATTTTTAAGCATAAAATAATTTTATGAATATTTCTAAAACATTTTAAAATAAATATTTTTGCAGGAAATGTTATAGAATTAATAAGAAAAATATTCTTTTTATTTTAATTTTTATTCAGCCCAAAAATTTAAATAAAAGCCCAAATACCCAAAAGCCCACTACACCAAAATCCTCTTAACCTAGTTTATTAAGGGTATTAGTGGAAATTTCATCCAAACCCTAATATATATTCAAAAATTCAGCTAGACCAAGGTTCCAGCAGCCATCCTCTTATTCTTTTTGTATCTTGGCAAAAAAATTCTCTCAAAATATTTCTCTCTACCAAAATTAAGAAAACACCTTTCCGTTTCACGATTTTTGATTTGTTTTGATGGAAAATATTGGATTAAATAATATTTTTGCATATTTCTATGATGACCAGAAAGTTTCAAAAAACAAAGGAGTTCAAGGTTTTTGTGTTAGAACTTGGAAGTTGGAAAATACTATTCTTGAATGGACATATGGCTATCAATTTGTATGAATAAGTGCTCTAATATTATATTTGTTTTGTTTAGATGAAAAATAATGATCTGAATCATGTGTCTATTTATCATTGAAATGAGCGAAAAGCGTGGAAAGCGTGAAAACTCATGATTTTGCACCTAAGCCTTTAAACTTGGAATTTTTATTGTATAAATCCTATCTATGGCTGCCAAATCATGTATGGATGTGTTCTAAACTGATATTTTCTATGATTGAATGAAAAATAATAGTTTAAACAACCTATTTGCTTATTTCTAAAATGACTGAAAAATATCGAAAACAAGAAAACTCATGGTTTTATGCTCTATAATTCAAAAGTTGAATTTTTGTGTATAAATAACACCAAAGTGGCCGATTCTTATGAATTTAAATTCTAAGATGATTTTTGTTGCATTTAAATGAAAAATCTTGATTCAAACCATGTTTTTACATATTTCTAAAATAGACGACAAAATGTGAAAAGAAGAAGAATTTAGTCTCTACCTTGGTAATGCATTCGGCCTATATTAACATTCTTGTTCCAATGTTTATAATTTTTATGTGATGTGTTTTGATCATTATTGACATGTATGTATGAATAATAAATGACAAAATTGCATGTTAGTTGAAGGTATGATCCTAGATAAGCTTAAATGCATTATGGTATACTTAAGGTATGCTTAAGGTATCTTAACCTTATTTTGTGATTAGAATACAAATGTGATTGGGAAATTGGAACTAGATGTTATGATGACTTGATGATGAACATACAGTTATGAGTTGATGAAGTGAAAGGGATCATAAGAGTTAAGCATTATGCTTGAAAGGTTACTTGTTAAGTTGACATATATGGAAGTGTAAAATGAATTAAGATGATTATTAAAGTGAATTGTTATTGATGTAATAATATTGTAATGACCTTAAAAAGGTATTAATGTGATTGTAATGTGATATCAAGAGAGCCTATAAGGCCTAAGTATGCAAGACTTTCAAAGTCAATGTGTTATGTGCAAGTGACGAGTACACCTATGTGTGGACTCTAAGTGTATGTGTATGCTCTATGTGCATGAGGCAGTTATGGGATAGGAGCATCATGAGTAAATAAATACTAAGTATTAAATCAAATATTATGTTAGAGTTTGAGGAGCTTTAGAAGTGCGAAGGGACTACGTATACTAGGAGCAAAGGAACCCTAAGGTGAGTAAACGCCATATTCATTATATAAGTATGAACAACATCATGTTGTGTTATAAGAATGTGACATATTGTTATGTGAGCCTTTGTGTTCTTTGAAACCCAAGTTCTTTCTATTCTAAATATTATTATATGATTTCTTTGATAAGCTTAGGTTGCCAAGGGACATTTGGTCCAAAATTATTTTGTTATCCAATGAGAAATTCTTGTGATTAACACCCTAACTTATATTCTTTCTGGAACTACACTAGCATTGTATCTTTAATTTGAAAGCTAAACCTCTATTGTTGTTGGAATACATGTTATTGTTGCCTTACGTGATATTGTTAATTGTGATTATCAATAGCTCTAGCTATGGTACCTTTTACCCTTTATGCAGAATCCTCGTGCCGATGCGGGTAATCATCGGAACCTGTATACATGGTCTTAACCCGATGGATAGGGGTAGTGTATCCACCTCAGCTAGAAGGGGCAGTTCTAGCCATGAAGCCTGATCAGCTTCATGCCTTATAAGTGATAGGAGTTGGAATTTGGTATAAGGCCACCTCTCCTTAAAGTGTTCGAGTGATAGAGCAATAGCCTTCACTCTTTATAAGTGATAAGTGTGATTTCTGCAAACTTGCCAAATTGAACCCTTCCTAAATTGCAACTTGATTCATGAATATAAGTCATAAACTAAGTGTATAAGCTATGTGTTTCCTTTTCAAAGGAATATGTGATAATGTATTTGCCCTTTTCGTTTACTCATTGAGATCATCTATCTCACCCCTTTTTCCTTGTGTGGTTCCAGGTGAGCAAATGTGAGGAGGCAAGGTGATGGCTCAAGCACTGTACTTTGCTTGGGGAATTCCTTGTCCAAGTTAGCAATAATACTATTTTTTTGAAGACTTGTCATTAGATGCTCCGGGAATGTTGATTGATACTTATTGATATATATTATTTTCCTTATGGATTTCATATATAATGATTTATCTTAGTCTTCTGCAATTTATGGTATTCATCTAAATGTTTTAAATGAGTTAATGTAAGAGGTTTGGTAAGATCCTAAGCATGATTTGTTTATAAGAAAGTGGGTTCTACGGGCGTGGATGACCTTATGTCTCCCCATGTTCTTGGACCGTCATATCTCTAAGGTTGGGATGTGACATTCTGATGATTACCTGCATCTGCACAAGGTTTTCTGCATAAAGAGTTAGAGGTGCCATAGCTAAAGCTAATGGTATTCACATATATCAATAGCACTTAAGGCAATAATAACATGTATCACAATAGTAATATCAATTTAATTTATTTGGAAAAAAGATGCAAGAATAGTATAGTTCCAGAAAGAAAATAGGTTAGGGCAATTATCACAAAGAATTATCATTGGATAAACCAAATGGTTTTTGTACCAATTGTCTTTTGGCAACCCAAGCTTTAAAATAGAGATCATTAAGTTCATTTGAAATAGAAAATAACTTGGGTTTCAAGAATATCAAGGTACACATAACATGATACCACATACTTGTAACATAACATAATGTTACTCCCACTTGCAACATGAACATCATGTTTACTCACCTTATAGTTCCTTTACTCCTAATTCATATAGCCCTTGGACTTCTAAGACTCATCAAACTCTACTATAATATTTAATTCAATACTTAGTATTTATTTAATCATGATGCTATCCTAGCCCATATCTACTTCATGCACATATAACATTCACATACACTTAGAGTTGCACATATAAGTGCACTCATCATTTGCACATAACAGGCTGACTTAAAAAGTCTTACACACTTAGCCTTAATAGGCCTACATGAAAACACATTATCACTTGCATCAATACCTTTCTAAGGTCAACATAGTATCATTATCTTAATATCAATTCACTTTAACAATCATCTTAGTGCACTTAACACTTCCATACATGTCAACTTATCAATAGCCTTTCAAGTGTCATGCTTAACTCTTATGATCCATTCATTCAATCAATCACTTCATCAATTCATGACCATTTATTCATTATTAAGTCATCTTAACATCTATTTCCATATTTCCCAATCACATTCACATTCTAATCACAATATAAGGTTAAGATACTTCATGTATACCTTAAGTATACTAAAGTGCCTCTAGGCTTATCTAGGGTCATTCTTTCAACTAACATGTAATTTTATCATTTATTATACATACATACATGTCAATAATCATCAAAATATATTGCATAAAAATTATAGACATTGGAATAAAAATCCCATAGCAATCAAAGGAAAAATTGAATTTTTCTTACTTCTCGCACTTTCTATCTATTACAGTAATATGTAAAAATATGGTTTGAATCAAGATTTTTCATGTAAACACAACAAAAATCATTTTAGAACATTAATTTACATGAATCAACAGCCATATGTGTGACATGTACATGAAATTTCAAATTTTAGGTTTTAGGTCGCAAAACCATGAGTTTTCGGTATTTTCTAGTCATTACAGTAATATGTAAACAAGCGGTTTAAACCATTATTTTTCTTCCAATAATAGCAAATATTATTTTAGAACATTTTCATGTATGATTTGGCAGCCTTAGGTAATAATTATGCATAAAATTCCAAAGTTTAAGGCTTTGGGTGAAAATCATGAGTTTTCATGCTTTCCTCGCTTTCCGTTCATTATAGTAATATATAAACACATGATTTAAATCATTACTTTTCATCCAAACAAAAAAAATATTAGTTTAGAATATTAAACAACACAATTTAGCAGCCATAGAGTTATCAAACCAAAGAATTTTCTAACTTTCGGTGAAACACCAATTCAATGTATGGAATGAATTTGATTAATGTGTAGTTCATGATATACAACTAAGGACTAGGGGGATTCAATACCTGAATGGGCCTTTATCCCTAATTTCATCTCCTTTTTCCTTCTTATTATTTTACTTAAATTAGATTTAGTTTAGTTTGAATATAATTTTAATCATGTTCATTAACACCACACCAATTTGATTAACTAGACATTAGCAGACATTTTGAGATAGTACTTACCTAAAGTCTCCAGTGGAATGATAACTCATTCACTACTATATTACTTGTGTGATCTGTACACTTGCAGAATTAGCATCAAGTTTTTGGCACCATTGCCGGGGACTTTTAGAGTAATATTAGCAATAGAGTTGAAGCTACTGATTTAGTTTTTATTTTCATTTGTTATTTAATTTTTGTTTTGGTTTTCTTTGCAAAATTCTCTTTTCAG
Source organism: Reutealis trisperma (assembly GCA_947687605.1). NCBI lineage: Eukaryota > Viridiplantae > Streptophyta > Magnoliopsida > Malpighiales > Euphorbiaceae > Reutealis > Reutealis trisperma. The sequence goes on from CANTUT010000284.1 coordinate 565,984, forward strand.
GTACCCTTTTTCTGTTTATGACCAGAGCTAGTTCATCCAATCTACTTGAATTTGATCCAGAGCACGAGAGAACATTAAGATAAAAAGCAAAAGGAGGAACGGGACTATCCTTGGTAAGAGAGGTAGCAGACCTGGAAGACATTGATTCAGAAGAAGAGGCTGAAATAATGGCAGAAAACCAGCCAAGAACCATGCAAGAATATGCAAGGCCCACTCTTAATGGGGCCTACTCAAGTATACGGAGGTCGATAGTCATTGCAAACAATTTTGAAATCAAGCCAAATGTGATATAGATGGTGCAGCAAACTTACCACTTTGATGGCTTCTTATATGAAGATCCTAACGCTCATCTTGAGAATTTTTTGTTGATTTGTGACACATTTAAGATCAATAATGTCTCAGATGATGCGATTAGGATGCGTTTGTTTCCTTTTTCAATTTGGGACAAACCAAAGAAATTGCTCAAGTCTTTCTCAGCCGGCACTTTTACTACATGGACTCAATTGGCAGAGAAATTCTTTGAGAAATACTTTCCACCATCCAAGACCACTAAGTTGAGGAACGACATAACTTCCTTCCTTCAGCAAGATGGTGACACTCTTTATGATGCATGGGAAAAATTTAAAGACTCATTGAGAAAGTGTCCACATCATGGCCTTCCATTATGGCACTATATTCAAACCTTTTACAACGGTTTGAACTATATAAGTAAGCAGTCTATCAATGTGGTAGCCAATGGTTCTGTCAACAACAAGACACTTGAAGAGGCAAGGGACTTGATTGAAGACATAGCTCTCACAAACTATCAGTGGCAAGTCCCCAGAGATGAGAAAAGAATTGGAGGGGGTGGTTCACATTAGGTGGACCCAATTTTCGCATTAACCGCTCAGCTTGAAGCCATGAGCAAAAAAATGGATTCTTGGACTGCATCCTCATCTGGAACACAAGCTCAAGTTATGTGTTGTGATTGGTGCGGGGGAGGACACCAAAGTCAAGATTGCCAAAGTGGCAATAATTTTGCTAAGCCAGAGCAGATAGATTATATAGGAAATGCTCTGAGATAGCATAACAACCCCTATAGCAACACATATAATCCGAGGTGGAGGAATCACCCTAATTTCTCATGGGGTAATCAGTCTAACCTAAGACCTCCACCTAGATTTCAGTAACAGCCTCAATACCAATAAGCTCCACCTAAAAAGACTTCTTTAGAGGAGATGATGGAGAAATTTATTGAGTCTTCTAACCAGAGGCACAAGGCAGCTGAGATAGCACTTAGGAATCAATAGGCCTCCATTCATAATTTAGAGAATCAGATAGGCCAGATGGCTAAAATGCTTAGTGACTGACTATAAGGAAGTTTGCCTACCAACACTGAGGTAAACCCAAAAGAACAGCTGAAAGCAATCACTCTAAGGAGTGGCAAGCAAGTTGAGGGGCTGTTAAGAAAAACCAAGAAGAAGTGGTTGGGGAAGAGGCACAGGGTGCCTTTGACAAAAAAGCTGAAAAGGAAGTTGCAGAGAGGAAGAAGGTAGCAGTGGAGAAAGAGAGAAAAGAAGCAACACAAGAGCCTACCCCTACGGTAAAGGAGTATCAGCCTTGAGTTCCATATCCGGCTCATTTGTATAAAGATAAAATGGATGCTTAGTTCGGTAAGTTTTGTAAATTATTTAAGCAACTTCATATTAACATACCATTTGCCGAGGCTTTATCACAAATGCCCAAATATGCTATGTTTTTAAAAGAGCTACTTTCTAACAAAAGAAAGCTCAAAGAGGTATCATTTGTGCATTTGTTGAAAAAGAGCTCGGCAATTTTGCAAAGAAGGTTACCTAAGAAGTTGAAAGACCCTGGTAGTTTTAATATTCCATGTTTCATAGGTAACCTTTCAATTGAAAATGCCTTAGCTGACTTGGGGGCTAACATTAGTGTTATGCCCTATAAGATGTTTAAAGAATTGGGTATTAGAGAACCCAAACCAACACATATGACTATTCAGCTAGCTGATAAGTCTACGATACATCCTCGAGGGATTTTGGAAGATGTGTTGGTAAAAGTCGAAGAATTTATTTTCCCCAATGACTTTGTCATCATTGATATGGATGAGGACGCGGATGTTTCACTTATCTTTGGTAGGCTATTCTTAAATACAGCCCATGCCCTTATTGATGTCCATGATGGCACATTGACTTTGAGAGTGGGGAGCGAAAAAATTATCTTTCATATTGCTAATGCTATGAAGTACCCACTTGAACTTGATGAGACGGATTTATGCAATGATGTTATTGAGCATGAAACCGTCAATTTTATTACTAACATTGTTTCCAAGGATCCCCTTGAGTTATGTTTGGTGCAGGAAAATGTTGAGGATCATGAAGCAAAAGAGCAGCTATCTTATTTGGAGGCAAACAAGTCATTTAAGAGTCGAGCATTTGAACTAATTGAAATGCCCAAGGAAGAAAAGATGGGGCCTTCCATAGTAGACCCACCTATTCTGGAAGTTAAACCCCTCCTAGAGCACCTTGAGTATGGATTATTGGAAGAGGGAAAGAACTTACCGATAATTTTGAATGCTAGCCTATCTTCCCAGCAAAAAGCTCGATTGATTGAAATGCTGAAAAAGTACAAGAAGGTTATAGCTTGGAAGATAGCAGACATTGAGGGTATTAGTCCATCATTCTGCACTCATAAAATACTTATGGAGGATGAGTTTAAAGCAGTGGTGCAGCCACAAAAGAGACTAAACCTAAAGATGAAAGAGGTAATAGAGGCTGAGGTGATCAAATTACTTGATGCAGGAATCATCTATCCAATTTTAGATAGCTCTTGGGTGAGCCCGATTCAAGTAGTACCAAAAAAAGAAGGAATGACCCATAGTGCCTAATGAAAATAATGAACTCATCCCTATAAAAATGGTCACTGGATGGAGGGTATGCATTGACTATCGGAAGCTAAATGATACAACCAGAAAAGATCATTTTCTATTACCCTTCATCGACCAAGTGTTAGAAAGGTTGTCTGGACATGAATACTACTAATTTTTAAATGGTCTTTTGGGTTACTTTCATATTCCTATTGCTCCAGAAGACCAAGAAAAGATAACCTTTACCTGTCCCTATAGTACTTTTGTGTATAAGAGGATGCCATTTGGTTTGTACAATACACCAGCCACCTTCCAACGGTGCATGATGGCAATTTTTGATGAGCTGATTGAAGATATCATGGAGGTTTTCATGGATGACTTTTCAATCTATGGTGACTCCTTTGATGACTGTCTACTGAATTTGGAGAGAGATTTAGTTCGATGTGAAGAGACCTATCTTGTGCTCAATTAGGAGAAGTGTCACTTTATGGTTAGTGAAGGCATAGTTTTAGGGCACAAGATTTCGAGCAAGGGTATTGAGGTTGATTGAGCAAAAATTGAAACCATTGAAAAATTGCAATCTTCTATAACCGTGAAGGCGATTAGAAGCTTTTTAGGGCATGCTGGGTTTTATCGAAGGTTTACCAAAGACTTCTAAAAAATTGCTCGCCCTTTGACAAGGTTGCTTGAGAAGGACACTGAATTTGTCTTTAATGGAGAGTGTCTAAAAGCCTTTAATGTTTTAAAAGAGAAATTGATACATGCTCTAATCATAGTGGCCCCTGATTGGAATCTTCCCTTTGAGTTGATATGTGATGCGAGCGACCTCGCAGTCGAGGCAATTTTGGGCCAAAGGAAGGAGAAACATTTTCAGCCTATCTATTATGCTAGCAAAACACTGAATGAGGCCCAAGCTAAGTACACCACCACAGAAAAAGAGCTGCTAGTTGTTGTTTTTGCTTTTGACAAGTTTCGTTCATATTTGACCTTATCAAAAGTAGTGGTTTACACGAATCACTCGACTTTGAGATACTTGTTCTCAAAAACTGATGCAAAGCCAAGATTGATCTGATGGGTATTATTATTGCAAGAATTTGATTTGGAGATACAAGACAAGAAAGGAACAGAAAACCTTGCAGCAGATCATTTATCCAGATTGGAGAACCCAAACTTGGAGCAGCTGAAAGAAGAGGATATTGATGACAACTTTCTTGATGAGCAGCTC